>JAVSCE010004107.1:0-380384 GCA_032199065.1 Smutsia gigantea | reverse complement strand
GAGCTGGGGTGGGGGAAGGACTTGGGTTCCACAGGATTAAAGCTTTCGTATGTTACCCTGTTTCTTGAGGTTTGCTCTGTTTGTGAGGTCTGTATGCAGTCTGGTTCAGCCTTCTTTCTTGTTGATGTCCGAAGGTTAGTTGTATTTATTAATTATATTTTTGTACTGTTTGTGATTTTGGGAGGAGCTCTCCGTCTCACCTCTCACGCCGCCATCTTGAATCTCTCGTTGAGTGTCTTACATTCATTTTTTTAATTCTAAATTTTCAGTCCAGCCTGATTACATAATTTATTTTCTTCCCAGAATAACATCCCTTTTATGGGGGCTATGTGAGTTAAGAAATTTTTTCCTCAGTGAATTTGCTCAAATATATGTATATTTGGCTTGTTCTAAAGTTGCCTAGACCAGTGCCAGGCTCACTTGAAGTGTCTTGGCCAGTGTTGGTTTTTGGACCTTACTGTAGGCTCCACTGTGTACTAATTTTCTATGTTTAATTTGGATCTATATTTTGTATCAAACATACATTGAATATCTTAACAGAAAGCCATGTGAGTGTAAATCAATCCTAAAGTTCTTTAGTTTGAATGTGCCAAAAAGCTTTCCATGCTAGCCCTCCCCTCTGTGAATGTCAGTGATCTTAATTATGGGTAGAAAAGTCTGCAGGGTTACTCTCAGGTACACATTACCATTGATTTGCCAAACATTTTGCATCTTGGCCTTCATTCTCAGTCTACAAAAACAAGGCCTATAGGTATTATAATACATTATTCTGAGACAGAGTGTATGTTTAACAATCTTTACTCATTATAACCAGACAATTTTTTCAAACAGTTATCACCCATGTTAATAGCTATACAGTAATCGGTAGTTCTAATATTGAATAAATCCCATTGTGATTATTCTGGTGGCAGAAACCCTTTCATGTGCCTCCCAGGAGGTTTCCTAGATAATATATACAACCTGTAAAACTAGCAACAAAGAGTATTGTCATACTAAAATCATTCCAAATATTCATTGAAAATGCATTTTCCCACTATTCAAACTGCCTCATGTAGGTCATATTGGCTTAAATATTCCTAGGGGCTTCTAGGTTCTAATTTATCTCCTCAATTTTCAGTAACCATGATATTTGTAGAAAGCAAATAGTTTTATCCTTCTGGGCATCTGCAAATGTAGCTAAGAGACAATATTATTTTCATGTTCTCAAACTATACCAAGACATCAAAGAAATATAGATTTACCTTCTTTCTCTTATTTTCATTTATCATTAAATTTTATCCATACCTCCTCCCCCACTCCTCCACTCCCCTCTTTTCTGGGAGTGAAAACCATCTAGTTCAATGAGAGTACTTACCAGTAAAGTTGTAGCAGTATGAGTCTGGACAATCTTCCCTTTTCGTCCCATTCCAGTTGTATGCAGTAGGATCAGATAAGTATAATCTTACAGATTTCTCTCATTTGTGGTTCCCTCGGTTTCAAGAGTGTGAAACATTTAATCCTACCTTAAACAGGAATGGAGAAGGAACAGCTCATCCTGTTCTTCCTTTAGGAACTCAGACAATTATATTTAGAATTACTGACATGGTGTAACTTTTACAATGGATCTTTCTTCTGAAACTCATGAAGGCAATACAGGTCCAAATACTACAGGATCAACTGGAGAAAAAGAAAAAAAAATCAGTCTAATAAGTAGGAAAGTAGTTAATGCAACTTCACTGAGGTCCTCACCCCATTTGCTTATTTTCCTCACAATATACCAATGACCTATACAATATATTAAAGTTTAAATCACATTGATTTGATACTGTAATCCACTTAGTCACTTATCATCCAGTTTGGCAAGAGATATTTCAAATGTCCATTCCAATTTTCAGTCACATCACACTGTGGATGGTAAGGCTATGATAAATCCACTATATATGATGTCTCTTAACCCACAGGTGCACTGCAACTTTAGTAAAATGGATTTCTAAAACAGATGATATATAAGAAAGAAGTCCAAATTGAAATAACATTTATATTCTGATCCTGTAATGACATATGAAAATATCCAGAATAAATGTCTATCCCAATCAAAACACACCAGTACCCATCCATTGCCATAGACAGTGCCTAATGTAATCCATTAGCTGGTTATAGCCCCATCCAGATCCTGTCTTTGTAAAGCCCACCAATTTTTTAAAAAATACAAACATTTTCATTACAATTTTAGCTTCAGAGAGTAAGTTAAATATAAATTTTTCTAATGAATTATTCCTTTACTTGAATGCTCATTTTTTTTACTTTATTATTTTTTTTATTAAGGTGTGATTGATATACACTCTTACGAAGGTTTCACATGAAAAAACAATATGGTCACTAGATTTACCCATATTATCAAGTCCCCACTCATACCCCAATTCAGTCACTGTCCATTAGTGTAGTAAAAGATGACACAGATTCACTGTTTGCTGTTTCTGTGCTACACTGCCCTCCCCGTGCTCCCCCACACAATGTATACTAAACATAATACTCCACAATCACCTTCTCCCACCCTCCCCACCAGCACTCCCACACCCCTCCCTTTGGTAACCACTAGTTCCTTCTTGGAGTCTCTGAGTCTGCTACTATTTTGTTCCTTCAGTTTTGCTTCATTGTTATACTCCACAAATGAGGGAAATCATTTGGCACTTGTCTTTCTCCACCTGGCTTATTTCACTGAGCATAATATCCTACAGCTCCATCCATGTTGTTGCAAATGGCAGGATTTGTTTCCTTCTCATGGCTGAATAGTATTCCATTGTGTATATGTACCACCTCTTCTTTATCCATTCATCTACTGATGGAGACTTAGGTTGCTTCCATATCTTGGCTATTGTAAAAAGTGCTGCAATAAACATAGGGAGGGGTGCATATGAGTTTTTTTATGTTTAAGTTATTTTAATGAAAGATAGTACTTTAAGCTTATGTTTTGTTTTGTTTTGTTTTTGAGAAATTTTTATTTTTGATGCAGTCAAATATGTCAATCTTTTCCTTTATACTTTCCCAGTCCAATTTTTTTTTGGTATCATTAATCTACAATTACATGTGCAACATATGGTTGCTAAATTCCCCACTTCATCAGGTACCCCACCTCCCCCATTACAGTCACTGTCCATCAGCATAGTGAGATGCTACAGAATTGAATACTTGTCTTCTCTGAATTGTGCAGCCCTCCGCGTGCCCCCCGAACATTATGTCTGCTAATTGTAATGCCCCTTTTTCCCCCTTGTCCCTCCCTTCCCAGCCATCCTCCCCAGTCCCTTTCCCATTGGTAACTGTTAGTCCATTCTTGGGTTCTGTGAGTCTGCTGCTGTTTTGTTCTTTCAGTTTTTTTCTTTGCTCTTATGCTCCACATGTGAGTGAAATCATTTGATATTTGTCTTTTTCCGCTTGGCTTATTTCACTGAGCATAATACACTCTAGTTCCATCCATGTTGTTGCAAATGGTAGCGTTAGCTTTCTTCTTATGGCTGAATAATATTCCATTGTGTATATGTACCACCTCTTCTTTCTCCATTCATTTACTAATGGACACTTAAGTTGCTTCCATTTCTTGGCTATTGTAAATAGTGCTGCGATAAACATAGGAGTGCATCTGTCTTTTTCAAACTGGGCTGCTGCATTCTTAGGGTAAATTCCTAGGAGTGGAATTCCTGGGTCAAATGGTATTTCTATTTGAGTTTTTTGAGGAACCTCCATACTGCTTTCCACAATGTTGAACTAATTTGCATTCCCACCAGCAGTGTAGGAGGGTTCCCCTTTCTCCACATCCTAGCCAACATTTGTTGATGTTTGTCTTTTGGGTGGAGGCCATCCTTACTGATGTGAGGTGATATCTCATTGTGGTTTTAATTTGCATTTCTCTGTTGAATAGCGATGTGGAGCATCTTTTCATGTGCCTGTTGGCCATCTGAATTTCTTCTTTGGAGAAGTGTCTGTTCAGCTCCTCTGCCCATTTTTTAATTGGATTATTTGCTTTTTGTTTGTTGAAGTGCATGAGTTCTTTATACAATTTGGATGTCAACCACTTATCGGATATGTCATTTATGAAAATATTCTCCCATACTGTACGACGTCGTTTTGTTCTACTGATGGTGTCCTTTGCTGTACAGAAGCTTTTCAGCTTGATATAGTCCCACTTCTTCATTTTTGCTTTTGTTTCCCTTCCCCGGAGAGATATGTTCATGAAGCAGTCACTCAGGTTTATGTCCAAGGGATTTTTGCCTATTTTTTTGTAAGAGTTTTATGGTTTCATGACTTACATTCAGGTCTTTGATCCATTTTGAGTTTACTTTTGTGTATGGGGTTAGACAGTAGTCCAGTTTCATTCTCTTACATGTAGCTGTCCAGTTTTTCCAACACCAGCTGCTGAAGAGGCTGTCATCTCCCCATTGTATATCCATGGCTCCTTTATCATATATTAATTGACCATATATGTTTGCGTTAATGTTTGGATTTTCTATCCTGTTCCACTGGTCTGTGGGTCTGTTCTTGTGCCAGTATCAAATTGTCTTGATCACTGGACCTTTGTAGTAGAGCTTGAAGTCAGGGAGCATAATCCCCCTGGCTTTATTCTTTCTTCTCAGGATTGCTTTGGCTATTCGGGGTCTTCTGTGGTTCCATATGAATTTTAGAACTGTTTTTTCCAGTTCATTGAAGAATGCTGTTGGTATTTTGATAGGGATTGCATTGAATCTGTAGATTGCTTTAGGTAGTATGGCCATTTTGACAATATTAATTCTTTCTAGCCAAGAACCTGGGATGAATTTCCATTTGTTAGTGTCCTCTTTAATATCTCTTAAGAGTGTCTTGTAGTTTTCAAGGTATAGGTCTTTCACTTCCTTGGTTAGGTTTATTCCTAGGTATTTCATTCTTTTTGATGCAATTGTGAATGGAATTGTTTTCATGACTTCTCTTTCTGTTAGCACATCGTTAGTGTATAGGAAAGCAACAGATTTCAGTGTGTTAATTTTGTATCCTGCAACTTTGCTGAATTCAGATATTAGTTCTAGTAGTTTTGGAGTGCAGTATTTAGGGTTTTTCATGTACAATATTACGTCATCTGCAAATAGTGACAATTTGACTTCTTCTTTACCAATCTGGATGCCTTGTATGTCTTTGTTTTGTCTGATTGCCATGGCTAAGACCTCCAGTACTATGTTGAATAACAGTGGGGAGAGTGGCATCCCAGTCTTGTTTTTGATCTTAGGTGAAAAGTTTTCAGCTTCTCCTTGTTAAGTATATTGTTGTCTGCGGGTTTGTCATATATGGCCTTTATTATGTTGAGGTACTTGCCCTCTATATCCATTTTGTTGAGAGTTTTTATCATGAATGGATGTTGGATTTTGTCAAATACTTTTTCAGCATCTATGGAGATGATCACATGGTTTTTGTTCTTTTTGTTGATGTGCTGGATGATGTTGATGGATTTTGGAATATTGTACCATTCTTGCATCCCTGAGATGAATCCCACCTGATCGTGGTGTATGATCCTCGTGATGTATTTTTGAATTTGATTTGCTAATATTTTGTTGAGTATTTTTTGCATGTCTGTTCATCAGAGATATTGGTCTGTAATTTTCTTTTTCGGTGAGGTCTTTGCCAGGTTTTGGTATTAGAGTGATGCTGGCTTCATAGAATGAGTTTGGAAATATTCCCTCCTCTTCTATTTTTTGAAAAACTTTAAGGAGAATGGGTATTATGTCTTGTCTGTATGTCTGGTAAAATTCAGAGTTGAATCCATCTGGCCCAGTGGTTTTGTTCTTAGGTAGATTTTTGATTACCGATTCAATTTCGTCGCTGGTAATTGGTTGGTTTAGGTCCTGTTTCTTGCTTGGTCAGTCTTGGAAGGTTGTATTTTTCTAAGAAGTTGTCCATTTCTTCTAGGTTTTCGAGCTCATTAACATATAGATTTTCATATTGTTCTGTTATAATTCTTTGTATTTTTGTGGGGTCCATTGTGATTTTTCCTTTCTCATTTCTGATTCTGTTTATGTATGTAGATTCTCTTTTTCTCTTAATAAGTCTGGCTCGGGGTTTATCTATTTTGTTTATTTTTTCAAAGAACCAGTTCTTGGTTTCATTGATTTTTTCTATTGTTTTATTCTTCTCAATTTTATTTATTTCTTCTCTAATCTTTATTATGTCCCTCTTTCTGGTGACTTTGCACCTCATTTGTTCTTCTTTTTCCAATTTCAGTAATTGTGTCTTTAGACTATTCATTTGGGAATGTTCTTCCTTCTTTAAATAGGCCTGGATTGCAATATACTTTCCCCTTAGAAGTGCCTTTGCTGCATCCCACAGAAGTTGCAGCTTTGTGTTGTTTTTGTCATTTGTCTCCATATATTGTTTGATCTCTGTTTCAATTTGATCATTGATCCATTGATTATTAAGGAGCATGTTGTTAAGTCTCCATGTATTTGTGAGCCTTTTTGTTTTTTGGTACAATTTATTTCTAGTTTTATGCCTTTGTGATCTGAGAATTTGGTTGGTAGAATTTCAATATTTTTCAATTTATTGAGGTTCTTTTTGTGGCCTAGTATGTAGTCTATTCTGGAAAATGTTCCATGTGCACTTGGGTGTAGAGTTCTGTGGATGTATTTTAGGTCCATCTGTTCTAGTGTGTTGTTCAATGCCTCTGTGTCTTTACTTATTTTCTGTCTGGTTGATCCGTCCTTTGGAGTGAGTGGTGTGTTGAAGTCTCCTGAAATCAATGCATTGCTTTGTATTTCCTCCTTTAATTCTGGTAGTATTTATTTCACATATGTGAGCACTCCTGTGTTGGATGCACATATATTTATAATGGTTATATCCTATTGTTGGACTGACCCCTTTATCATTATGTAATGTCCTTCTTTATCTCTTGCTACTTTCTTTGTTTTGAAGTCTGTTTTGTCCAATACAAGTACTGCAACACCTGCTTTTTTCTCTTTGTTGTTTGCATAAAATATCTTTTTCCATCCCTTCACCTTTAGTCTTGTGTGTATCTTTGGGTTTGAGGTGAGTCTCTTGTAAACAGCACATAGATGTGTCTTGATTTTTTATCCATTCTATTACTCTGTTTTTTGATTGGTGCATTCAGTCCATTTACATTTAGGGTGATTATCGATAGATCTGTACTTATTGCTATTGCTGGCTTTAGATTCGTGGTTACCAAAGGTTCAAGGGTAGCTTCTTTACTATCTAACAGTCTAACTTAACTCTCTTGTTAAGCTATTATAAACACAGTCTTATGATTCTTTATATCTCTCCCTTCTTATTCTTCCTCCTCCTTTATTTATATACCAGGTGTTTTATTCTGTACTCTTTTACATTTACATTGTTTTTGTGGATAGTTGATTTTACTTTTTGCCTTTAGTTAGTATTTTGATGGTCTGCTTTCTTTGCTATGATTTTATTTTCTCTGGTGACATCTTTTTAGCCTTAGGTGTGCTTCCATCTAGAGCAATGCCTTTAAGATATCCTTTAGAGGTGGTTTGTGGGAGGCAATTTCCCTCAGCTTTTGCTTGTCTGGGAATTTTTTAATCCGTCCCTCAAATTTAAATGATAGTCATGCTGGAAAGAGTATTCTTGGTTCAAGGCCCTCTGTTTCATTGCATTAAATATATCATGCCATTCTCTTCTGGCCTGTAAGGTTTCTGTTGAGAAGTCTGATTATAGTCTGATGGGTTTTCCTTTGTAGGTGATATTTTTCTCTCTCTCCCTGCCTTTAATACTCTGTCCTTGTCTTTGATCTTTGCCATCTTAATTATTATGTGTCTTGGTGTTGTGTTCCTTGGGTCCCTTGTGTTGTGAGATCTGTGGGCCTCCATAGTCTGAGAAACTGTTTGTTCCCCAGCTTGGGGAAGTTTTCACCAATTATTTCTTCAAAGACCTTTCTATCCCTTTTTCTCTCTCTTCTTCTTCTGGCACTCCTATAATGTGAATATTGTTCCGTTTTCATTGGTCACACAATTAATATTCTTTCATTCCTAGAGATCCTTTTATCTCTCTCTGCCTCAGCTTCTCTGTACTCCTGTTCTCTGATTTCTATTCCATTAACAGTTTCTTGCACTTCGTCCAGTCTGCTCTTCAGCCGTCAATAGACTGTCTCATTTCTGTAATATCTCTCCCCATTTCCTCCCTTAGTTCTTGTATATTTCTCTGTAGATCCATCAGCATTGTTATGACTTTTATTCTGAATTATTTTTCAGGAAGATTGTGTAAGTCTATCCCAACAGGTGCTCTCTTTGGGGTTGTCTGGGTGATCCTTGTCTGTACCATATTCCTCTGTCTTTTCATGGTGATAGAAGTAGTCGCTGGTAGGTGCCACATGTGTCAGCTGGGAGAACAAAGTCCCTTCCTGCTTGTTGTTCTCCTTGCCCTTCTCTGGGGCCTGTACTGGTTGCTCACACACTTTGGGACAGTCTCTAGGACAATCCCCTGAGCTGCCTGTGTGTGGGGTCACCCTCAACCTAGCCTATAGCACTGTGGGGTTTGCAGTCTCGCTGGGTGCCTTCTGATCCCCTTGGTGCCTTCCAGACCTTGTTCTGGGTTCTGGGGCTCTTCCTGCTTAGCTGCGCGCCAGCCAGGAGTAGATTCTGTGAGGTTGCTATGGGCGGGGCCACTCCTCCACTGTTCTGCAGCAGTGGCGGCTCCGCAGGACCCTTTGTGGCGCTGGCCAGGGGGGAATTAAAGGCAGGCTGATGATATCTGTGGGAAGCCTTGGCATGGCTGCTTTGCCCGGCTGCCGGCCATGGGTCTGAAATTCCCCATGACTCCCAGCCTGGTGGGCTGAGTACGCTGGGACGATTTTATTCCGCCATTGGGCCCTTGTCTCTTTAAGACTTTTAAAAAAGTGACCGCTTTTCTTTTGTCCCAGAGAGCTGGCTTAGGGGCCCCACTTGCACTCTTTGTTTCAGACCCTGCCCTTCCGTTTCTCTAATCTCCGAAACCCCACGCGATGTGTGTCTGTGCTCTTGGTACAGATCACCAGGGCTCTTTATTTAGCCGGCCTGTGCTTCCACTCCCTCCCCACTCTGATTATTTTCCTCCCACCGGTGTGCTGGGGTGGGGGAGTGTTCAGGTCCCGCTGGGTCGCGGGTTTGTATCTTACCCTCTTCATGAGGCGCTGAGTTCTCACAGGTGTAGCTGTATCCTGGCTATTGTACTGTATCTTCTGGTCTCTCTTTTAGGAATAGTTGTATTTGTTGTATTTTCATAGATACATATGGTTTTGGGAGGAGATTTCCGCTGCCCTGCTCATGCCGCCATCTTCCCAGAAGCCTTCCTTTGTCTTTTTATCTTCTTATCTTATGCACACAAAAAAACATCTCCAGGAAGCACACTAGAGTATCATTCTACTTGAATACCAGTTCCTTTCTAATTTTGGAAGACATTTTTATGAGCATCAAAACGGTCTACCTTATTCTCCAATTCTATGTCCACAAAATTACTATAATATGGTACCGTATATCAAACTTTGTTTTATTTTCCAATGATATAAATTCCAATTCCTGGACAATACAGTCACTGGCATGACCATGATACATTCTTTTGTGTATGATTTTATTTGGCCAAATCTTTAACACTTACGTGTCAAAAGTAATAGGAACTTGACTTAATTATTTTATTTTTTCTATATTCTTAATTACACTGTAATTTGAAAAGCTTTTCCCCCAAATAATGTCTTCATATGAATATTCTTTATCACAAAGCTCTTAACTCAGAGAAAATGAGAGATTATTTGGAAACAGAAATATTCATCCTCAAGGAAAGGATGGATGACTCTGGTTTCCACATAAAGAAAAATGACAGGAAATGGTTGTAAAATCTCTTGCCTTCCAATCTGTATTCCCAGAATTGTCTGATGGACATTCTTCCTTTTAATCCCACATACCTATGTATTTTGACAATAATAACAGCAAAAAATCATACCATGTTATCATTTCTGATACATTATCTGTGTGGAAATAATAGTGTTGCAAAGAGAATGCCCATAAAAAAGTTGGGGTTCATACTCAAGTGAAAGTCAGGAATCTTGGCACAATATATATATTTTTTAGGAATAACCTCTTACTGTTTTATAACAAGAAAGCTATTATCACTTGTTTAATGGGATAGGTTGCATGATTTTTTTTTTGCTAACTTTACTATGATTGACAATTAAAAAGTGTATATATTTAAGTGTACAATGTGATGTTTTGATATACACTGTGAAATGATTAACACAAGCTAATTAACAAATTAACATATCCATCACTTTACATAGTTAACCTTTGTGTATGTGTGTGTGGTGAGAACACTGAAGATCTACCTTTTTATCAAATGTCCAATGTATAATATAGCATAATTAATTACAGTCATAATGCTGTACATCAGGTCTCAGGACTTTTTAATTTTATAACTGAAAGTTGACTCTTTGACTAACACCTCCCTGTTTTCCCTAGCCCACACTTTTTGTTGCATTTTTTCTCTCTCATCAGTGCATCATGAGGCAGGCACACTAGGACTGGGAGAGCAGCTCCACAGCTTCCCTTCATTCTCCATCACATCAGCATGCCACTCTCATCTTCCTGCCATGACGACTGTACAAGCCTTGGGCATTGTATCCCCTTCTAGGCGAGAAGAAGGGGGAAAGCACAGGACACATGACATGTGTGAGCTGAAAACCTTCTTTTCATTATTTAGGAAAGTAGATTTCCCAGAAATCTTATCCTCTGTAACTCTGTTTACATCTCCTTGGTCAATACTTGAAAAAATAAATTAGTTTGGTAGGTAGAAAGGGAAGAAAAAATATTGAATAAGAAAATATCTATAACTACCACACATGATGTCAAAGTCCAAGTTAAAGGATCAAGAACTCTCATTCTTTTTCCCCATTCTTCATATTTTCATAAGAGTCACATGGCAAAAAACAATTTTTATGGCCATTTGGAAAGACATTTGTATTCCTATCCAATGTTTGGATCAGATAGCAGAGCTGATGATGTGTATCCAGAAGGTGTGAAAATCTTCATTACTTAACCTAATTCAGCAGGTATGAAATAACTTGAGCAAGCAAGAAAAGGAGATTGGCCTGGGTTTTTATTGTGGTCATGGGGTGGAGCTAGGGTAAGGAAAGGGGTTTTTGTGGTTTGAATGTTCCACCTTCACCAAAGGAGGGATCATCCAGGCATTCCTACCAGTTGGCAAAGATGTAAGGCATAAGGGGAAAGAGGAGGATTAAAGTTTAAGAGATGTCAGTGGCCAGTCATCAAAGTATGGATTCAGATGCCTCCTGACAACAATGAAATCAACCTTCAGTATTTCCAAGCCTGCTCTGGAAGGTGTCTTTCTGGTTGGCAATCCCATCCAACAGCACTGAGACACCTATCTTACCACTTCCATGAAGATTCAAAGGGTTCATCAATATATTTGCTATCCTTCAGATAGCAATGTTTTCAAAGGCACACCTTTCTTTGTTGCCCCATCCACAGTTCAGCTAGTGAATTGGGATTTTATCATTAACCAAAGCAACAATCTCTTGGCCAGTGTACTTAAGCTGGAATGAGAGAGTCCTGTGGTTTGGATTCCAGGTGGTTTGTCAGGTTTTGCCTTTAGTTTTTCTGTCTTCACTTATTCATTTCTTAATTGGTTATTTTGAAATGTTCCTTATATTTATTTCCAACAGCTTTATTGAAATGTAATACTGTACCATAAAATTTACCTATTTTATGGTAAAGTGTAGGGCTTAATGATTTTTATTAAATTTACAGACTTGTGAGAACATTACCACACACTTGTTTTAGAACACTTTGATTACTGCCTGTTAGCAGTCAATTCTACCTTCTATTCCAGCCACAGGCATCTATTAATTTGCTTTCTGTCTTTTCTGGGTATTTCAGATAAACAGACTCATAATATAGCTAGTCTTTTGCATCTGGTTTCTTTTATTTAGTATGTTTTTAAAATTCATCCATGTTGTAGCATGCATTACTACTCATTCTTTTTATATTGCTGAATAGTACTCCATTGTACAGATATGTTATTGTTCAGTTATCCATTTGATGAACATTTGCCTTGGTGGAATTTTTAGATGTTATGAATAATGCTGATATGAACATTCACTTTCAAGTCTTATGTACACATATGTTTCTGTTTTTCTTGGATAGACACTCAGACGTGGAATTGTAAGGTCAGATGGTAAATTTCTGTTTATCTTTTAAAAAACTGCCAGTTTCCAAAGTGGCAGCATCATTTTCATTCTAATCAAGTAAAGGAGAGTTTGTTTCTCCAGGTCTTCATCAACTTTTGTTTGTAGCTATTCTAGTGGGTATAGAGGTATGCCATTTTTATTTTAATTTGCAATTTCATACTGACTAATGATATTGAGCTCTTTTCTCTTTGTCTTATTCAATTGCATATTCATGACTTCATCTGGATCATCCCTCTGATTCTTGTTTCTTTATACACTATCTCTATCTTCACACACACACACACACACACACACACACACACACACACACACAAACCCCTTACTTGATATCTAATCCATTATTGTTAAATTGCTATGTTATGTGGATATTTTGCTTCTCTAGTTTTATAATCGTCTTATAACAGCCCCTGCTATTTCACTACATTTTGGTATAGCAAATTCTTCAGATCTATTAGTCTCCAGTGGAGATACTTTGTACTAACAACTACAAAGTTCAGGAGTTATTATTCTTGGAAGTCAGATTGTTTTACCAAACATTTAATTCTTGATTATGATACTATGTATTTTAAACAAATTTTTAAAAATATTTGTAGTGTACATATTTACTTAGCACACAGGTGTTGCTGATTTAATAGTTGGGTGTCGAGAGAAAAAAATAATCTTCAGAGAATTTTACTTTTGATTAGAGTGAATTTAATAAGAAATGGTTTCCTCATTGAATTCTAGTTACTTGAAATCAAGTAGAGAACTCCAAAAATTTATTCTGAAAGGCCATTTTACAAGTTTTGGGATTGTCTTAATTATTTTACTTATTTATTTTAGTAGAAGCCCTGGTACTGAATGCACTTATCATTCCTAAACAGACATTCTGTGAACTGTTTCTTAACATAGTGTATTGATCACTTGGGAAATTTGAAAAGGGACTATGATCAATGGAGAGAAGAGTAATGGGTCTGGCAGCTAATTGCGTGTGCCTGTGCCTGGGGGCATGCTCTCCTCCACTGGTAGGTGGTGATAGTTTGCTCAATATTTTTCCAAATTACAAATGAACTCCCCACTTTTTTTCTCATTGTCTATGAAACACCAAACAAAATGTCAATTGGAGCCAATATTACAAATTAATGGAATCCCTAGAGGAGATCAAAGAAAGAAAGCATCTAATTAAAATGAAAGAATAAAGCAAAATGCTTTTATTAGCCACAGTAAGAGAGAAGATGTGTAAATTCCCAATGCAGGTCTTGGATTTAAAATGTCTTTATGGCTAATATTTACAAAGGAGTCCACTTCTGAGGCCTCCCAAATGTGCCATCATGTAGTTAAATGAAAACATTTTTCAATGGCATTCCATTAACTTGCTTTGTTGGAGAGAAGATTCTCACCAAAGCTCCCTCTGCTAAATAAATTCAGTAATGTTTTCTCTCAAATAAAGAAGGCCTGGTGGGATTATATTTAACCTCTCCAATGGAGACAAAATCTCTGTAAGAAGCTCTGGCTACACAAAATAAAATTAAGGACATACTTCCTTGGATACTCACAGCTAATAAAATTTAGATAAAAGAAGTCATGTTAATTTTTATGACATTTTGAGGATAGAAACTGAGATCCCATGGAACTGAAATATCTGCCCAAGGTCACATTCTAGTACGTTATGCTGAGATTTTTTTAATGCTTTTAAATGCAAATTTCACCTCTTCCATCCTGTGTGTGTTCCCCCTTTATAGCAGAGGCAGTATCTCTCTTGGATTCATGTATGCAAGCAGAGGGACTCTGTCATCATCATAACTAGTTAACTTTATAGACTAATAAGTGTTTTCGTGAATCCATCCAAAAATCCATCTCACTCTCCAGGGGATTAAAGAAAGAAGCCAACCCTATGTTATGACTGAGCTTTTTAGAATAGATTTGAAATTTATCATTAAAAAAGTTATTTTCTCTATCATATTTATGATGAAAAAACACTTTTTCCTTCTATTCATTAAATATTTCTATATTCCAAATGTGTGGGTTTTCTGCACCAAGCAATTCCATGACACCAGTTGGGTTTCCCACCTCTGTATGTACAGATCTCCTACCTGTTATGAATAAAAAATGATACTCTCACCTTTGAATAAAAAGTGATACTGTTTTAGGAACTGTAACTATATGGAGAAAAAAATACTATAACAAAAGATACTCCCATTACTCTTATTCCTTAGGAAATTATAAGAGTTTTAGGAACTGTGTACCAGAAAAAGGGAAGAAGACCAAATAAGCATTTCTTATTATAAATCACAATATCACAGAAAATTAGTACCATTACTTAAAACTAAGGATGTCTCTATCTATGGCACAGAACTTCTACTGTAAGTGTCTAACTTTGAGAAGCGTACAACTATAAACAAGCTATCCAAGATGTTAATTGCATCATTTGGTATTTTTTTTAAAAAAGTACAACCTAAATGTCCAACAAATATCAATGTCTAACTTAAATATAGTACATTCCTACAATTTAATACAAAGCATATGTAAAGAAAGGTTCAATCTACATGTTTTAATATGGGTATTCTTAAAAAAATGTTAAAAATAAGCTCCTGAGCAGTATTGAAGTAAGATACCATTTATATGAAACAAATAATGTAGGAAATCATACAAAATATTATCTACAATTTTTATGTGTTCACTCTACATAAAAGTTCAAACATAAGAATGATGCAAAAAAGTAGTGATCATCTCTGGTGAGGAAGTGAGGTGACTAGAGTTTAGGATGATGATCAGGGAGTCATTTTAATTTTATTAATAATATGCATATGTTATAAGGGAGAACATAGTCATCTATTACTTATATAATTAAAATTTAATAAAACTGGATAGTTATTAAAATTTAATACTCATTAAAATTTATGAAGGGTTCCACTGGAAACTGTTAAGTAAATATCATGTCTGTCCTATATTCACAGACTCATAGTAAGGATTAGTTTGTATTTCTTGCTGTGAAAATTAGTTTAAAAAAAAAGCCCACCATATTTTGCCAAGGTTGTATACTACAGTTAAATGTATAAATTGTTGTTAATTCACTTTTTGAGTTAATTTAGTACCACTATAAACATCTATGTAATCCCAAATACTTGTAGCTATCTAGGAAAAAACAGCATATCTCAAATTGAATGTAACCACTAAATGTTAGCATTAATATTTTTATAATAATTGTAACAGTAATGTCACACATACAATCTGGCCTACCCTTTAACTAGCCCATCTGCTGGCATTATAATTAACTATATTCCATTTTATATGGTTTGCAGAGTTATGACTATGAAGAGTTATATGCTGCCATACCAATGTAATTGGATCTCCAAAAAGTCACATCAACTCTCTCATTTTTCAATTCCAGAAATTCTCACACTTACATGATTTAGTTTGATTTAGTCATCACAAAGGTTATCTTACAAACATTAAGCTTTAACATGCATTTTTTAATTAGCAAGAGATAGTGTAAATTTGTCCTGCATCATGACAAAATCCTGAAGGGATGAGTACTAGAGGTAAGAAATTTGAGAGTGGAAGGCAATTACACTAAAGGATCAAAAAAGCAGAGGTAAGAAAGATGAGACAGTGGGTAGAGGAAGGAAGGTAAAAGCATGTGTGTAGGTATCTAGGAAGGAGATCAGCTTCATACATTTTCTGCTGTAGAACCACTGTCTTAGTCTAGAGTTATGAATAATAAATCAGCATATGCACATTAAAAAATGAATTCTATTTTTCTAAGAAAATAGATTAATTGCTCTTTAAATAAAATTTAGAATATTACAACTTCTGTTTGATTCATTTTCTGTGCTCTAACAAATATGCAATATTCCACAGTAGAGCAAAGTAGGAATATATTGATAAAAAGTCACTTTAAAATAAATCTTCTCTCTCCAATGTGTAATAGTGTGACATGTCTATAAATATCATTGAAATATTACAGCAGCAAAGTAGCTCAGAGTCCTAAAAACATAAATTTATTTAAAAAATAGCATGCAAAAGTTTTAATTTTCTAGTTAGTACAATTAGAAGGCTTCCTGTTGATTTTATTCATAATATAAGAAAATAAAATATGGGCTTGTGATTCTGTAAGATGTTCCGGTCTTTTAGAAACCTAACGGAGCCGGGACAAGGAGTGAGGCAGGTACTACAACTATGAGATAGGGTATGTAATTCCTGGGAGAATATCGTGGGGCAGAACACCTTTGAAACCAAAATCAAAGGGAGAAATAAAGTGGGAGAAACATGTTTATTTATTACAAACAGTCCACTTCTGCTCTCCTGTGTCTCCCGCAACCCAGCTGCAGAAGAGGCCCCAACCCAGCCTTTCTGGTCCAGATAAGCCCTCACTTGTCCTTGTAATCACCTATTAATATGAAGATGGACTACTTTTCTCCCCCCTTGGAAACACCTATTGCATGGAGGTGCACTAAAGCCAGGTGAGAGATTCTGGAAATATTGCAATTTTACCTAGAGAGTAACAAACAGCTTTCCAGTTGTGCCCTTTCTTTTTCCTCCATTGCCTGCATGGATCCATGTTTGCTTCTGCTTTTCAAAAAGCAGTGATGTCAGCTAAGGGCAGTGGTGCAGTATCATGACTTTAAAGAGTGCTTGGCATGGGAATGATCAGAAAACAATCAGTGCAGACAGGCTATCTGACCTCCTGCTGTCAATTCTCCTCTACTTCACCCTTTAAGCAATATAATTATAGCCGAATGAGAAAATCTTTTGCAAAAAGCAGTTTTTAGGGGCTGTATAAGTGAAGTGCTTTGGGGAGAACTGGGAGTTAACACTGCAGGGTTGAGCCCTCATCTGACAAACCAGAAAGTCACTAACCTCAGGGCTGTCTCTTTTCGGTGAAGTATCGTAGCTCCAGGCAGAGGGGGTTCCCAGCTTCTGGTAAGTTCATTATGGATTTGGTGAGAGACCAAACAACAACAATGGAACCTTGTGGGTAAAATGGGGCTCTTAACAAGCTTTATTCTCATAGCAGTAGGTCGAGTGCTGGAATTCCATCTGCCTCGTCTCTGCCCCTACTCTGCCTCAGCTCCCCTCTTCTGCTTCCCTCTGCTCTTAGCATGGGGCGGAACACTTCTTATATTAATACCAGCAGTAGTGGCTCATTGCCAACTGGTATACAAGCATGTGCCTGTGCAATAGGCTATTACCTCATTGCACATATAAAATAGGTGAGATTAGGATCAGGTGAGAATCCCGGTCATGGAATTACAATTTTCCCTACATGTATGCTCTGAAAAACATGAGTACTGTTGTTGGGGAAGGATTTTCCTTTGTCCTGCAAGGTTCTTCTAACTGGTCTGAGAATCAAATTGACATGAGCTAGATTAACATAACAAATTTAATTATGTACATAGGGATATCCATACAGACATGATATTTCAAAGACAGGGAAAATGAGGTATATGTCATCCTGAAACAAGGAGAAGGGGTAGGGATCTGGGACTTCAGAGGGAAAAGGAAGCAACTCACAGGAACATGAAAGAGTAAATGTTTGGTAAACAAGTGTTCACTGGGTTACATAGAAGCAATGGGACATAGGGATTTTAAGGTTTTGCTAAACTCCTCCCTTCTACCACCCCTAGTTCATGGTATAATGTAGTTACCTATGGTGATAGCTCTCTTCCTGGAGTAAGTCTTTATCTGGCTTCTTTTTATACAGTTAGGGGGAAAGCCAAAGTTTCTTTCTGAGTCTTTCGGTCCTTGACTGATTTTTCAGCTAGACCCATTCTGCATGCCAAAGGGGTACGTTTTAGAATTACCTCTTCTATCAGAAAACTGGGCACTCCTTTACTAGGAGATACCTTTGTGCATATTCATACAGAACACAAATATTTACATAATCTATGACCATCCTTTTCCTCTTATCCACCCTGTATGACACCAGTCCTCCATATTTTTTATTCAACCAACTCCTTACCACTCTGCCAAATTCTTTGACAGTTTCTGTGACATTGTGATTTATAATAAGAAATACATATTTGGTCTTTGTCCCCATTTCTGGAATGACCTCCTAAAAATCTCAGTATTTCCTAAACTATGAGAACAGCAAAGGTGTCTTTTGCTATGTTAATGAGGTGGCCCTTGGACTACACACCTAAGGACAGAGCTGCTTGCCAGAGGAGGCAGTCACATGATAAGAGGGTTGGAACTTTCAGCTCTCACCCCTCCACCCCCAACCTTTGGTGAGGGGAGAGGGGCTGGAGATTGGATCAGTTGCCAATAGCCAGTGAGTTGATCAATCATACAAATCAATCACGCCTATGTCATGAAGCCTCCATAAAAATTCAAAAGGAGAGGGTTCAGAGAACTTCTGGGTCAGTGAACACCTAGAGACTTGGGGAGAGGGGCGTGCCTGGAAGCTCCACACTCTTTCCACATACCCTGCCTTATGCCTCTCTTCCACCTGGCTGTTCCTGAGTTATATCCTTTTATAATGAATAGTAATGTAGTAAGTGTTTTCCTGAGTCCTGTGAGCTACTCTGGCATGTTTCTCAAACCCAAGGAAGGGACTGTGGAAACCCCCAAATTGCAGCTGTTCAGTGCTGGTATCAAATGGGGGGTAGGAGGGAGTGTGACAGGAGTGAGCCCTTAACCTGGGGAATTTGATGTTGTCTTTGGGCAGACAGTGTCAGAATTGAGTTGAATGATAGGATACCCAGCTGGTGTCCAGAAAATTGTTGTTGGTTTGGTGAAACCTCCCATACTCACACTGAACTTGGTTTCAGAACACCTATTTAGTTTCCATGAGTCAGAGTAAATCTGTCCTGTTCACTCTTCCTCCATCCAGGCAAACTGGACCACCAAGTGCACAGTTAAAAGCACTGCTCACTACAGGGGAGTAAGGAGGGAGGGCTTGGGGTGGAGAGGGATCAGGTGTTCTTTACCGTCATTCATTGGCAAAACTAACTCAGTGTGCTCTGATGCTAGAAAACAAAACACCCTCCTGGTTGGTGTCAGCTATTGTGCAAAACTATGTAAACAAAGGCAAAATTTTAATTTCTCCAACAGTTGGATATAATGAATTTCTAAGTTATGTTTATAAAATGTAGTGTTAGTGAAAGGACAAATCCAAGCAACAAAAATAGATGATGTGAGCACTTGACCTGTCTGCTTATGACACTTAGGTCTTCCACTATCACCTGATGATACAGTTCCACTATATACCTAACATCATGGCTAAGTAAGTCACAAAATGCCTAATTTAAGATGGGAAGCTCAGGTTACAATATCACTTGGTATTGCAAGGCCAGGACATCAGTTCTTTATCAAGGCCCACTAGCAAAAGAGAATAGTTGTTTGCAGACATTTGTATGAATTTTCTCCAAAGCCCAGGGATGAACAAACATTTTCTGTAAAGGGCCAGAGAGTAAACAGTTTATACTTTTCAGACCATCTGGTTTCTGTCACAACTATTGGGCTCTGACATTACAATGCAAAAGCAGACCTAGAAAATAAGGAATTGAATGAGTGTTTCCAATAAAATTGTGTACAAAAACAGGTGCTGAGCTAGGTTTGGCCAGTATGGTACAATTTTCCAACCACTTCCATACACTCTGAAAGCATGTTTGGGTCTCCTGTGTCAGAGCTTACAAGCAGAAGGAAGCTTACCCTGAAGCTTGGCCTGGCTGAAGAGTATTCCCTTGCTCTTGGCCTTTCCGAATGGCAAGTGTTATGGTCTGTTTGCTAAATGACTCAGCAAAGCACATTCAGATATGTATATGTTTCTTTAAAAAATCCAAATTCTCACCAGACATTGGGATTTTTCTTGATGATAAATGGTTCAAGGTTCATCTTTCAGACTACTGTATCTCTGGTAACTTCACCAAAGAGGCTGGTCCTTGAATTTTTGTTGAAGTTTTTCATCTACTATCTGTCATTCATATGACTATATCTTCTAGGATATCTTCTACTTCTTGCTCACCAAGTTTTCTGAGGAATGGCATAATGTTCTGGGGGATAGTGAGATAATAAATTTGCTTGTTGATTAAATCTGGGAAAAACCAAGACAGCAGCTATATCTTCAAGGTAAGTCCAGGAAGATACATGGCTGTAAAAATGCATCTTTCACTATCATGTGAAATAAAACCAATTCTAGTTTTTCTTGGCTATAGATGTGATGGTTATTTTTATGTGTCTGTTTAACTAAGCCATAGAGTATCCAGATATTTAGCTAAACATTATTTCTGGGTTGTTTATGAGGATAATTGTGGATGAGATCAGTATTTGAATGGTACAGTGAGTAAGGCAGATTGCCTTCAATAACATAGGTGGGCATAGTCCAATCCATTAAAGGTCTGAGTAGAACAAAAAGATGGAGGCAGGGAGAATTCATGCTCTCTCTGTCTGACTGCTTGGGAAGGAAAAATCAATCTCTTGTCCTCAGACTGGAACTTCTAGCATCAGTTCTCTTGGTTGTCTGGTTTTTGTACTCAGGCTCTAACTACACCACCAGTTTCCTGGGTCTTCAGCTTGTCAACTGAAGATCATGTGACTCCTCAGCCTCCATAATCAGTTGAGCCATTTCCTTATTGTATGTATACATTCTATTATATATCCTATTCTATTGGCTCTGTTTCTTTAGAGAACCCTTTCTAATATAAGAAATATAGGAGAAAAATATTTGCCTAAAAAAAATAGCTGCATACCAAATTCCAGGAAGTGAAATGTTTTTTCCAGATAAAAGATAATATATTGATAGCAAACGCAAGGTTAATTTACATAATCTGTGTACATTCAAAGGTTAATCAAGTGAGACACTGAGGAAAAATAGGAGCCCCCATTTTTGTACCTTTCAAGTTACAGGTGGTGGCATTTCTTCCTACAGTCTCCACAGGAATGGAATACCACATCTGGTTTACAGTTTTGCAAGAACGGTCAAGATCCACAGGCCTTTCTCACCAAAAAGATCCATCCCTCTCAGTTCAGGAGCCAATATTTGGATAATGCAGATTTTTACATGGTAAAAAAAGTAGAAGCACAGCTCCTAAATACTATTAACTAAATGAAATTAACAATGAACTTACAAAGTAATATACTGTGTTCTAGTAGGGTTTATCCCAGGCATGTAAGAGTCATTTAATATCAGAAATGTGTCTATGAAAATCACCTTACTAATGGACTTAGGAGCAAATCTCAAGGGATGTAGCAAAAGCATTTGATGATTTCTGTTTAGTGAAAAATAGAAATAAAATTCTTCAATATGAAATGAATGAAATGAATTCTGTTTTAATGAAAAATAGAAATAAAATTATTTAATTTGAAAATGTATCTATCAAAATATTTTATAAGGGAAGAATTTTTTTCTGTCTAATATAGAATAGTATAAGGAATATGAAAGAGCTGAGATTTCGATCTACTTACATGTTAGCCTGTCGCAGTTTCATGGAAGCTGAAGAAGTGATACTGAAACCAGAGGCAGAGGATTGTATTAGTCACAGTACATAAGCCCTGTGAACATCATCATATTGTGTCAGTCCCCTTTACCCCTAGAGGCAACTAAATGGACCCAGATAGGTTTCTCTATATGCAGTGGGCCATGTTATAGGAAAAGAACCATGAATTTAGAAAACCAAGTCTTATAATACAGTAAAGCATGCTTTCCTTTGCTTCTACATGAGACAGTATATTTATTACACTAGACAATAAGAATGCCTGCTCTTGACTTTGGAGAAAGAAACTATCTCTATATTTCAAGGTTCTTTGTAAGCAAACTCACCCTTTGCTTCCTAGACAATTACTACTACTTCTAACTTCTGAGGTTTTCTTTATAAACATCCTCAAAAAATAGGCCTGATTAAAGGCAGTCATGGGTTCCTTTCACAAGACATGCAGAATCATGAGAGATCTATGAAGAACTGTCTTCCAGGATGTACCCTTCAGTCATAAAGCATCTTGGCTTCAGGTTAATTTTCCCATAAGTACTCCACTCTGGCAGCTACTCTGATTAATCTAAGTAACAGAGGCTGGTACTAAATCTACCAATTTTTCTCATACAGCATTTAATTAAGGCTGCTATTAACAGGACTCCAAGCCACAAGAGAAGGCCAGCCTGCAGTCCTGAATTCAAACATATCCCCAGGGTTCTGGATCCAAGCAACTGAAGAAAATCGTTAGGGTGGGGAATTCCTCCTTAAGTTTTTAAATTGATCTTTCCACTTGGTCTCATGCATTAATTTCATTAGCTATGACACAGATACTGCATTGACCCAAAAGTCTGAAGCCTAGGTCAATTTTATCCCCCATAGCAACCTTGGCCAGTGAGCAGAGGCTGACCCGAATGCCTTCTACTGCTGAGGCGGTTTCATTGATCTCTTCAACCTTTCTAATCAAATCATTTCCATTTAAGGGATAATGAGTCATTTAATGTTCTAATAAGCTCCCCCAAGTAAATAAGGGTAGCTTCATTTTGGAGACATTTCTGCCAGCATCTTAGGACTACATGATCTTTAGTGGAGTTTCCTTTTACACTTGAATGTCTTTTGTGATACTTCCATTGTAGAAGTCACTATGTTTTTGGCAGGATGGCACACTGAAAATTAATGCTTGGCTTTCACACCAGCAGCACAATTCCTGAAGTGCACATGGTACCCTGGAAAGAAAATATTGTTTACAATATTTTCCCTCCCCAAGTGACTTACATCAGTGGGGGGCTCACAGGTTGACAGCTCCTCCAGCATGGCACCCTCCCACGTAGATGGCATTCATCTGCCTTGTGAAATTACTGAGCAATGACTATGCTCCTTGCCTCTTCATACACAGACAAATTGTCTCTTCTGGAACAGAAGGTGTGCTGTCCCATTGTTAGGACAACAGCTTCTCCTTTGTCTGCTTAAAGGAAAGTGAGGAATAAGACATTACTATCTGAGAGGCTTGCTTCACTTCTTTTCTAGCCTTTAAACCTTCATTAATAGGCATTACAATGAGGAGCCCTTGTTACCCCCACAACCAACACTGCCAGTGGATGACAGCATACACTACTGGATCTCACGGGAGTTTTCATGGCACTGAATCTAGCACACAGGGACCTTGTCCTTTCTTTTCTGTAAAGTCTTCTCTCTCACAGAATCCCATTCTGACTGGCAAATCTGTCAGTAAGCATGAAAAGTCTGAGATTTTTCCCTAATGGTTAGCTTAAAAATGAACCTGCACAATTTCATGATTGCTTATAGAATGTAAGAGTTTTTGAGTCCAAGAGGAAGGTCTTTGTTTTTCATAGCACAGGAAGTATCATAAGTATCAGTTTATTTGTGTGTGTTCAACTTGTCCCAGAGACAGGTTGGTTATATAATGGAAGAACCCCAAACTTAGGGAACTGGGATCCATTATGATGGGTAGTCAGCATGGCTACCTTTTGATCCAGATTGAGACATTGTTTTATTATACCAAACAATAGGAATGACTGCTCTTTGTTCAAGTGGAAGACACTATTGCTATGCTTGAAATTAGAATACGGAACAGTGGGAAGTTAATGTCTCATTTTGCAAGACACACAGATGCGAGAAAGACCCATGGAGAATTTTCTCAATTACAGTCAGGAGCAAGACAATCATGCCTGTTTTATCATCATAAATATTTTAATGATCATGGTGAATATAATAAAAAAAATTTGCTATGCAGTGTTTAAAAGGGAAGAAAGAGTTATCATTATTTGAAAATTTTACTTAAGCAGAGAATCCAATATAATCTGCCAAACCCTGTGGCTGTAGTATGAGAGTTGTTAAAATAGTGAATGTGGAGTGAATATATGCTTTCCTCAATTCCATGCACCCAAGATTAAAAGAAGGATATAACCAGACAAGCAATAAACAAAGCACTAAGTGAACAAGTCCAGCAGGATGCTGTACATTCTTGCATATTCTTAATGAATGTGCCAAGCTGCAAGGCTTGTCTATACCCTGATACTCAGTAGTTTCTGTAATTGTTCATATAGTTAAATAAGTAAGTCAAAGTAAATACAACATGAATATCATGTGACAGCTTGTTTCCTGTAAAAGTCGACTGGCTTATTTGTGACTTGCTATAAAAGAGGCTAAGAACTCAGCTGTGTCATAATCTAGGACATTCATGTCCTCCATCTGGGTCCATCATAGTGTCCATATAACTTTGGGGCTGGAAATCAGCACACCTATGCTGATGCTTCTGCTCTTTGTTGAACTACATGCGATACTCCTGTGGGGTTTTTTTTCCACCTTTATTGCAATATAATTGAAAAATAATATTGTGTAAGTTTAAGGTATAAAATATGATGATTTGATATATGTATATATTGTGAAATAATTACCCTATTATAGTTAGTTAATATATCCATTACCTCACATACTACTTTTGTTGTGATCATGGTGAGAACACTTAAGATCTACTCACTTGGCAAATTTCAAGTACACCATACACTATTAACTATAGTCACTGTGCTGCACATTAGATCCCCTGAACTTACTAGTCTTCTAACAAAGTTTGTACCCTTTGACCAACTTGTCTCCATTTCTGCAACCCCAGCCCATGGTAACCACTAATCTACTCTCTGTTATTATGAGTTTAAATTTTTAGATTCCATACAGAAGTGAGATCATGTAGTCAAAGTGAAATCACTGCTCTCGCCCTTTTAATGTGGATTTTCTTGTTTTTTGTTGCCCAAGGGGGTGCTTCTGCTTCACCCCTAGATTCTAGGATCTTCAGAAAGGTATCTTGTCTGTATAGTTGCCAGTTTCTTTTTTTGTGAGGGCGATTAAAGTCAGAGATAATCTTTTCACTCTCTTGCTGATTTCACTCCAATATTATCTTGCTTTTATTAGTTATGTCTTACTTCATCTATTCTTGGCTATAGAGGTTTGTGTTCCTTACACGGAAAGAGAGAGAGGAGTGAGGAGTGGGAGAGGGAGATTAAGAGTGAGAGGCAGAGTAACGGAGAGATTAAGATGGTGGCGTGAGAGAGTACATCAATGATACCTTAATTAAAAAAAAAAAAGAGTGAGAGGCAAGGGAAAAACCCAATAACTGTAAAAACTATTTCTGTGTATAAAACACAATTCTGCGTGACAAAGCAAACAATTAATGGGCCCTCTCAAGTATGAAACTTAAAGAAGCTACAGTTTACTTTCCAATTTTTGAAGGGAAAATTGTTAGTAAACGACATCAAACACAACTGGCTAAAAGCCTGCCTCACTGATTTCAGTATGTTCTCATGGCAAAAACATGGGCTGGTTTGGCAATCGTGTCAGATTTTAGAAGTGTCCAAGTTGGGGCTTATTAAAATTCTCATACTCCCCAAAAACATCTCCTCAACACCAGCATACGTATGGCCTTCCGTGGCTACAAGCTCTGCTTTTGCAGGTATGTAATGATAAGCGGTTTGCAGCATGTAGCGTTAGTTTTTTTAGGAGGTGTGCTAAAACATACCATTCTAGTGATTGCAAGAGCTGATGTTAAGCATTCATAACTGAAGGTAGGCAATCAAAATATTCAATCAAATGTGAGTTTTCAAGAATTCATTATACTTTTCTGTAACTGGGTTAACATAGAAAATGGATTTTAGGAGTTAACATCATTTTAGGAGTTCAGTTTTATTATTTAAGAAGAGGAGAATGAAAAATCTTGGAGTCTTTTCTTGTTAAAATCTAAGAACATGTAGGACTCAAAGCATTCAATATTATTATTATGGAATTATTTCACTATCTTATAAAACATTTATATCTGTAGAGATACCCAAGGTGTGTATCTACTAATCTAGCTGTGTATTTATCAATTTTAGCTAACATTTACTGAGTTCTTACCATGTATCATTTCCTAGCTAGGCACATTATATTTATTATTTCATTGAAATCTCATTTGAATAATCCCACATTTTATAGACTAGGGACCTAAAGCTGAGATATATAAAAAAATAGATTGCTGTTGCACTGTTAATACGTAGTGGATCTGAGCCATCATTTGATTCCAAAACCCTTGTTTATTAACTAGTATACATACAGTTCTCAGGCTAAATGGACAATGCTGTCCTTTTAAAGTAATTTAACCTATTTTTATAATTTTCCATTTTTTCTAACCTATTATACTGCAGCTATGTATATATACATACATATATATCTACATGTATGTATTTATACACTCACAGACTCACACACATGCATGTGTCTATATGTGTATATATATATATGTGTACATGTGCATATGTATATACATACACATACATACATGTCTATTCTCCTGAAGAATAATAAGTTAGAAAAAAAATTATAAAATAGACTAAATTACTTTTAAAGGACAACAGAGTCCCTTTAGCATGAGAAATGTACATACACTAATGAGTATATATGTACAACTGTTAATGTGTATATATATATATACACATATACACATACACACTCATACAAACACAGTTGTATAAAAATCCATTCATTCTACTTAGTACTGAACAGCAAATAAAAATGCTTTTTGGCGAGACTCTTGGACTAAAGAAATACTATTTTCAAGTTCTAAAATGTATAGAGTATGCATTTAAACAAGCAGAAGAAAGGGCAAATCAGAAGTCTTTGTCACTTATACCTTTATAACTGTACTCCAGTGTGTTAAGGGTTTAGAACTCTATCCTTCAAATGAGCAAGATATTATTATTGACCTACGGTTTATGGATAATCTTCTAAAATGAACTTTAGAAAAATATCTGGTCATTATACAAGGAGATATATTTTGGAAAGTATGTTCACCCTTAATAATTTAAGATATTATGGGTTAATTTATAGTAAGGTAAATGAAATATCATAGATTTTTGTGTTAATCATTTCCTAAATATAGGTACTAGTTATTTCTTAAATCATGGCTTTTTTTTTATTATGATGAGGTTTTTTTCCATAAATACACTTTAAAATTGTATATGAAGAAGTGAATAAATTTAAAACATTTTATAGATAAAAAGGCATTACTGAAAGAGCAAAACTTATTTTATAGAAGTTTCTTTAAAAAGACAAATTTCACTTTCTCACCTAGTTAAAAAGTCATTCATTACTATTTGACATGCAGAAGCTGTGAAATGTATTTCCAAAGAACTCAATACCTAGTCCAATTTCCTCCTGACAGTAGCTTTCAAGTTACTTTCCTGGTAACTTTTGTGGGTCGACAGCTAGTGTTGGCGAATTGTTAATTGACAGACAAGTTCCCCAAGTGACAGATGGTAACATAGACCCAATTGTCAGAGTGCAAAAATGTTAACTGTCAGAAATAAGAAACAAACACATCAGGGATCCCTGTTTTACATATACACACACACACACACACAGTACACTGAACTAGATTTTAAAAATTCATGGGATAGAAGCCAAATATCACCCTTAAAACTTAAAGCTAAAGGACTTTGGAACATAAACAATATTCTAGAGAGTTCCAGAAAAGCTCTGATAACTTCAAAATGGTGTTCAAGATGATTTTAGAGTAATAGAAAATGATCTGACAATAATTTTACAAAACTAATGGACACTGTTAATGTACGTTTAACTTTCTACAATCATCATAAGTCACTAAAGCTGTCCCAGGATAGAGAATAAAAACTTCTGTCCACTATATAACTTCTATGTAAATTCTTTATGCTTGATTTCTAACTGTATTTTCAAGAGTAGAGAGTGTTAGTGGTATTAAAATCAAGGAATTACAGTTTTATATAAAATCAGGTTATTTTAAGCTTAAATTATTTTTCCAGTTCGAGAAGGATTTCCAATTGGTATGTACTACATATCAGTTTTAAGAATTTTTTTAAAAACTAAGAAAAATACCATATTTAGAAATTTATTTTAAAATGTACATGCCTTAATAAGTTGGAAAAATGTTGGAATATGTAAAGGAAAGAGGAGTCATATGAATAGCCAACAGAAAATAGAGGAAAAATGATCATTAAGAATTTATCGAACTTTTATATTTCAGCCCAAGAAGAATTTCAAGCGTCTCTTCTTTATGTCATTTTATGGGCTGGGCTATAGATTAGACTTGGCATTAATTTCATATAATAAAACTGAGAATAATCTCCCTATTATACCTAAACTCACATAACACTTTGTTAAAAGTGTCAACCAGATCAATGAATTAACAATAACTCCTAGGAGCTTTATATTTTCATCCTGTTTGATGAAATTATTCCTTTCAGTTACAGCAGTAAATATAAGAAGCATGTCTCAGCTTCCATGTCCAAATACTCACATTCGTAGCTCATAAAATGCTACGTCGGTGGGACATGGAGGTATTGTAATACCAATGATGTATCTCACAGTTTAAAAGCTATTCATAAGGAACTCAGCTTCTTTGATCTACACTAAAATGACCGTAAGAGGATTTTTAATGTCTAAAAACAAGAATCAAAAGAGCAGGCAACATAGTCTTAAATTTTGGAAATTGTGAACTAAAACTTAAGTGGTAGCTGATTGCATAAACTCAAGGAGGTTATATTTAGAATAGTACTGCAATACTTAGCAAATGCAAATATAGTTTAACTTGGATCTCAGAAAAACAATGAACACTTCTTTTAGAATAAGTATGTTCAAATTTAACTGAGTCTTATAACTCATCTGGCAACTCTAATTCTAAGTCTTAAGTGGGAGAATCTGAAAAGCAAAATGATTTAAAATAAAACACCACCAAAAAACTCAGGAATATTTGGCAACAGGTGCCTCTTGAAATAGGGTTTAAGGTGGAGCATAAAAAAGAAACATAATAACCAGCAATGAAATTGAAGCAGTAATCAAAAAACTACCCAAGAACAAAACCCCCAGACCAGATGGATTCACCTCTGAATTCTACCAGACATATAGAGAAGAAATAACACCCATTCTCCTTAAAGTTTTTCAAAAAATAGAAGAGGAGGCAATACTTCCAAACGCATTCTATGAAGCCAGCATCGCTCTAATACCAAAACCTGGCAAAGACCTCACCAAAAAAGAAAACTATAGACCAATCTCCCTGATGAACATAGATGCAAAAATACTCAACAAAATATTAGCAAACCGAATTCAAAAATACATCAAGAGGATCATACACCATGATCAAGTGGGATTCATCCAAGGGATGCAAGGATGGTACAACATTCGAAAATCCATCAACATCATCCACCACATCAACAAAAAGAAGAACAAAAACCACATGAACATCTCCATAGATGATGAAAAAGCATTTGACAAAATATAGCATCCATTCATGATGAAAACTCACAATAAAATGGGTATAGAGGGCAAGTACCTCAACATCATAAAGACTATATATGACAAAACCACAGCTAACATCATACTTAACAGTGAGAAGCTGAAAGCTTTTCATCTAAGATTGGGAACAAGACAGGGATGCCCACTCTCCCCACTGTTATTCCACATAGTACTGGAGGTCCTAGCCATGGCAATCAGACAAAACAAAGACATAGAAGGCATCCAGATTGGTAAAAAAGAAGTCAAATTGTCACTATATGCAGATGACATGATATTGTACATAAAAAACCCTAAAGACTGCACTCCAAAACTACTAGAACTAATATCTGAATTCAGCAAAGTTGCAGGATATAAAATTAACACACAGAAATCTGTTGCTTTCCTATACACTAACGATGAACTAACAGAAAGAGAAATCAGAAAAACAATTCCATTCACAATTGCATCAAAAAGAATAAAATACCTAGGAATAAACCTAACGAAGGAAGTGAAAGACCTGTACGCTGAAAACTACACGACATTCCTAAGAGAAATTAAAGAGGACACTAACAAATGGAAATGCATCCCATGCTCTTGGCTAGGAAGAATAAATATTGTCAAAATAGCTATACTACCCAAAGCAATCTACAGATTCAACGCAATCCCTATCAAACTGCCAACAGCTTTCTTCAATGAACTCGAACAAATAATTCTAAAATTCATATGGCACCACAAAAGACCCCGAATAGCCAAAGCAATCCTGAGAAGGAGGAATAAAACAGGGGGAATTATGCTCCCTGACTTCAAGCTCTATTACAAAGCCACAGTAATCAAGACAATTTGGTATTGGCACAAAAACAGACCCACAGACCAGTGGAATAGAATAGAAAATCCAAACATTAACCCAAACATACACAGTCAATTAATATATAATAAAGGAGCCTTGGATATACATTGGGGAGATGACAGCCTCTTCAGCAGCTGGTGTTGGGAAACTGGACAGCTACATGTAAGAGAATGAAACTGGACTACTGTCTAACTCGATACACAAAAGTAAACTCAAGGTGGATCAATGACCTGAATTTAAGTCATGAAACCATAAAACTCTTAGAAAAAAATATAGGCAATAATCTCTTGGACATAAACATGAGTGACTTCTTCATGAACATATCTCCCCGAGCAAGGGAAACAAAAGCAAAAATGAACAAGTGGGACTATATCAAGCTGAAAAGCTTCTGTACAGCAAAGGACATCATCAGTAGAACAAAACGACGTCCTACAGTATGGGCGAATATATTCATAAATGACGTATCCGATAAGGGGTTGACATCCAAAATATATAGAGAACTCACGCACCTCAACAAACAAAAAGCAAATAATCCAATTAAGAAATGGGCAGAGGACATGAATAGACACTTCTCCAAAGAAGAAATTCTGATGGCCAACAGGCACATGAGAAGATGCTCCATATCGCTAATCATCAAAGAAATGCAAATTAAAACCACAATGAGATATCACCTCACACCAGTGAGGATGGCCTACATCCAAAACACAAGCAACAACAAATGTTGGCGAGGATGTGGAGAAAAGGGAACCCTCCTACACTGTTGATTGGGATGCAAATTAGTTCAACCATTGTGGAAAGCAGTATGGAGGTTCCTCAAAAAACTCAAAATAGAAATACCATTTGACCCAGGAATTCCACTCCTAGGAATTTACCCTAAGAATGCAGCAGCCCAGTTTGAAAAAGACATATGCACCCCTATGTTTATCGCAGCACTATTTACAATAGCCAAGAAATGGAAGCAACCTAAGTGTCCATCAGTAGATGAATGGGGAAAGAAGAGGTGGTACATATACACAATGGAATATTATTCAGCCATAAGAAGAAAACAAATCCTACCATTTGCAACAACATGGATGGAGCTAGAGGGTATTATGCTCAGTGAAATAAACCAAGTGGAAAAAGACAAGTACCAAATGATTTCACTCATATGTGGAGTATAAGAACAAAGAAAAAAACTGAAGGAACAAAACAGCAGCAGACTCACAGAACCCAATAACGGACTAAGAGTTACCAATGGGAAAGGGACTGGGGAGGATGGATGGGAAGGGAGGGACAAGGGGGAAAAAGGGGCATTACAATTAGCAGATGTAATGTTGGGGGGCACGGAGAGGGCTGTACAACTCAGAGAAGACAAGTAGTGATTCTGTAGCCTCTCACTACACTGATGGACAGTGACTGTAATGGGGTTGGTGGGGGGGACCTGATGAAGGGGGTAGTTTAATCACCATAATATTGCACATGTAATTGTAGATTAATGATACCAAAATAAAGTATTAAAAAAATGTCAATTCCCCCCCAAAAATAAAAATAAACATAAGCTAAAGTTTTTATGAAGCCATTACTCATTTAATGCAGCCAGCAGAAGACAAGAGAATTATTCTCTGGAGAGGATAGAACAAGGAGTATGTGATATTTAGAAATTCAGACCCATTTGAGGTTAAATGTTATAGTGAAAACTTGAATTATAGAAAGAGAATCCAGAACCATCAGCCAGCCAGCCTCTTCCAAACTTTACTCTCGAATACTGGCAGAAAAGTTTACTCCCTCTAAGCAAGAGATTGAAAGAGGCTTTTTTTAAATGAAATCTGAACACTCAGAGAAACAAACTGTAGGTGCTGATAGGGAATTCCTGAATGAAATAGCACACACATATCATGGTACCCTGATGGCCAGAGGCGATGGCTGCTGCACACATGCACAGAGATACCCATTAGTATCTAGTGTTGCATTCATCTCTGAGAAGACAGTTAAGCATAACCAGGTATCTGAAGAAAGTGTCTAAGAAGGAATACTGAGACTAAAACAAATAGATAAAAGGAATTTGGAGGAGAAAGAAACTGTGCGAGTCAAAGACAGATGCAAAATACCAATGAATAAGAGAATATACTGTATCCATGAAAAAAGGTACAGTTTTTGGAAAAAGCACAATAGAAAAGAAAAAGAAACAAGGCTGTTAAAAATAAAATTCTGGAAAAATTCAATAAGAATTTATGTAAATGTGAAGAAAAATAAAAACTTAAAGCAAAAAAAGAAAATATTTATAGAGAAGCAAAAGACAGCTGTAGGATCCATTCAAAAGGAGCAATTTCTAAATAAGAATTATAGAAGTGAAAATATGAAAGGAAAAATCATTAACACATAAAGAAACGTCCACAAATTAAGTTGTTTGAGTTTCAAATGGAAAGAGACTATCAAATAGCCAGAACGGTGGATATAGTAGATTAAGGACATTAAGGTTATAAATCATCACAAAATAGGGGGACAAAGAGAAAACATTGAATACCCTATAAATCAAAAACAATTTGCTTGCAAATGATCAACCATAGAATGAGTTGGGACTTTTTAAGAGTAATATTGGAAATTAAAGACAATGAAACAGTGCCTTAACACTCTGAGGCAAAAAGGATTTTCCATTTAGAATTCTACAGCAAATCTAATTATTACATAAGTGTGAAAGAAGCTTAAGGTTTTGCAGACATGAAAGATTTCAATGGATTTTGTCTTCCATGCTCTCACTCCCCCACTTTGCTCCCCTCCTTTCCAGGAACCACTGGAGTTGCCTCCCTAAGATGAATGAATAAAACAAGAGGGAAGACTTTGGATCCAGGAAGCAGTTGATACAAAGCCACAAGAGAAGTGGAGGAAATCCTTAGGGTGATGGTTAAGGACAGCATCTAAATAACAGCTGCAACATACTGCAGCATACTGTCAAATAAAATTTACACAGACATATATCCACTGGTTTAAAAAGTTCCAAAAAGGAGATCATCATTTGCACATACGTCTTTCCATATCATTAAATGGATTTTCAAAGATCATTTTCTTTTTTTTAAATTCTTTTTTGAGCTTTATTGACATACAATTGGAATATAGTAAGCTGAATATATTTAATGTGTATAATTTGGTGAATTTGGACATATGTGTACACTTGTGACACCATCACCACAATCAAGGTAATAAACATATGATAAAATATTTGATATGTTTTACTGTATTGAGAAAAAATATATAGATAATTAGGGCATGGTTTGGAGATGAATCAGCTATAAGAATAGAGAAAACAAAACTAATTGCAAAATAGCAACAAGGAATGTATTAATATAAGGGAAATAAAAAGATTCAAAAGGAACAAAAAATAATCGTAGTGTAAAATATTGACTGGTTGTGGTTTACATTTATCTAGTTACAACAATAAAATTACCTAATACCAACTTTTATGCACACACACACACACACACACACACTTATATACGAATATGGAGAATAGGAGGATAATGGCTGGACAGGGCCAGTGAAAGTTTGCTAAATACTTATTTCCCAAGATAGGTAGTTAATAGTTAATGGCAAAAATTAAGAAATGCAGTAAACCATATTTCTTAATATGAGCATTAATACTGAAATATCCACTTAAGGAATTTAATTTGATTGTTTCTAGAAATAGGGAAATGGCACTTTATGTTGAGAAAGGTGAGCCAAAGAATACCATGAACTGTATCAATACTGATCAATGCAGTTGATCTACTAGATGCTCTGAGTAATTTTCCAGCTAAGATGCCTCTTTTACCTAGAATATCCCAAACTAAGTTAAGATAGAGCTTTTGAGAGTGTGCTTCTTAAAAAATAAATCCACACATAAATAATCAATTGAACTTTGACAAAGGGTGTCAGGAAAACATAATGGGGAAAGGATAATCCCTTTAACCAATGGTATTGGGAAAACTGAATATCCACATGCAAACAAATAAAATTGGACTCTTGTATTATATGATACACAAAAAACAATCCAATATTGATTAAAGACTTAAACATAGAACCTGAAACTGCCAAGCCCCTAGAAGAAAATGGGAAAATGACATTGGTTTTGGCAATAAATTAATGGATGTGACACCAAAATCACAGACAAGAAAATAAAAAACAAACAAGTGGGACTTCATCAAGCTAAAAAGCTTCTTCACAGTGAAGGAAACAATCAACAGAGTGAAAAGATAAAGTATGGAATAGGAAAAAATATTTGCAAACGTTTTATTTGATGAAGCGTCCATCTCCAACTATAAAAGGTATGCGTACAACAAGGTAGCAAAAACTACTAACTCGATTTAAAAAATGGGCTAAAGACTTGAATAGACATTTCTCCAAAGAAGATATAAAAATGGCTTAACATCACTAATCATCAGGGAAATGGAAATCCAAACAACAATGAAATATTGCCTCATACTTGTTAGTTTGGCTACTGTCAAAAAAAAAAAAGACAAGAGTTGGCGAGGATGTGGAGACATTGGAACCCATGTGCTCGGTTGGTGAGAATGCAAAATGGTGCAGCCGCTATGAAGAACAGTATGGAGGTTCCTGTTGATCCATATGATCCAGCAATCCCACAGCTGGATATCTATCCAAAAGAACTGAAATCAGGATTTCAAAGAGATATAACTGCCCCATGTTCATTGCAGTGCTATTCACAATAACCAAGATGTGGAAACAACCTAAGTGTCTATCAGTTGGTGAATGGATGAAGAAAATGGGATATATACAACAATGGAATATTATTTAGCTGTGAAAAGAAGGAAATCCTGTCATATGTGACAACATGGGTGGACCTAGAGGACGTTACACAAAGTGAAATAAGCCAGTCACAAAAAGACAAATATTCATGATTTCACGTACATGAGTCATATTAAATAGTCAAATTCATAGAAGCAAATAATAGAATGGTGGTTTCCAGGGGCCGTGGGGAGGGAAAGATGGGGAATTGCTAATCAACATGTATAAAATTTCAGTTATGCGAGATGAATAAATTCTAGAGATCTGATGTACAACATTGTGCCTATAGCTAGCAGTACTGTATTGTACTCTTAAAAATCTGTTAAGAGGGTTCATCTTGTGTCAAGTGTTCTTATCACATTAAAAAAAAAAGAAAGTGTGATGTTGGAATTATTTTATAAGCACCTGGATCAAAAATGCAAGTTTTGTACCAATAAGAAACCTGAGCTGTTCCTCTTCTGTGTGGACACTGTTTTCTGAGGAATCACCCTCTTGTTTTACACATGGTATCACAGGCTACACATTCCTGAAAATAGTTGGATAAAAAGTAGGAGCAGGGCTGGGCTTGGGTGAGACAATTGCATCTTTGTTGATAGGGGTGTAACTACTTGAGCAGCAGTATATGATGACAGAATCAACACCTCTTTGCTCATATGTCAGAGCTGGAATTTGGGCCAGGAATAATGTTTCTTAAGACAGCAGAACTGCATTCACCACAGGGAATTGGCTAGAATCTCCCACATATATCTGACTTATTGATGTGACTGTACCTCTGAGGGGAGATCTGATTACTAACCAGGTAAAAACAAAAGAGAACCAAGTGTCATTTACCTCTCAGTTTATTACAAAACACTGGTTCAAGATATTTCCTCAGTTGATAATCTGAGGAAGTAGTTCAAAGGAGGGTAACATATTCAAGATACAAGCAATGAAATAAGACCCATGATATAAGTAGAATTGTCTTTTAAAGCTATAAGATAAAGTAAAATTTACATACATCAAATTGTAGAAAATATGACCCATTATATAATGAAATTCAGCTCTGCCTTGGACTTCCGTTTCGTTTTTAGCAATAAATGTTGGAAGTCAACATGGTGTCAAGTACTGGTGTCAGCAATGATCTCTATTTATTGGGGGGTTACTGTGTTTCTGACACAGTTTATCCATAGCAAAGGCCCTATCAGTAAGAACTACTGTTATCTGTCTTTAAAAAGTAAGGCAACCGAGGCAAAGAGGGTTTAAAAAATTCTTATCTAAGGACAGATTCCATGAAGTGTTTGTTGCAAGAATTATAGCTCAGTCTTCATAGCAGAACATGTGTTGTACTGTGTTACCTCTTAAAAAATGTAGGGTCAAATAATTTTAATATTTACATGAGGAAAATAAAAAACCAAGATGTTTAAAATATTCGTAAATTCAGATAACATATCACCTATTTTCTTGAAACAAGGATTAGAATATGAGAATGAATAGGATGAGATATAAAATAATTGATTAGAATCATTTAAACTAGTTAAGTACAGAGGATAGATTATATAAAATATATGGATTGAATAATAATATTCTGCATCGAAAACCCCAGCTTATCTTAATACAAATCAGAAAATGTGGGAGGTGTGATTCCATGTTTAATAAAGAAAGTTAGATTTCTTGTCTTATAAAAAAGAACTTTAATAAATTATATTAATCTTAAAATATGATAATTGCATTCAAGTAAAGAGATTTATTTCCACAAGAAGGAAAATATTACTGAAAATTTCGCAGCAGTTTATTTGAATAAAATAGATTCAAAATATCAATGTTATAAATTGGAGCAATATATTATTAGCTAATATTAATTTTAGCATATAATTTAGCATGTCAGTATACCTCAAGTAATCTATTGGAGATATGAATCTAATATCAATGATCAAAAGATGGACATTTCAAACTGGTTTGTTGTACTACTACTAGAATGTTTGCACGTGCTGGTTTGGAGTGTGTTTATTGCACAAACAGAAATCATAAATGTGGCAACAATAAATCACATAACCAGGAAACAGAAAACAACAAACAAAAATAAAGTATCAACATCCTCATATTCTGAAATGTGGCAACAGTGGCTAGGGAATAAAAATGATCGTTTTTTGTTAGCAATTTCTGACATTTTCTTTCTTATCACATGCACTATGTAATAGGCATTGTCTAATGTAAAGTCCGTATCATTTGGTCAATTGTGATTAAAACTGAGAAATGAATAAATCACTGAATTTATTATAAGTTAAAATGATAGCGCATTTGTAAGTGCCTCCTCAGCATATTTTGGCTGAACAAGAAGAAATAGAAGAGATTCAGATTATGTTTCTACACACTTCTATTGTGATTCGTTGGAGTTAACAGAGGAGATTTTTGTATTACTATGCCAAGGGTGTGTCTTGCTATCAATTACACTTTGCAGTCCAAGAAACAGCATAACACTTATTACTTTTCTCCTGAAGGAAATGGAAGATATTCATTAGTTCTGGTTAAACACACCAATCCTTTCTGTCAAAATGCCAAGACAAGGTCTCTTGGATTCATGGTAACAAATCCTGTACAAAGGAAATCTGAAAGGTAATTAAGGACTAAGGAACAATTGGATTTAAGAACCTCAAAAACTGACGTGGCACATAATACTCAGGACACAGCAGTGCCATTCCATTTGTCAGTCTTTCCCTTGTGTCTCTCACTGCCTTGCTGTTATCAGTGGAAGGACAGCTGTGGAGAGTGCATCGTGTGCCCATCATCACGGCACTTGACATTAAAATTCTCCTGAGATTGACTTACTTCTGCCTGGGACATTCATTTTCTGTCTCAGACACCCATACTTCTGCCAGCAGCTAAGTAGGTACAACGTATCTATTTAAACTTTTAGTAATATAAGTATTACGCTTTGTCTTTTGAAATCTGCCCTCCTTGGAACATAGCTTCTGCTCCCACTTAAAAGAAACTAGAATCTACATTTCAACTTTGTAGCTATTGTTAAAAACACTTTCAATGTATGAATCTTGAATATTTTCCATTACATAAAGATAATTTAAATAATCCAATGTTTTGCCAAAAATAAACCATTTTTTAATAGTCTCTTTTTTGCATGTTATTAAAATAATTTCACATAATAATGTATGAAATGTATTGAAGCCCTTCATGGTAAAATAAAAGGCTTTAAAAAAGAAAAAAATATTGATAAGTTTATAGTTTATTTCTTGATTTACTTTTGTGAATATGCCTGTCAAGAGACAGGTTTAAAAGGATTCAAGAACAGTAAATACAGAAAAATATAAACCAGTAGTTGACTTTAATATATGGCAAAAGTGTAAGCTTAAGTATATTTTCTATTTGAGTTATGTTATTATGTATCATGGCCTTTATAAAAATGTAATTTTTCTAAAAAATCATGAAGGTTCCTTTGCAAAAATTTTCTATTACTAAGGTGTTAAAGATTTCTACTCTTCTGTAAGCTTCCTTTCTTCAACTGTTAATGAAACATTTTATTCAGAGTCTGTTTTATACAACATACTCAGAAAGCAACTAGTGGGAGACAATCTTGAGTAGGAAATTCATTTGCTACATCCAAAAGGCTCCAAAGTAGGATCTGCATTTAGTTTTAGCAGTCAAATGACTTCAGCCAAACAAAGGCATGTATTGTACCGCTGTGCTGTCTATTCTGAAGTCAGCAGTCTTAAAGGGACTAAAATACCACACTTTCTCTCTTCCTTTTTTTCACCGTCAGCTTTTCTTAAGGAAGAACCCTGCTTATTTGGACATTCCTTTATGCCCCTTAAGTGTCACTTAAGTGACCTCTCCAGGACACAGCTAGTTTTTCTGAACAGAAATGAGTGACTTAGAATAAATGATAAAACCTTAAATAAACTCACTTTTAAGATATAATTATTTTCCTACAGTGATTTTACATAAATACAATTTTTATGGTTGCTTTAAAGAATGTTATCTATGTGCAAGCATTTAGTCTAGGTGCTAGTAGTTTGGTGAAGAGTAAGAAATGCTCTCAGTAAGTTGTCACCTCTGGGTGATCTGGGTAATTGATCTTCAAGAAAACTATGTATCTGGAATCCAATTATAGTCATGTAATAGACTCAGTACTGTCTTGGTAAAATGTGCACTTCTATACTTCTAAGGAGAGTTTGGTTTATAAACTTTATAGTATGTTTAATTAAATATCAAGTTTGCTTTTCATATATATTTATTGGCTGACTTAACTATATTAAAGTATCATGATTTATTTTTATTCTTTCTTGACAGAATTCATGGGGCTCTTTTTAAAAGTTCACTCTGTGAATGAGTCACATGCAAAATTTGATGAAGCAGCATATTCTTTGCCATGTTTGTCTTCTTAATTATAGAGAGAAGTGTTCCATGTAACAACTCTGAACAGTCAGTATTGATGTGAGTACGGTTTTCCAGAGCAGTGTCTTCTGACAGGTTATCACTCATGTGGTTTGATTTGCATTACCAACAACTAAGAGGAATTCGAAGGCAACCAAAGTATGGCTAATATATCATAAGCTTGATTTGCAAAATTTCCACAGGTAAGTCGGTTTGCTGGACATCAAATGAGCAATATGAGCAAGATGTGATTTACAATTGCTGTCAGGCAATGCAGAGATAAAATGCTTAATTATTTATTAATGAAGGCCAAATTAATCTTCTGAAATGCTTTTGTGTGCATGAGAAACAAGGCTTTATCTTAAAAGGCAAAATATATCAAGTAATGAGCAACATAAAAATTATACTCTGCTGCGAATTCATATGGGCACCTAGTGTCCCCCATCTTTATGCAATAATACTGACAATGCATCAATTATTAAATCTCCTTCACTGACATAATTGATTTGGAATTTAGTAATAAGGACAGAGGTTGCATGATCTAATTATTTTAAGTAATTTTTAGACCTCCACTTGTTTTAAATATATATATGTTTACATTTTATACATGTTAATATATGTTTATATGTATACATTTTTTAATTAAAGCTGGTCACTTATTATGTTTTAATTAGCTATCATGACAATGGATGAATTTCTGCTATCATTTCCATCTCAGGTAATGGTTTATTCCTTACGGAGAAAATTAGAATAAACAGATCGACATGTGACTATGGAGAAAAAATATTATAAATACCAGATATCTTCTTTATATAAAACATGCATAACATCCTTAATTTAATGAATAAATAGAATGTTAAATTAGCAAACACTCCTTTAAGATGTGACTTTCCAAAATATTCCCTTTATAGGATCAGGTTGAATTTTATGAGAGGAAGAGATGAGGAAATGTTACAGATGAGGAAACAATTTTAATAAACTAACACAATGTGACAGGATAAAAATGTGTTAGATGAAGACTTGCAGCCGTGATGCCAAGTTCTCTTCGTGCAAGCAGGTAAGGCGCTATTTCTCTGAGCACCTTGTACAGGCCCCTTAGGTTTTCTAGGACTTCACCTTCTTTGCCTAAAAAACCAAGCACCTTAACCAGATATCCTTCCATGTCGATTTAATTATCTAAGAGTGTATATTTGTGCTTATTTCTAAAGAACTTGTTTCTTTTTGGTGTCTCCATTCTTAAGTGCTTATTATTTAAAAGTAGGAAGGGATGACTCTTAACATAAATGAAATACAGAGAGATACCATGTTGTAATTTCAAATAAAGTTGTAAAAGGAAATATTACAACATCCAGAGGAAAAGTTATGGAACAAATGGAATTTGTTCATGATGTTGAAGAAAACAGAAGAGAGTGGATAGACAAAAGGGAGTCCAGAAAGAATTTTCTTTGCAGTGCTGATGATGGGGGCAGTAAATGTTAGGCAAAGATACAGAAGGAAAACACAGCAGGCCTTATGCTGAGGATAAATGGTAGGTCAATCTCATGGTGCTTGAGAGTATGCTCAACTAAAGCATCTGTTTGCATATTACAGGACAAAAGTAACTATTTTCCCACAACTTCTCTGTACGTGATTACAGTTAAGATAAAGAATTTCTGATCATTACAGAATGGCATAGGTTTGGCTCTTACGCTCAGCAATTACTATTTTATCTCTTTGTTTACTGTCCTCACCTTCCTTCTGTGAGTGGCAGTCTCTTCTCAAAATAAGGAAATGAAAATTAAATCAAGTTGCCAGATCAGCTACTCTTTCCCTCTTCATGAAGTAAGGTCCATGAAGTAAGAGATTTAGTGGAGGAAAATAAAGGGGACTATTTCAGAGCAGCAGCAATTTTGTAATGACAGAATATGTGCATAAGTGAGTACATAAAATAAAATTAAGACAATGTAGTCTACTAAGCGCTTTAAACATTTTGTTGCATTTGATTCTCACAACACTCCATTATTGGTATACAAATATTCCTACTTTGGAATACAGGGAAATAAGTCTTAGGGAAGGTAAGTAATTTTCCCAATATTCATCAATGAAAAGGGGTTAGCCAAGAATCAAATCTAAGTGATCTGTGTCCTTTCATTACAGTATGTTACTTCAAAGTAAGAAAAATTGCCAAAGCTGGTTTCTTTCACAATTATTATTGTTAGTATTTTTTAAGGAAAAAAAAATCACATATGGTAAAATGTGTAGATTATCTTAAATGTACTATTGAATGAGTTGTGATGAATGTTTACATCCTTGCAACCAAAATTCCCATTAAGTTATAGAACAATGGTTCTATATAGATAATTTTTCTTCCTCCTTTCAAATATCAATTTATTTTATTTCATTTTTTGCACTGTTGTTTCTGACTAGAATATCTAGTAAATGTTGTATATAAATGGAAAGAGCATATATATAGCATTGAGAGCTATCATTCTGTTCTTAGTTCGCTAATTATTTTAGTCAAAAATTGGTATTGAATTTTTTCAAAGTGTTTCCTGATTCTATTGATATGGTCACGGTTTTTATATGATGTGTTAAATTGGTTGATATCAGAATTTTGAAACAAACTCATCTTGTGATAAACTCCACTTAGTAACAATTTATTATCCTTTTAAAAGTATATGCAACTTATTTTCCCAATGTTTTAGTACAGATTATTCTAGTTAAACTCATGAGTTATATTTGTCTGCATTTTTTCCTTCTGAAATGTTAGTAAGATTTAGCTATTTTCTAGAGAATGGCTGTTAATAGAACCCAGTAAAATTGGCAAGTTTCTACCTCAGCGAAACTAATCTGGTAAACGCATTCTTAGGAGCTAGCCACAGGGAACACGACAGAAGTCAGAATTGCGAGTAATGGTCATATAAAGATACCAAGTTCTAATCACTGGGACTTGTAATGTTACATTGTTTAGAAAAAGAGTAATTATTACCTGATTAATTAACAGATGTGAGTACATTAAAAAATCTTAGATGAGGAAATTGTTTGGGATTGTCCAGGCGGGCCCTCAATGGCATCACAAGTGTCCTTGTAAAAGAGATGCAAGGGGAGATGAGACGCAGAGAAGATACAAATGAAGGCAGATATTGAAGTGATGTGGCCATGAGTGTAGTAACAGCTAGGAAGGCCTAGAGCCACCCAAAAGCTGGTCAAAGCGAGAAACAGATTCTCCTCTAGAACGTTCAGAGGGACTATGAACCTGCTGACCCCTTGATTTAGGTTTCTGGAGTGAAGTAGATTTCTCTTGTTTTACTTTACCATGTTCGTGGTAATTTGTTATGGCAGCCACAGGACACTGATACGGGGGGAAAAATAACATGTATATACGAGCGTACCATATGGGGAATTTAAATGATCTCACCCAAGGATATCTATACATTTCCTTGATTCTGATGGGCTGTAACTACGTGGGAATTATTCTGAGGAATTGAATCCCTTACTTCCTAAACATGGATCACCCGAGACCCAGATATTGTTTTTTAAGTGGATTCTGAGGTACCTGTTAGAACAATAAACTAATGGAAAAAGAAATTTTAAGAAGCCAATACCTGAATTATTTTAAGTTATTGACTCCTTAGCCATGATTTTTTTTAAGAGTATTCATTCTAGGTTGCTTAAGTATAACTCAAGAAAAGGCATGTTGAAGATAAAAGTAAATAGGGAACAAAGAGGAGTGGGCTTTATTATGCATTAGAAAATAGGACATTGCAAATAGTGACTGTAATACTCTTAGATAAATAGACACAAATCAAATTTCCCTTGAGGTTTCACCCAGGCTCATGTAACAAATTTTGCTCTGTTGGCCCAGGGTGAGCAGAAGAATCTGTTCTCAAAGTCATAAGTTTCTGATGAAAATATTTCCAGACATCCTGGGTTTTTTGGTTATCTGTGTCATTATGACTTTAGCTTACTCTGGAAATATTTTCTCCCAAATCATCCTCTGCAATATCAACAACTGAGTACACCTCACACAGTTTTTTCAGGAGGCCAATCTGTAGCCTAAAGATCATAGAAGGAGATTTCATGTAGGCGATGAGACTGAACATCTCAGATTAATTTATGTCAGCATTTAAAAATCAAAATTTAGAAGAGAGGAATCCCCTGGGAGTGTATTGGCATAAGTGTCTTTGCTTTTATGTAAGACATTTATGAATTAGGTGATTACAGTGAGGAGTAGAATGCATTAAAAATAGTGATAGAGATTTTTCTGTAATTCTCAGCAAAGATACCTCAAATATTCTAAGTATGATTTGATATTTTGAGATGCAAAATCGATTTGACTTCACAAACCAGTGTTATTCATAAGACTTCTACAAATTTTTGTCACATAAACACAGGCAACATGGTAAATTCTACTTTTGCATCATATCCATCAAAAATATATATCTGCATTACACACTACATTAGTGAGGGTATTTCTTTCAGGAGTACAGAGGAGCTAAACTCAAATTTCACATGTGCAATTAAAAGATTTTTTCACTCTACACAAATTAGCTATGGCTATTTGAATTTCTGAAGGAACTTCAAGAAAATAAACCTGTATGTTACACATTAAAAACTTCAACTGGAAGTCATAGTAGACAAGTCAATAGTTATCTCCTGCAAAACGCCAATAAGACCAACTTCAGTATGAAAAAAACAAAAACATATTCTTCCATTAGAATATGCCAAGGTAATCTTGTGGTTTCATTATCCTCCAGCATTATACAAAACAGTATCAGTTCACACTGGACATTCTGCCTTGGCAAAGGTATTTGTTATGGAAGGGCCCTGCTAGCATCTCTCTGTTAGCTCTTGAATTTAGGTCATGCCATAAATTATTACTCAGTGGTTTAGGCTTTACTACTAAGAGACCAAATGTAGCAACTGAGTCCCTAGCACATGCCCAGGATTATATATCAGCTATGTGAAAGTTGTGGTATTATATCCTAAGACTCAGAGTGGTTCTGTGGAATATATTTGGAAATGCCAAGTCACAGAAAATTAAGTAGGATGGTTTTGGTCCTTGACCCTTATAATAAGATTAGAGTATTGTACCAATTTTAATCATAGCTGTTCTAAAAAAAAAGTATATACAATGCTCACCACCCCTAGGCCTATTGCAAGGTATATACTGGTAGGGAAAACAGACATTCCAACGGCCAGGATCCTCTCCTGACCATAATCTACTTGCCCACTGAGCATGTGCAGTGATGTAATTGGTCTACTGTGTAGGTGCATGCTTACACATGTGTTGGCAGTGAGCCTTTATAAGCTGTGTTTCTGCATAAAGAGCTCCCACCAGTGCTCTGTCTGGAGGTAGAGAGTTGTGGATGCAGAGAAGGAGGAGCAGATGTGATTCTAGCACTGGACCTGCCACCATAAGAATAAAGCGAGGTATAAACCCTTTCACCCACAACATTCCACTGTCATTATTCGGTCTCACTGAATCCAGAGAGAACTTTCCCAGGGCTGGAAAACTCCAGAGTGACAATGTTTAAGAAACTGTAACTATTTTACAGTTAATTACTGCTAATATTTAATATATGCCATTTAATATTTACCTTGTGCCAGAAAGTGCAAGGCCTCACAACTACATTACTTCTAATTAACTCTTCTGTGACTGTTAATTTTATGTGTCAACTCAACTTGGGAATGAGGTACCCAGATATTTGGTCAAACATTATTCTAGGTATTAACTGTGAAATGTTTGGATGAAATTAACATTCAAATCAGTAGACTGACTAAAGTAGATTACTCTCTATAAGAATGTGGGTTTCAAAAACCCATCACTTAAAAATGGGTTGAATTCTCTCAATTCCTCAAGACTAAAGTTTTTAGACTGCCTATATGTCATATAAAGCATATTAATGAATAATATAAAACAAAGTGTTTTAATTCAATTTATATATATACATATATATATTCATGCATATATATCTGTTTCAAGTGTCAAAAAAAGATAGGCATGAAATTCATGAATGCATTTGTATAACTATAGTTTAATTAAACTGCAGAGTCACAGTAGGAAAAGTACTTGTTATGCACAAGAACACTTGTTAAGACTAGAGAATAGTGCTGAGAAGAGAATCAACTTTTTGCCTGAAGGAAAGAAAAATGTTTTGCTCATTTTCTAGTCATACAAAGTCAATATTGTGAATTTATTCATCTCTTTTCTATTTACATTCAGTATGAAAAAAAATTCTGAAATACAAATGTCGTGTCTAAACACTTCCATGTTTTCATAGATACTGTCAAAGTGGCACTGACAGATATGGTAAGGTTGTTATCATTTTGTTGTTTAGTAACCAGTGTAAGCAGAATTACATTTCGGTTAAAATAAAATAGTAAAACAGGGTTCATTTTCCATAATGCGAAATATGCACTTTAATTTAAAATTACCAAAATCCCAATATATCTACTGAATATAATTATTTAATAAATATTTGTTATCCTATTGTTACAAACATACCTCGTGATCAATATATTTTGTTTTACCAATTCCTGTAAATACTCTTAATTGTTAAGTATTTTTAAGATGTCAGAACTGATAATTTTCCCTGTATGATTCTAAAAAAAGTCTAAAATATAGATTTTGTTTTTAAATTTGCTTCATTTTACAGGAGGCATCTGCCACTTCTAGGAAAGATTTTGTTGGATATTATATTCTAGTTTTAAAGATATGTGTAATTCACTGAGTATTGAAGTATGAATTTAATCTTCTATTGTCAGTTCTCCACTTAGCCGTCATAGTGGTCTTCTTAAAAATATGTCAGATCATACATTTACTTGCTCAAATTCCTTCAGTGGCTTTAAAAAAAAAGTGAATAAAATCTGAATTCTCTAGCATGGTTTCCAAGGATATAGACTATGTGGCCTTATCCAATCTCAGTGACTCTTCTACAATTATGGCTTCCCTCCAGCCACATCATTCTTATGCTGTGTTTCAGTCATAGGAACCTACGCCATCTCAGGAGCCTTAATATCCTAGATTTTCTGGTGTTTTATATTGGCCTTTTCTCCTATTTAAATATTAGCTCCATTAGGATATCAGTCTTTGTGCCCAGAACCTAAATATTCATTTAATACATGAATGAACAAATTTATTGAGTGTTTATTTGAGTACAGCATATCCCCACTCTCCGGACATGCGAATGAATAAGTGTCAGACAGAACAAGTAACTTAAAAATTCTTTAGGGTTGATCCCATAGAGGTATGACATTGTGCTAAACTGAAGCACTACAGCTCTATCACATCCTGTCTGCATGATTTGGGGCAAGTTATTTCCCTCTTAATAGTCATGCATCTACAAATTGGGTATAATAATATCTACCACATAAGATTATCTTGAGGACTAACAGAAACTCATAAGCATTCAATAAACGTCTATTATCTGATTATTATTATTATTATATTTGTTTTACTTTTCCAAACTAAACTTCACAACATAAGGCCTCAGTCAGGTGATAGAAAACATAATCCCTTCAGTCACATATCTAACTCCGGGCCCCACCTCTGGGGATGATCTCCTCCAGTGACTCATAAAACACAGAAAGAACATACCAAGAAAAAGGTCAAATAAAATAGAACACAGTTGCAAAGGCAAGTAGACAAAGACTTTGATAGGCACCTCACCAAAGATACACAGATGGCAAATAAGCATATGAAAAGTTGCTCCACATCATATGTCATCAGGGAAATGAAAGTTAAAACAGCAGTGAGCTAACACTACAAACACATTAGAATGGTCAAAATCCAGACAACAGACAATATCAAATGCTGGTGAGCATATGAAGCAACAGGAACTCTCATACATTGTTGATGGGAAAAGGAAATTGTACAGCTATTTTGGAAGACAATTTGGTGGTTTCTTACAAAACTAAATACGTTTTTACCATATGATTCAACAACTGTGTTGCTTGGTATTTTACCTAAAGGAGTGGAAAACTTATGTCTATACAAAACCTATACACATATGTTTATAGTAGCTTTATTCATAACTGACAAAACTTGGAAGTAGCCAAGATATCCTTCAGTAGGTGAATGGATAAAAAAACTGTGGTCTTATTTATTATTATTCATTTTTGTGCATAAACATCAGAGCTGTATAAACCTTTTATATAATTTTAATCTGAAATATGTGTATGCATGTCAAATAATTTAGTTTTGTGGTATAATATGAGATTAAATTTCTGGTTCAGCTAGATCAAATCTATCAAAATAAACTGGAATATGTATTCATTACTATAAATTGTTTTTGAGATTATTTTATTTAGAATGCTCTATCATAAGAATACTAAATCTCATTTAAAATTACAAATATATATATGAAATAAATCATTGCAACTTTATATTCAGAATTTCATTTGAGTAATGACTTGCAATTTCAATTCTACATAGCTGATTCTTAATTTTCAGTTAGTGTTCTTCCATCTGACAAAAGGCAAAATTGTTTATCAAGCTGCTCAGATTAACTCACACATAGGATATAGGCTAAAGAAAAAAAGGGGTTTCAATTTAAAAAAATGTAACAAAATATCTTCATTTTTTTGAAGTCATTTTTTAAAATGTCACTCTTAGATTAGACTATGATCTAATTATCTGCTATTATTTGTTACAGAATAAACACAGATATTGTTCTGTTAACTGATTTCTACTTCCAAATGCATTTTATATGAAAATTTTATTTATAAAAAATGGAGACAGCACTGCAACAAAGTCATTGAAAATATGTTCAGCTCACAAACTATAATTGATATATTTTATTTTTATTTTGGCATATAAGGAAATATTATAAAACTCATAATTGGAAAGCTTTTTATGGAGAGTCCCTTAATAAAGAATGAGAGAATTAATTTACAGAAAATCTGATGGTGCAGAACATTCATTTCTCTCAGCACCTCTCTCAAGCTAATGAGCTGTCATACTTAAGGGACAGCCATATGAAATCGTTCAACTCCAACAGAAAGAATTAGCAGCATATATTCATAGATACTAGCAGAAAGGTTTGTATAAGCATTAGTTATCACTCTTTTAATAGAGTTCTATTAAACTGTTAGTAGAAAAACTAATTTGGTTTACTTCCCTCATCTTTTCCAAAGGTATACAATTATGTGACATCTGGTTATTATTCTACCCCAGGCTTAGCTTTTGCTGTTTTTGTTGGTTATGTTGTTGGTTAATGAATAAACATCCTTCATAAGTTGATTAAATAGGAAGAACAGGTAAATGAATATTTGTTCCTAATATCTTTCCAAGACCAAAGTAAATACTAATTCACAGTTGTTAATTACTCAAATAGGACAAGTGTTGCTACGTGTAAATGAAAAAAACATATCTTCATCCAATTAGGTATGTTGATATACAAAAATGAGGCAAACTCCAACAGATATTCTGGGATTAGGCAAAAATAGCTAAATAGATTCATTCATTCAATTATTCATTAATTCATACAATTTAACTATATACACTGAATTACTATTTGATATTTAGTACAGAAATAACCATTGTTACTACAACAGTTGTAGTGAACAGAGGTCATGGACTCTGTTCTCAAATACTAATAATGCCAATGGTTATGACCTTTTGTTCTCACATCAGTAAAAGGCCTGTTAGTGTAAGTCAATAGTAAGCATGTAAGTTCTGCCTTCAGCTTCTCTGCATCCCAAGTTACTGTTTCATTTTGCCTAAAACACAAGTTGTATCCATCTAAATTTAAGTATACTTGTTAGTAAAATTGACTAATAACTGTAACCACCACCTAGAGATTTTTAAAATAAATGAATTAATTCATATAAAGCTTTTGTTTTTATTATTATGACTTTAAACAGAATTCAGAAATCTGTTGTCTTACTACATGGTGCCAAGGGCTTGCATGGTCTATCAGTCTTATTTGAAACATTAAGTGCTTCAAAATATTAACCTGCCACATACATTGAGAAGTAAGATTTCTTCAGACCTTAAATAGGTAAAAAAAAAAAGTTAAAATAAGTTATGTAAATATGTAGGTCAGTTATGAATTATAAAATAAAATCTAAGATATGTAAAATCATAGTTTTCCATGTTGTCAGGAAGGACTTGAGAAATTAATTAATTTCCACTCATTTCTTTTGCTCAGTCTTGTTCTACTTTTAGCCTTTGTTTTACAGTGGCTTTGAAAATAATCACCAAGATTTTATGTGACACTTTCTCCTGCTCTCCTTTTAAAGACAAAACTAAGAGGCCACAGTGAAAATCTTACACAACACAAAGTAATCGTTCTGTTGTCATATGTAGAATGACTGATTATCATTAACCTTAAGGATTCATTCATCTACCAGGAGAAAGAAAAAAGTTTTATTTTTCAGATAGGAGAGCAGAAAACATGGTGGTAAGAATGTGAATTCTGAAGACAGTTGAAAGACCTACTTTAGAATCTGCCACAATTATCGAAATGTGTTTGCTGAGAGGAGTTAATGTCTCTGTGCCTCCATTTCTTTTATGATAAAACAAACAGGTATAAAAAAATCTTATTTCATACATCTACTTATCTCATAGTTCATTTTTAATGATTAAATGAGGGAATATTAGAAAAGTGCTTAGAACATGCACTAAAGTTTAAGTAAACAAGAAATTATGACATGTTAACTAGATTCAGCTCATCCCTGCGTCTCTTCTCCAGCTCTTAATTAATCATACAGATTCTGTTTAGGCTATTTAAAACTTCCAGGAAGCTGAGTTCTTCGGACACTTGCAGAACATTCAATTGGGTTGGGCAACAAGTAAAGAAAAAAAATCATTATGTTTTCTGTAAGTCAAAACCTTTCTTGTTTTTCAAATTGAGCAATTTTCAGAGGTGTCACTCAGGAAGGTGACATCTCTACTGTGAACATACACAGGGCAGCGGTCTCAGAGACATGCTGTCAATACTTATGACATTGAAAGAAAAGGTGACAAGGACAAAGGACAAAGGGCCTTGGTGACCAGCACCTGAAGTAATTTCACTCTTGGAGCAAAGGCGATGGCAAGATTAAGCTGAGATTGCCTCAGAGCAAGGGGGTGAATACATTAAAGAAATCTGTAGAGAACAATATAGAACATGAAAGTAAGAAATAAAATTTTAAGTACAGAACCTTTCCTTCACTAACAGGTGTGCAATACACTATCTCATACTAAAACTGAAAACAAAAGACTTTTCTGCTTTTTCATTAATTTCTTTATGTCTTTTCTCAGAAGAAGAAATATGAATGGCAGACAAGGACACTAATTGCCTCAGTGTAAAATGGTTGGGAAGGGAAACCATAAGGAAGAGAATGTTTTGGAATATAATTAATGAAGTCTGTGACATACTTTACATATATTAAGCATTTGATAAAGGATAATAGCTATCAACAATGTTATCAAAACCCACACATAATCTCAGAATTGTCATATTGTCCACCTCTTCAATACTCACCCATTTCATTATAGTTGGTTTTAGGGGGTAGAAATCATCTTCTGAGTCTCTTTTATAGTAAGTACAGAACTGCCACATGCAAGAAGTATATAGTACAAATGAATTAGCTAATATTTTCAATACAGTATTTACTTTCCTAATCCCATTATATTCTCTTAGTTCTTTATATTCACTTTTACTATTTCTGTATCTGTCTCATCTTCAGCAACAGATTCTCATTTTTTTCTTTTTCTTTTGTTCTCTTGCTTCCTTTCTTCCTCACACCCCCTTCCTTCCCTCTGTCTCTCCCTCTCTTTGTCCCTTTCTTCTTTCCTTTTGTCATCTTTTGGTGAACCACCCTGTAAAAGCTTGCATATAATGCAGAGATAATATACTTGTTAATTAAAAAAAAATCTATCAAAGATAAATGCACCCCTCAACTAAATCACATTGATGACTGTCTTGAATTTTTTTTCTGTCAATGCTTTAATCCCTACCATTTTTACCATAGTCATTTGACACAGTTCAGTCTAGTTAAAAAAAACCCTTTACTAAATTTGTTAATGAAAGCCAACATAACTGGGTGAACAGAATTCCTTCCTTGTAAGGATTTAATTATAACTCGGTCATAAACTACGTGGGCTGTTTTTGACACTTTAACTCAACATTTCTGAGTCAGTCATCATTATGGGTACAATAAGTGTCTGAGAGGTTAGTGAAAGCTTGAAAAAATGATTTATGTGATGTGCCTTACACATGCTGGTCATTCATTAGAAGATAATACTCATCAATATCATATACACCTGAACATCATTTCATAATCTTTCTTTTCCAACCTATAAGTGTTGGCATGATATTGACTAACAGTAATACTTCTTTCATCTTCTGTCGTTTAATGCCCTCTCAAATTCCTATTGCTTTCAACCATCTTTAAAATTTACATTTTCAATTCAGATTTTGACAATCAGTAGACAACAAGATACGACAATGCTAATGATGTTATCATCATTGTGTGTGTTTATTAGGATATGACAGATTTCAAGATTTGGACAGCAGTACACAGAATGGTTAGGAGTCAGGTGGCCCAGGCCGAGATATTTTGTCTGACTGGCCAAATTAGATGGCCTCATCTGTGAAAGAGGAACAGGAGCATGGTCTCAGATTGTTAAATGATGAGTAAATGAAATGTTTACAAGTCAGTGTATACTCTTTAACACAGTAAGGGCTTAACAAATGTTTGTCATTACTGTTCTCCCTTGTAAGTTTCTACAGTTACATGGGGCCCTAATTAGAATGTTTAATTTTTGTTAGTGGTTCTCACAAGTTTTTTGTCAATAAAGATAATCATGACAATAGCTAACCCTTATATAGCCAACAGCAAGCACCATAGACCTAAATTTAAAATTTTAAATAAATAGATAATATGGGTCTCTGAACAGTTAAGTTGTTTTGAGATAGATTATGTGTAGTGAGTGACAGTAATTTTTTTCTTTTCTTTTTTTTTTTTTTGGTGAGTTGCTGAAAAGTTTAAATTCTAGACTTTGAAAAAATAGCCGCAAGAAATTATAATTATCCGGGGCCCTGAGAGTTTGTTGAGATCAACCGTACATCAGGCAAATGTCTATCTTTGATCCCCCTTTGGTTAGGGCATTTTAGAAATGTGTACAGGTTTGGAGGATATGCTTCTTGTCATCAACATATTTCTGTTTAGGAGTTCTGTAATTCAAATGTAATCCAAACTGAAAGAATAGTAATTTATATGGCAATACTGAATCTTTTGTAGTTTCAAAGGTAGAACATGTTAAGAGATGACATTTTATGTAGAATATATGATATATTAGCTTCCAGTTTAAATACTGGCTTTGAAATGATAGCTGAGAACTTTTGCCAAATCAGTGGAACCCAGGAAATGGTCACTCCTTAAGTCATGGAGTGCTTGCTACATGATGTCTTATGTAAATCAATGCCACTATTGTTAGGTTTTTGTAAAAAGGCAATTTTAGGTATGCATGTTGTACAAAATTAAGTAAAATTAGGGCCAGAACCTGATACCTGATAAAGCATATCACATGAAATTAAATATTCTTAATATGAACTGATTTACATTCAAAAGAACCTGGAAAATCTATATAAGGGTAAATTCACAATTATATCATTACACTTTGTTGGTAGTAAGTAAAAGATGTAAGTCAATGGTTATTATTCAAAAAGAACTTCCACAGTTTTACTTCAAAATGGCCACTGATACTGTAATGGGTATCATCCAAACTTTGGAGGCAAAAAAAAAAAAAGGTTCACACATTTGATACTGGTGGAAGTTTCGTGAAAATGGAGTATGACTTGGTCAAATATTAACTTATATTAACCATGTATACCTAAGAACCTCATAAAAAGGAAATTATTCACACAACCAGAATCATTTTAATAAACTGATGAAATTGGAACTATGTAACTATAAAACATTGTTAATAAGGTTCCAAGTTATTCTTTGAGGAACTAGTAAATTATAAATGAAGCCAATGTTATTCCATTTGGATGCAGTTATTGAACAATTTCACTTAAGAACATGTAATGTTCTTTTGCTAAAAGGGAAACAGCTCTTGAACATTAAAAGCGTAGGTTTATATTTCAGTATTATGTAAAAAAAAGAATACAAAACTAAAACCCAAAGACTTAGTTCTGCTAAAAGTGTCTGGGTTGACCTTGCTCTCTCAGATTCATGTACAATTTTCATGTATATATAATGAACAGATTGTATTTAGTCATATCTTAAGTTCCCTTCCTACTGTAGCATTTATATTTCTAAACAAGTACATATGTAAGAAATTATATATATGTTATTATAAATCATAAATCTAATAATATTATAGCTAACAGAGTTTAGCAGGATGCACATTGTAAAGTACAACCAAACTTCAGCTCCTCTAAGCTATCTTCACGACTGGGCTTCCCCCTTTGAACTTCCAAGTCAATCTTTGCATTCCCAAGAATCCTGCTCAGTTGGTTCAGACAGAACCCCCACCCTCCACATCTGATCCGATTCCTCATCCTCACCATCCACCAGGTGGTACTTCATCAAGAAACTAGCGAGGTCTTTTTAGCCAAAATCCCTCTTTATCATCAATGTTTCCTCTTGGTAAGTTTTCATCCACTGATCCCCATTCTGCTTTGGCTATATATCCCTCCCCCACCTTTTTTTTTATCCAGAGTTAAGCTCAATTCCTCTCCCTTACTGTAAAACCTCACTGCAGTAGTTGCTTCTCGAATAGTCTTCGTACCATCTTTAACAAGTGTCAGAATAATTATTTTCTCTGACAAGTACTGGACTTCTAGTTACAGCTTATATTCAAATGGAAAACGGATGTTGTTTTAGAAATGTTAGTCACTTAAATGACCTAAGCAGCAGTTTCTTACCAGGTATATTTAAATATAGTAGTTATATTTCGATACAAACTATAAGATTGCACCTAATTAATCATTAAGACATTTTCCATTGGAATCAGAGTGACCTGTCATTTCTTAGAGTTTCCAGGAAGTCTGGTGACAAGGTTTTATTTCTTTTTAGGTACTTGAATAAAGAATTTTGTTTAAAAAAAAAACACAACTCCATTTGAGTTGTTTCAAATCCATTTGTTAATAGTCCTGGAGGTGTTTTTCTTTCTGTAGGCTCTTTTCAGTTTCTCGCTTCAAAGATCTGTTAACAAAATCATTTTACACTGTAGCTTTTTTGGGGAAGTGCTGTTCCCGGACCCCGGTGACCCCTGCGAATAAACTGGTGTGATTGAAATCAGTCTAAGGAAAGGCTAGTCGGGGAGAAACCTGTTTATTGCTCACAATGAGGCCCAGCTCTGGTCTTCCTCTCTCACCACTGCTCTCACTCCTCGTCTCTCCCACCCCAACGTGTGCTCATTTCCCCACTCACCCCTTTCTGGAGAAACTCCACTGGGTGAATTCCGGGACTGGCAGGCACCAGATCAATTGTGCAACAGAGGTGAGGAGAGAATAGCCTCGCTCCACCCCTTGTTCCCAGAGGCTGTGGAAGAAACACCTATTAACATGTAAATAGACTAAGGCCGGGTGAGAGATTCTGGAAATATTGCAATTTTACCCCACATGCACATACTCTCATAATTACATCTTTATACAGTCTACTCTCAGTGACCTACGCTGGTGAAGAGCACGAGAGAATCAGCCCATTATAACAGATTTCTCATGTGAAGAGGAAGTGGGTGTTTGCACACTAAACTGCCTTAAGGAGCAAAACACAAAAGGCTCTCCTGAGATACAAATTGTCAACATTGAAGTTTAAAACCTACTGAGTAGTGGACACCTGGACACCAAGGCTGAAATACAAATACAGAAGAGTATTTAGTAAGGCCATGGACTCGTGTAAGAGTGTAGAGTTTGTGACAGAGAACAGTGAAAACTCATCAATTTACCATCTGCTAGAAAACTACGTAACCTCTTTGAGACTATTATATTATCTATAAAATGGGAATAATACATATTTGGGAGTTTTGTAGTAAAGATTAGGGGAAAAGTGCACAATATTCCACACATTGGCTTATTGATGTCGATTTAAAAATATATTTTTTAATGAAATTACCAGGTTAGGTGGACACTTTACTAATAATCTTAGGATTCTGATTTTAACGTTTGTTGAGTCATATTGTGTTATCCATGTACTTGTAGCCACAATGTTTCTTTTGGTACACATATTTAATTATAATCACATTTATTATCAGAATAATATTCCCTACACAAAGTGAGGTAGCTTTTATTTAGTTCAATTTCAAAGAATGCTGTTATATCAAAGCTAGCAGTGCTCAGTATCTTCTACTTGCGTACAAAGAGCTTCTGCGTTGAACCATCACTTCCTACAGTTAAGGCTGTATTATATATATTGCAGCATTTTTTTCAAGAAAGGCAGAAAGATCTCCAGATCCTATGATTGTTTTATCTTAAATTTCTACAAATGAAAAATCTGTGCCAAGGACTTATATAGATGTAGTTTATTGGAAGATTCAGGAAAGGAAGAAAAGGCAATTGTGCATTACCAAGACTGCTCTTCTGGGCAATGGGTGCTCAATTCTTCTAGGAACTTTTAACATACATTCAAATGCCTGCCATATTCTCTATCTAAAGGATAGGAGGTAGAAGCATTTCATCCATCTTTCAGTCTACCACTTTCCCCAGAACTGGAGGGCTTCCCTGGGGTATTAAATCCTTACACTTCTGAGTTTCATCTGTGTGCAGCCTGAGTAAACTCAGACACAGATGCACTGGCAGAAAAGTCCCAAGGGAAAAAATAAGAGCAATTGAAATGATATGTCGTCAACTCAAGCTCAGCCAAATTTCATATGAAATGTCTCACTGCAGCCTCAGGTGAAATCAGAAGTGAGATCAAGAAGATAAGTAGGAGCAAAGCTGTATCAGAAGTAAAAAACACAGGAGCAGAACGCTTGTGAACATAGTACAGAAGACCTAGGGAAAGGTGTGCATAGGAAAGCTGGCATCTGGATTAAAAACAAAATGTAAATTTTAACCATTCAAGATATGTAAAAAATATTTTTATATTTCTTCTAAATTTGTCCATTGTATGTAAAATTTCAAGGCTGTAGTAAAGTTATTCAGTATATCTTCATATTATTTTTTCATATCTGAAGTCTGTCTGTATAGGGCTATCACTATTTTAACACCTAATAACATATGTATTAAAATACTTAGTTGTATTTATGACTTTTAATCATATATATATTTTATGGATCACGTTTTGGAGTTAAGTCTATGAATGCTTAGCTTACCTCCTTAGGACCTGAAGATTTTCTTTAATTGTTTTTTTCTAGCAATTTTATAGTATTTCTTTTTTGTTTATTTATAGTATTGTATTTTGTACAGTATTGTGTTACGAGCTAATTTTTGTATAAAGTGTGACATTAAGTCAAGACTTTTTGGGGGACAAGGGGTCTAGGCATTCCTATTGCTCCAAAACAACTTGTTGCAATCTATCATTCCTTCATTGAATTGATTTTGCTCCTTTTCAAGTTCAGAAAATTTCAGTTTTCAAATTCAGATTTGTGGGGGCTTATTTCCAGATTCTCTATTCTGTCCTGTTAATAAGTGTGTCTATTCTGCCAGCCTCAACTGATAACTGTAGCTACATAGTAAATCTTAATTCCAAGTACAGTGACTCATCCACTTTATTCTTCTTTTTAAAAATTGTTTTAGCTATTCTGTTTCCTTTGCCTTTCCATATGATGACGCACTGCTATTAACTACAGTCCACAATTTATTCAGATTACTCTATTGTGCCTCTACTTTCTGGTGTCCATGGTTTCTATTGAGACATCTGCAGTCATTCAAATTACTGTTCCCTATAGACAATGTTTTTTGTTGTTTGTTTTGTCTCTGTTTTTAGTATTGTTTTCCTTTATTTTTAGTTTTCAGTAGTGTCAGCATGAAGAGGTCTGGTCATGGGATCCTTTGTACCAAACTTTGGAAGGTTTTATTCATGATTTTTTCAAATGCATTTTCAGTGGTTTATTCTTTCTCCTCTCCTAATACTCCAAAGACACCAATAATATATATTTGTTACTGTATGAAATAAAACTCTGCCTATGGCCATTATAACTTTTTTTTTTCATTCTACCATTCAGCTTGGATAATTTATCTTCCTCTATCTTCAATTTCCCTGATTATTTCCTCTGTTGTTTCTATTCTGCTAATTAGTCTCTGTAATGAGTTTTATTTTTACTTTTTAAATAATATGTATCTTGTATTTCTATACTGAAGTTATTTTTCCTATTGGTTTCATGTATGTTTGAAATTGTTCTGTGGAGTTTTGTATAATCATAGCTTTTTTAATGTCTGTAAACAATTTCGTATATGTGTTATCTCATCACTGATATGTCTTGATTTTCTTTTTCCATATGAGTTGAGATTCTCTTGGTTCTTTGAATTCCAAGGAATTTTGAATTGTAGGCTTGACATTTTGAAGGTTATACAATGAAACGTTGGGTCTTGCTTAAATCCTTTGGAGAATGTTGACAGTCTTCTGTGGGAGACATTTTCAAAATCATACTGATTGAAATCCTTTGCTGCACCATTCATATCTCTTTCATGTGTGCATCAGTCTATATCCAGACCTGGTGGTTGTCCATCTATTCAATTCTCAAAGTGTTTGGTATACTGAATGGTACCAATCCACACATGTGGACTTAGAAGATGAACGCAGACATTCATAACCAACTTTGTGATCTATTTCCTCTGCAATTCCCTCTCCACAATCCCCCTTGTACTTCCTGGTTTCTTTGGATGCATCTCTGGACTCCAGACAAAAAACTGGGCTTTATATACCTGGCCTTGCTGTGCACTACCAAAAGTGCCCCTGCATCCAGAGCCCAGCAAAACAAGGGCAGAGAAAGAAAAAAAAATAGTGGAATTTTACCCATTCTTTTGGAAACACATTCCATTGAAGGAAGAGGAAGGTTCTGCTCCCTTACAATTTTGGCTCCTTCAGGCTTCCATTCCTGCTAGCTACCATGGAATTATTTAAGGACTTGATTGAAGGACAATAGAGAAAAGAAAACAAAGAAGAAAACAATTATACACCCTTTCTCAGTGTTAGGGGTTTCCTTGCACGTTCTTGAGCCAGAATTAGAGGCTTTCCATGGAGCTCTCTGTTTGTGCCCCATTGGCCTCTTCTGGGAGGTTGAGTTCATGCCAGTTGGTATCACAGGAGAGAATAAATGTTAAATTCACTGGAGCTTTGATGGTATTTTGAATTTTGGTCTTCACCTCTATTCCTTCTGCTCTATTTACTTGTGAGAGTCCTCAGTATTCATTAGGACACATAGGTAGTGTGTATGTACATCTTATCCAGAGCTTAAACTTCCAATATATATTTTTAGTGTAGTTTTATTGACACTAAAACAAAAAAGGGCAATACCTGGATAGAATACTACTGGCCAATTTCACTTCTTCCACACTGACATATAAAATCCTAAGTAAGATTAATATGCAACATTTCAAGAAGCAAAGCAAAGCAATGCCACATGTGTTCTGATTCTTACATATTAAAATGTACATAATAAAAGAATAGTAAGAATTATGGAAATGATACCAATTTCAGGAGTTTGATTAACTCTGGGGAATAAGAAAGAGGAAAAGAATAATATATGAACTTTTGTGTATGTCTGAAAGGTTTTATTTCTAAAAGTACAAATAAAATCAGCTGAAGGCAATATAAAGTATGGTTAATTATAATAATGAACAAATAGGTATATGTGTAGGGTAAATAGCAGAATTTCCAGAATCTCCCTCCTGGTCTTAGTCCGTTTACATATCAGTGGTGTTTACCACTGCAGCCTCAGGTGGATCAGGGCAAGGGGTGGGTAGAAAATAGCCATTCTCTGCTCCCATCCATTCCTGGTATGTAATTGGTCTGGCATCTGCCAGTCACCAAGGACAGGCTCATGGAGTTCCTCCGAGAAGGGGCAGGCTAGGAAGGAGAGAGCTGCCATGGCTGCAAGAAAATGGAGCACAGAGTGGGCTTTGCTCCCTGGGGAGAAAGGATTTGGGGATCATGTCCCCTGCAGCCATGAGTAATGGACAGAGCTGTGTGTGGACCGTGAATCTGAGCAATCTGTGAACAATAAACATGGTTTCTCCCAACCTGCCCTTTTCCTTGCCTTACTTCAGTTTCACCAAATTCATAGGGGACTTTGCTGTGGGAGAAGGGCCTCTTTCCCACCAGAGCTACAATAGTTATACTATTTTCTCTATGTTTGATATGTGTCACAATTAAAAATTAAAAATATTAAAAATCTTGCAGGAAACCTAATTAGCATTACAAAGTCACAGTTATGGGCAGAATCATTTTGGAAATAATTGTAGGGCCTGCAAATCTAAGAGGTAATATTCAAATGCTGAATCATTGCCAAGATGGCTCTCACCAGATGAGCATAGGGCGGCGTCTGAGCTTCCTTTTGAGATAAAAAGAGCTTGCTTCCCGGTTCCTGATTACTCCCTCTTGGTGGCCTGGGTTTTCCGTGAGCGTGATCGGCTCGTGGACATCATTTACTTGCATGATATACCTTCGTGCGTGAAGAGCGTGTGACCACCTGACCTTTATTTTGATTGGCCTGTGAGCATTATATATGTCCTGCTGTTTCCACAATAAGTGAGTTCCTGCTTTGACTGAGCTCCCTGTCATGTCCGTTTGTCTCCGGCTCAGGCCTAAGGGCCGGAGGCTGGTGATCGGACAGGCAGTCGGCACTCGCCTTTCCCGGTTCTGCCTTGCCAGGGCGTGCCTCCCCTTCCTTTCTCTCTGCAGGCCCAGAGGGGAACCAGGGGAGGCTAAAAACCCCAACAGCACTCAACGTGGGGCACTCGACAAACCAAAAATATCGGGAGATTGGGCCAAGCATGTGTCTAGGTGAGTACCCCCCTGAAAAGATGGGGCAGGCAACTTCTAAGGATGAGCCTGTGCTTAAGGCGCTGAGATTTATGCTTAAGAGCCGAGGGCTGGAGCTATCGGATCCTCAAGCTGAAAGGGTCTGGGAGACCTTTGTGACGGTGGCCCCCTGGCTCCCTGTTGGTAACTTTTTGACTGGGCCACTTGGGATCGTGTTGAACAACTGATCCAGGAAGGGGAAATAAAGATGGGAGAAGATCCCCCTTTAGGAGTCTACCCCACCTTCTCAGCCCTTAAGGCATGCTTTGGGGGACCTCGGCCCTCGCCGTCCTGCCTAGTGGTCCCACCCGGTCGGGGAAGTGGAAAACGACCTCCAGAGGCGAGTCATAAGTAACCTTCAAAGGAGGCCCCGCCCCCATTGTCAGAAAAGGAATGGGAATGCTTTACGGAGGAATGTTCTAAGCAGCCCAAGAAAATTTATCCCTCATTGCCTAGACCTGACTCTGACCCTTGGGCTAGCGTGGACCCACCCAAGCCACCAGTTGAGGGGCCTTTAGATTCTGACCCTCCACCTCCCCATTACCGGGCTTTTCCTGTAAATGTTAACCCCGGCGGAAATCGGCCTGCTGCATGGTATCCCTGGGAGCACCAAGACCTCAAGGAACTTAAAAAAGCAGTCTCTGAGGATGGGCCTAATTCTCCTTGGGCCGAAGCCATCCTCCAGGGCCTGGCACGCCAGCCCTGTACCACCCAAGATTGGAAGAGTTTAACCAAGGCAGTTCTCCCCGGTCCCATGTTTCTCAAGTGGTGTGCCTTCTTTAAGGAAGAATGCCACGTTCAGGCGGAGAGAAACCAATCTGCCAATCCTCCCATCCCTATAACATTTGGGATTCTCTCTGGGACTAATGATCAGTTTGTTACTGGGCTCCAACAGGCAGCCATTCCAGCCCCTTATCAGGAGCAAGTGAGGGCCCTGGGGCTAGCGGCTTGGAAAAAGCTAGAGGAAGGCCCTTCGGTTTCTGGGATTACTCAGAAAGCCAATGAGGACCTCCCATCATTTATAGATAGAGTTGAAAAGAGTTTACAACGTAAATTTCCCCGTGGTCCCCTGCGAGACCAATTTGTTAAAATGCTAGTCTGGGAAGGGATGACTTCAGATCATAAATTAGCCTGTGCTAGGTTAAAAGAGCAATCCATGGAGAAATGGATTGTTGCTACTAAAGATGTGGGGACCCAAGCCCACCAGTCACAGGCCCTGGTAACTGCCTTGCAGGCGCAAACCGCCTCCCTGACAGAGGCTTTGACGTCTGCCCTTTCCCTCTGCCCTTTTGGGGGCATGATCCCCGATCCAAGGGTCAGAGATAAAGCATGCTTTGGGTGTGACCAAATAGGACACTTTAAAAGAGAATGCCCTAATAATAGCAACAGGGCACCCCCGATGAGCAGTAAGAACAAGCTACCTCCGAAATCTCCCTGTCCCCGATGTAAAAAGGGATTTCATTGGCAGAGGGAATGCCAATCCAAATTCGACCTCCAAGGCAACCCTTTAAACTAAACGGGGGGCAACCTCCAGCCCCGTCACCTAAAGGAGGAAAAGATCTTTCAAACGTTCCCAAGGCGCACTGGGCCGTGCCAATAATCCCAGGGGTGAGACCGAAAATGGACATCCATATAGCCGGAAAGAAGTTTCGTTGTCTCATTGACACAGGAGCAGATTGAACAGTGCTTAGGAAAGAGGAAGTTCCCCCTCATTGGAAACTAAGTCCCAGGCCCCAATTGTTAGGGGTGGGAGGCAACACAGTCTCTGAAGAGGCTAAAGAATGGCTTCATTGGGAAGATGTGGATGGCATTCGCAGGCAAGTTAGACCCCTTGTCGCTTCAGGCCTAACTTCTAACTTATTAGGCCAAGATATCCTAGGACAAGCCGATGCTTTCATTACTACTGACAATAAGGCTTTTTTTGATGACATCCTTGAGGAAGAAGAATACCGGCAACAATATGATTGCTCTAAAAAACCTGAGTCTAGAATTGGCAACTACAGGGGGGACCCTACCTGTGAAGCTTCTAGACATAACACACCTCTCCCATGAGTGCTGCCTCACCCCCAATCCTAAAGGCCATTGCTCCAATGATGCCCATTACTTGGCTTCCTGGGCCCCCCATCTGGGTGGAGCAGTGGCCATTACCCCGAATTAAACTCTTAAAATTAAAAGAAATAATCCGAGAACAATTGAGATTGGGTCACATAAGACCCTCCTTAAGTCCCTGGAACAGCCCTGTCTTTGTTATTCAAGAGGCTTCTGGGAGATGGAGAATGTTACAAGATCTAAGGGAAATCAATGAGAGAATGATCACTATTGGCACCCCCTTAAGGGGGTTACCTTGGATTCCAGCTATCTCCAAAGACCTCTTTTTGGTAGTGATTGATATTAAAGATTGTTTCTTCTCTATACCCCTCAACCCCATTGACTGTGAAAAATTTGCCTTTTCAATACCCTCCACTAATTATCAAAGCCCTGACGAACGATATGAATGGACAGTTTTGCCACAAGGCATGGCAAACAGTCCTGCCTTTTGTCAGCAGCAGGTCTCTCTTGTCCTGCAGCCCCTACAGCAACAGCCTAAGATGACCTTATAGGTCTACATGGATGACATCATTTTGGGGGCAGCGACACCCAAAGAATTGAGTGGTGCCTATAAAAAACTTCAAGAACTTTTAACCTAAGGGGGATTACACATATCTAATGACAAGGTTCAAACCATACCCCCTTTTAAAGTCTTGTGAACTAAACTCCATCTAGACGCTGTTTGCCCACTCAAGCCTCAATTATCCATCCAAGATTCTCATTTGTTAGTTAAGCTGCAAAAGGTGTTAGGGGAGCTCAATTGGTTACGCTCCTGGATTCCTATAACTACTGAGGACCTCCTCCCACTCTTTGTGCTGCTGAGAGAAAAGACCCCTTCTGAAATCATCACGCTCAATGAAGAGCACAAATGCATATTCCAGAAGGTTCAATCAGCCCTTGACACTGCTCAGCTAGCCCGCTATCAGCCTGATCAAGATCTCTGCCTGTGGATTCTCCCTGGCGCTAAATTGCTTGCCGCTGTTCTTACACAACAGGGCGATCCCCTTCACTGGGTCCACACCTTAATGGGAGGCTCTCCACGGGTATATGCTCAATTAGACCAACTGGCCGACCTCTTGATCAAAAGTAGAGATATCTCTATCAGACATTACAGAAAGGACCCTGAAATCCTGACAGTTCCCTATAGATTGTCTGATTTTGAATGGATTCGGAGAAACCATAATAGAATAGCAAATGCCTTGGCTGGCTACTATGGTAAGATTAACTGCCATTATGGGCCCAATAGATGGGTCACTTCCTTTTCCCAGTTAGACTGGAATGCCCCCAGACTCTTTGTGACTAGACCCATCATTGGCAGTGTCAATGTATTCACCGATGGCGGAAAAAGGAGGTCTTCTGTTATTATCTTTCCACCATCCACATCCTCAAATGAGAAGCACAGGGAACATTTTGCAGATACTTCTGGATCAGCCCAATTCAAAGAGCTACTTGCTGTTGCATTGGCCTTGAACCATGTTCATGAAGCCATGAATCTCTTTTCTGATAGCCTATATGTAGTTAATCTGCTCCCTACATTAGTGTTTTCCTACATTAGACTAGACAGAAATCCTACAACCCCTCTGATGATCCAAGTATGTTCTTTACTGACAGAGCACACTGCTCCCATATTTGTGCAGCACCTCCGAGGACATCAAGGTCTGCCTGGCCTCCTCTCCCAAGGTAATTTTTTAGCCAATCGACTGGCTTCCACTGCAGTCCAGGGTGCACCTGTGTGACCACCACAACCTTTACAACAAGCACAAGATCTTCATAATCTTACTCACATCAATTGGAGAGGCCTACACCACAGATTTCCCTCCATTCCTATTAAAGAGTTGAAGAGAATTGTTAGAACTTGTAAATCCTGCCTACCGTTCCTACAGATCCCACCCCTCCAGTCTCCTGGAGTCAACCCAAGAGGCCTCAAACCAAATAGCCTTTGGCAGACTGATGTTACTCACTATCCTGCCTTCGGGAAACTGAAATTTGTTTTTGTCTCTGTTGACACGTACTCCCATGCCTGTTGGGCCACAGCCCACTCGGGAGAAAAGGCCAAACATGCACAAAGCCATTTCTTACAATGCTTTGCTATTCTAGGGCTTCCTCACCAGGTTAAGACTGATAATGGTCCCTGCTTTACCAGCAAAGCTCTCCAAGATTTCTTTCTTAGGTGGCATATAAACCACATTACAGGAATCCCTTATAATCCACAAGGCCAAGCAATTGTTGAAAGACAAAACAAGACCCTTAACTTTGTAACAATTGTTACAAAAACAAAACGGGGGAACAAACCCCCATGACCAATTAAGAATGGCATTAATTACCCTAAATATTTTAAATTTTTCAAAAGATCAACCTCTAACAGCCTTTCAGAGACATTGGGCCAATCAAATGCCATATACTAAAATCGAAGTACGTTGGAAGGATCAATTAACTAGACAATGGCATGGACCAGATCCTCTTATAAGTCTAGGCAGAGGGTTTGGATGCATATTCCCTATAGGAAACCCAAACCCTATCTGGATCCCTGCACACAATTTAAAATTTTGCCCGCAGGTGGACGATGACCAAAACCCAAGGACAGACCAAACCCCCAACTAATAAAGAAAGGAAGAAGATATGGTGGCTATGCAACCACCTTAGCCGTGTGCTTACACATCTTTGACGTAGAGGCAAAGGCAAACATAAGAGAAAAAGACAACCCAAGAGTGTCATTCACTCTTGAGGGTTTCCCTGTGTTTTCTCTCCCCTAGGGAATGTGCCCGCTGCACCGCCCCTAGTGGACGTTCTGCTTGCTGGTGACCAGCTTCCTCATCATTACCCTGCTTGCCACTGTCATTGGGTTGATTCTCCAGAACCTCCTAGAGGACTTGAAGCATGGCAACCTCACAAAGGACTGAAGGGTTACTCACAGACTTCTTCTGCTGATCCATCCAGCTCGGGTCAAACTCCTACAAGGACTAAGGACTATTTGACACTCCAAGATCCTCAGAAAGCCAAAATTCCAAAAGGACACTGAGATAAGACCCCAAAATGCCCCCTTTTGTTTTTGTTACCCTGCTGATTATAGGGGTACCTATAGCCCAGGCTTGGGGTAATTGGTGTCAATCTTGTGGGGCGACCCTTGGATTCGTACTAGAGGTTTCATGACCTAATTGACGCTGACACCCCGAACCATTAGATGTCCAACCTCCTATAGAGGTGACTCTGGTGGGGTTCACTCTTCCCTGGCCAGCAACTAACCTCCACTTAAAACAGAAAAGGGGGAAATGTAGGGCCTACAAATCTAAGAGGTAACATTCAAATGCTGAATCATTGCCAAGATGGCGCTCACTGGATGAGCATAGGGCGGTGCCAGAGCTTGCTTTCGAGATAAAAAGAGCTTGCTTCCCGGTTCCTGATTACTCCCTCTTGGTGGCCTGGGTTTTCCGTGAGCGTGATCGGCTCGTGGACATCATTTACTTGCATGATATACCTTCGTGCGTGAAGAGCGTGTGACCACCTGACCTTTATTTTGATTGGCCTGTGAGCATTATATATGTCCTGCTGTTTCCACAGTAAGTGAGTTCCTGCTCTGACTGAGCTCCCTGTCATGTCCGTTTGTCTCCGGCTCAGGCCTAAGGGCCGGAGGCTGGTGATCGGACAGGCAGTCGGCACTCGCCTTTCCCGGTTCTGCCTTGCCAGGGCGTGCCTCCCCTTCCTTTCTCTCTGCAGGCCCAGAGGGGAACCAGGGGAGGCTAAAAACCCCAACAAATAATATCCTTATTCTGTTAACTATAGTAACAATTATTATGCTGAGAAAATAGCAATACAGACAAAGGGATTAAAAGCAACTCTTTGCTAAGAGTTTTTAGTCATATTTGTGGCATTATGTAAAGGTAGAATTTTACGTAAAACATACCATTTGTGACCCAAAAGTGACAACAACATAGATCTCCATACAAATGATAAAGCATCTGGGGCACATATATTTGAGCTGAACTTAGCATGTTGGTGGACTGGATAAGAGAAGCAACATGATGAAGTAATACATTTCGAAAGTAAGTGTATGTGTGCTTACTAAGCGCAAATATACAATGCCATTAGCATTTCACCCTGTTTGAGTACCTCTGATGGAACTATATAGAAACTATTATTTTTACAAGTATCAAAAAGCCCAGTCATTTGGTAAATTGAGGGGATGATATTAATTTTAAAAAGTAATATTGTCATTCAGTATTTCAGTAAAAAACATGTATTACAAGAGGAAAAGAAATTTTGCAAAATATCCTCCAGTGTGGTATATTTATTTGCCAGTTATTTTCATTTGTTTAATTTTACCCTAAACTTACCTATACAAAACTGAAAAAGAGATTTAATCATTTCCATTATTATGACATTTTTCAATCTTGTCTTACTGAGGGCAGGGCAGTAATTTCTTAAGGCCTAACTTATGCGACCCATGCTGAATCATCTAAATCTTTCAGTTTTTCCTTTTAAAGGAACAGAAAAATAAGGGGGAAAATTATTACTATTTTAATCCTTCTTTTATCTAAGCTATATTATTATAATTTTACTACTTTTATTATAATATTTCAAAACATACAGCTAGCAGTCATCTGAACGTGATTAATATACAATAAGATGTGTGGAATAAATTAAGGAATTATAAATACTTGGAAATGTATTTTTCTCATATTTTTAAGACTAATTTATATAAATTGATAGTAATATAAAACTTCTTTTAATTTAAAATAATTGAGACTATTTCAAGGTGTATTTTATGAGATATCTTCCTCATTTTCCAAAAGGAACATCTGGAAAGTGAATCTGTGCCTTGGATTTCTTTTTTTCTTTTTTTAGTTTTCAACAACCTAGCTGAGATTAAAGGTTATCAGCATACTGAAAACCATGTAATTGAAGGAATATTATCTCTTGCCTTTACTCTGAGTCTGAGAGAATATAGTTACTAGAATAAATGTCACAGTCAGAACCTTGAAAAGGTCTAGTAACCCAACAACTGAAATTCCCTATGGACAGGGATTATGTGTTTTCTTTCCCTGCAGTAGTTAAGTAAATGAACAAATACAAGGAAAAATGTCAATTGTGCTGTCATGTACTTGTTAAAAAGCCATTTATAATATTGAGATGTCTCATGTAGAGTTCTTACAGAATTGCACTGTAAAATTTGCAAACAGGAAATAAATATGTACTTATTATCAAATAAGCATGCTGAATCAGTAAAATAAATCACTAGAAAACCTGCAATCAGTACCAAATTATTCTTCTGTATTCTGACAGTGTTCATGACGCAGAAACAATGAGATAAAGAAATGCTTTTCCTCTTTCAAGCTAATACAGGAAAGCTATAGAACAAACATTAAGAAAAGAAAAATTCCAATGCCATCTTTATTTGCATTTAAGAGAGTTGATTTTGTTGCAGAAAATTAGTATTTACTTTGCTAACAATTATTTTTGATAACTCTAAAATCATTTGCATCACCTGAACATATGGTCTTGGCAGAAAATTCATTTAAAAAATAGCTATATAGTTTCTAAAAGACAGATAACATGCTCAACATTCAGAAACATTTAATTTAATTCCCAGATAAACATCATAAGTGATATGTCATTATTACTTTCACCATTTCATGGATGGTAACTGAAGAAGACTGTTAGAATGTTGTTTCTAAGGTGACAAGAAATGGTAAACATTTAAATCCAGGAAGTTTGGCTCCAGAACTTATATTCTGTTAAAAAGGCATCAGCTTCCTATCTGGCAGACAAATGTGGTATAGTTCTAAATATTCATCATTCTTAGTGATACTTGAATAATATGGAGTTATTTTTAGATTAAGGTTCTGACAAAGTGATTGAATTAAAGTTTTGTGGCATATTATTTTATTCAACTCTATGATGATGAGATACAAATTAAGAGAAGGAAAATATTCAGTGATTTAGTTTTTTTATCAGAAGGTAACTGTTTAATAATATATTTTCTCAGTAATTTTGTGACATCAGTTATATGATTTGTAAAAAACATATTTTTTATATTTCAGGCTATTATATGCTTTATAGTTTGAAACTATTTTAGAGAAATGTGACACAAATTGTTGAAATAAGGAAGCAAAATGTGTTGTTTTAAGTGATAAAATTATTTTTTAAATTTGAATTAAGTATAGAAAATCAAATAGCTAAATATTTCAATTTTATAATAGCAAAAAGTAAGCTGTAAAATCAAGGATTTCTTCTGTTGTCAATATAATTCTTAATAATTTTACTGATTGATATATGACTTTAACTTTGAGGACAACATACAGCTTACACAATAGACTAGGATTCAGATGCCTCATTTAGTTGGCTCAGCCAAAAGGTAACCCGAAATCAACAATTTAGCTGTCAATTGATAGTGACAGTGAATTTTCATACTGAGTGAGGTTTATAATGTCCGTATATATTAGATTTTTATATGCTTCATTTTACAATATTCATTGGAATCTTTCTGAATATGGTTAGGAATAATTATCAAAATATATTTATCCAGAAAAAAGTCATAGGTGATAGATTTTTATTGTTTTGTTTTTGTCCCAGTCTTCCTACCAAGATTTTGGTTAGATCAAATGAGATGGTTGAGCTCTTTTGATGTTCCTCTATTTCTTAACTTGTTAAAATTTATCTTACATAAAAGTGAAAACTAGTCATTCAGGGAATAGCTTCATGTATTATTGGCTGTTGGAATGATCCACTTCACTTGGGTCATCCTTATTCTCTATTCTTCTAATACCTAGAAGATACAGCTCTCGGCTTGGCTGAAAACCTTGTTATAGTTAAGCCATGCATTTCCTTGCACTGTGGTATTTGATCTGTTTTAAGGTAGAAATAGATATTGGAAACTAATTTCACTCAAACTCTCCCATTGTCCCTCTCTCTGTCTCTTTCTCTTTTGTTCATCAACACCCTTAGCAAACCCAGAGGTAATCTTATCTTGTCCAGATAAACAGATAAAGCTAGTCTGAAGAGAGGGTAATATTTTAACTTCATCTAGTCCTATATATTTATTCAATAATATCTTAAGGGGAAATAATATGGCAGATGCCTTACAAAGTTCTTATATACTTACACCATTTTATGTAAAGTATGACCATTAATCGCAAATGTTGTAATAATAATGCTAGTAATTATGAATATGTATAAAATCATTAAAGTAGCCCTCCTACTCAACTTCCCAAAATGCTCCTGCAGTGGAATGGTTGCATCTAAGACCAGATGTTAGAATATCAAATGTTGTAACAAGGGTCTCTCAAGGTCTGTGTAGCTCAGCTGAACAAGTTTAAGTTCATAGATCATTTGTATCAACGTAAAGCATCTAGAACCCTTGATAATCTGAATCCAGGCAGACTCCACTGAGGATCATGCATCTGTACTCAAGGTTTCCTTAATAGGATTTATATAGGTCACCAGAATATAAATATATAAATAATCACATAAATAAATAAAATGGTAACTTGAGCTGACAACCAACCAGAAATTACACTACAATTCCAAAACTAAGAACATATAATTACAATAATAGGAGAATAGGAAGCTTTAAGAAACATGGAATTGAATGTGGCGGCACTCAGGGAAAGAGTATAAATGATTTTCATTTGGTTCACATTGGATTATTAGTTCTACATTAATAGATAAAAATTATATGAAGTCTGGAGTTCATGCATTTATCCAACCAATAGTTATTAAGCATCTAATATGTATCATGTACTCAGGGAATGTAAAATTGAAATTAATTAAAAAATACATTAAAAAACTCATGGAAGCAGGAAATGAGCTGTATTTCACGTAGATTACATCCCATTAAAGGGTGAGAATACTGATAAGATATAAAGTAAGTAAAAACTATATATGTTGGATGGTGGGAAATGCCATTTTTTTGTTTCTGCATTCTCCCCCCTTTCCATTTTTCTGTTCTCTTTGCATTTTTTTTTTTTTTGATTTAGAAATCCTGTCGATACTTTTCTGATCACCCTAGTGTTGTTCAGCACTGATACTGTTTGTAAAAGCTACAGATCTGGCAGCACCATATGTGTTTTTCCCCTTTTCATCTTTTCACCTTTAGTCATCATACTGGCCATCATACTTTTCCCCTTTACTCACCATAAGGGCAAGAGCCTTTTAAATCCTCTTGAAGTCACTTCAGCAAGAACGGAGAGGTAACAAGTGGGAAGGTACAGGCAATGGACATTTGCCTCTTTGTCTGCCCCACTGAAATAAAAGCAGCAATTGGTGATCACAGCATAGATGCCTGGTATTTACTGGACAGTCTTTTTTGTCCCCCCTGGTTCCCACAAACTACATGCAAACTGTTCCTAGGATATGTTCATCTGCCTGCCACTGGGCTGGAGGTGGGGTATGGGTGTTACCATAGATGCTACCATTGTAAGAGCTGACCTTGATAGAAATTTCTGCAATTTATCCTCCAGGTCTTCTCTTGTAAGTTGCAAGCCACTCAATAGACTCCACATTTCCAAAACAGTTGCATCAGACAGTTTCGGCCATTGCAATTATCTAAGTGGTAACACAGATTCCTGGTGCTTCCTACTACTCTTCACCGAACCTTTTCCATATTAGCCCCTTGTATTTGTTCCCTAATTTCTCAGAATTTCACTTTGTTTGAAAATATTTTCTCTCATCATCAGAAAGTTATTTTGTATTGATATATCCTATGTTTACAGATCTATCTTCTATCTCAATTTTTCCCAGCCAGTTGTTTTTTAAAAATTTTTATTAAGGTATCATTAATATACAATCACATGAGCAACATTGTGGTTACTACATTGCCCCGTATTATCAAGTCCCCCCCACATACCCCATTACAGTCACTGTCCATCAGTGTAGTAAGATGCTATAGAGTCACTACCTGTCTTCTCTGTGCTATACTTCCTTCCCTGTGCCCTCCCTACATTATGTGTGCTAATCATAATGTCCCTTAATCCCTTTATCTCTCCTTTCCCACCCACCCTCCCCAGTCCTTTTCCCTCTGGCAACTGTTAGTTCATTCTTGGGTTCTGTGAGTGGGCTGCTGTTCCTTCAGTTTTTGCTTTGTTGTTATACTCCACAGATGAGTGAAATCATTTGGTACTTGTCTTTTTCTGTCCAGCCAGTTATTTTTTAATTTAACTATTTCAGTTTTCAGTACTAAAATGTTCATTTGGTTCTCTTTTATATTTTGTATTCCTCTGCTGAAATTTCTTTTCATCCTTCATGTGTATTTTTTCCTTTACCTCATAAAGCATAGTTATAGCAGCTGCTTCAATGTCCTAGTCTGACAATTTCAACATTGAGTTATTTTTCAGCTAACCTCTGTTGATAATATTTTTCTTCTAGAATGGGTCACATTTTTTAATTTATTTGTATGCCCATTGATTTTAGATTTTAACACAAGACATTGTAAATATTAAGTCATGAAGATTTTGTATTCTGATATACTCCTGTGAAGTGTGTTGACATTTTTATTTCAGAAGGCCATTAATCTGAAAATAATATGTCTTACCTTGATGGTGAAGGTAGAGGGGCAACTCATTATTCTTTATACACTTGTTGCTTTGTCTTCCCTACACATGTATGGCTTGGGGTCGGCCAGAGACCTGGGAAACATTAACATACAGGATTTGGGACAATTATAGGGCAGTTTTGTTTTTTTTCCCCTCCCAGTACCCTCTCTTATTCTTCATGGGTGATAGTTATCCAAAACTTTGCCCCCATTTACCCCCGACCAGAAAGATGAAGGACTTTCTCTCCTGGATCTTCAGCCATCATGTGTTGTACCAATAGGCCTTCCTGCCACAACATGCCAACCCACATTCCCCCAAGATTCAGCTGCCCTCCAAAATTTCTCTATTTTGTTTTGTTCTCCAAATCTCAACTGAGGTTTTTGTTTGTGTGTGTCCTGGGTTCCTACTTGTTATTTATAAGAGAGTTATTCTGTTAAAATCTTACAAAGTCATACTGGAAGCAGAAATAGTACTTAAATCTTTAGCAGCCCTTTTCTTATAAAGAGAGTAAAATGAGATTAATCATGGACATTGTCATGCTACTGTACTGTCACCAAACCACTAATTGTACACTAATGGAAAATTATTTTGAGCACATGGAGAAAAAAAAAATCTTAACAAGATGTAATTCCACAACTTATTTTGGAGTTTCAATGAGGAAATGATCTTGTGCTTATAAAAGAAAGTAGCATTAGATATGACTCATTCTAATTTTCTTATCCAGATCTACATAGGGAACTATGTATTGAAATTTTTTGGCTTTTAGTTAATTTTGGAAAGTTAATCAATGTGAGTATACAGTCTTGGTGTCATTATTATGAAAAGGATCCAGAAAACTGATTTAAATTCATATTTTCCAATGTTGAAAATCATATCCATTTCAATGATTACTAATTATGCTAATAAAAAAATACCATTGTAAAATCATTCCTTAATTTCTTTCCAAAAGAGTGAGGAAAATGTGTATTCCCATGTTCTAAGATAAATTATTCCATATCTCAACAAACCCAGTAGACATTATTACAACAGTATCTTTTCAACTGTGAATTCTTAGTCCTGTTTCCCTGGTAGCTACTACATCTGCTAAGAAGCTGGCTACAAAATAAAACTTGTGTATTGTGCAAGATGAAAATGTGCAGAGTGAATGAAAATTTATTTCTATGCTTAATATATTTTTAATACTCTGTTACTAATTCCAATGCTCTAAGAAAAAAAAATTATGTAACAAATAATCCAGAACCACAGTATGGGGATGGAGCTGGAGGCGAGGAACAGCTGACTAGTGAAAAAGTCTAACGAAAGGAAATGATCAAAGTATATTTCAAACCACTGGAAAGTTTTCATAATTGAGCTGCTACTACAGTTCAGAGAAACTGGGCCATTTTCATGGCACAAAATTCTGTTTGTTAACACTTAACCATGTATTAGAGGCTTTTCAGCCTTCAGAAGTGATGATTGTAAAACAATATTACAGAAATTTTTCTTAAGTGAAAATAGCAGAACAATGAGCTTTTGTGAGACACAAGGTTGGGTAGGAATCCTGGAAGGATCACATCAGCCTCATCACTATAGATAATAATTGTTTTAAATACCTCATAGCATTTGCACATAAATATTGGACACTATTTAAAACTGCAAGCATTGTACTTTTCATAGCGTCACAATTATTTTCATTATGCCATACAGTGGAACACATCAATAAGGAAATTATCACTCTTGTTAAAAAGTGCAAACAGCCCTGATTTTTGACATAATGTAACTATCATACTTCAACCCATTATGATAGAAGCTAGCTTCTTTATATCAAACTGATATTCATTGTTGACAGATGTAAATAATTCTAAAATATCCATAATATTTATTTGATTATTTAGGCAATGAGTGGAAGTCACATATAGCAAAACATCATCATTAATTGGGCAGCATGCTGTATAATATATGACTCATCTTAAATGAAATAAAATTGTTATTTTCAAATTTGACTCGATATTCAATATTTTTAGAAAGACTTGTATTATACAAGCAAGTACTTCATGCTTAACTGAAGATCATTCACAGTTTATAAAAGATCTAATTTAGTAGTTATTTACTCATAATTTTCTAACAAAGATTCCATAATTGAAATAGTGATTTATTTTACCATATCTCCATGTAAAAATGGTTTGCCATTTTTGGGTAGGACTCCAAGTCACTTTATAGCTGGTCAAAATTACATTCTCAGATCTTGTTAAAATTATTTTAAAATTTTGTTGATTCTGATTTTAATTAATTTCATCAATTCTTTTTTAACTTTTGGGAGGAAATTTCAAATTCATTACATGCTTGCTTAAAAAAGTCTTGATATTGTTCACAATATTAACTCCAAAAGAGTTTACACAACAAACAACTTTTTGTCTGGCCCTGTCACAGTATTTTGCTATTGTCATTTCATGAAATTTGTGGCATACCTTTTTTAGTCTTTATTTTCCTTTATTGTTCTGTTTTTCATACTAGCTTCCACATTTCTGCTCCATGCAGCATCCATAGCATGCCTTCAGTTTGAAATGAAAACTTGTTTATGTTTATGCTTTTAAACAGAAAAATAACATATTAAAATAACGATTATCTGAATTTGATTACTATTGACGATTTTCATAGGTAATTGTAATTTGTTATCAGAATAAAATATTCAAATCATCACATGACAATTTTACTTAGAGGATAGAAAATACCATTCATAGTAAGTCAATCCACTGACAAAGTGGATAAGTGACCTGTTTCTGTATATTACCAGAAAGAAAACCTGTATCTGGCAAGTACGTTGTAATACAGCAGTAATGTCTTTTGCATTGCAACAGTGAAATACACTCCTACCAGAACAATAATATTGAGTTTAATGCAAAAATTATTTTGTACTATTTCTTTTAAAATTAAAATTTATATTTCTTAAAATAAAATTAAAATTTCATTTGTTTAGTTGAACTACCCACATATTAAGTGCTCAATGGCTACTGGTAGAAATGTCTGGACAGTGCAGCTCTAGATCCTAGAAGAGCCGTATAAGCATAATTTATAAGTTGTTTCTCACTGACCTTGGGAAAAATATGCTTTTTTCACTGAAGGCATATGAATTTATGTGGTTTTATTATGGCAAAATACACATAATGTTCACCACTTGAAGGTGAATAGAATTCACCAAATTAATCATTTTAAAATTTACCATTCAGTGGCATTTAGTACATTCTCATTTTTTTAATGCTAGAAAGGTGACCAAAAATTTTCAGGAGAGACAATTATGAGAATAAAGTATTACATATCTGTTCTCTGTTTCCATCTTTAGATTTTGGATATTCAGTAACCATTTGTGCATCTAACTCTTAGCCAGAAGCACAGTGAAAACATCAACTAAAAATAATACCAAAAAAAAAAAATCTCTCAAACTCACCCTGCTGTCTGTATCAGTAAATTGTTCAGGTCAGAAAAATACTTTCTACCTCAGAGGGTAAAATGCAATGTATAGTATCATTTTTGATACTACTTGATATTTAGGGTTTTTTGACATAAGTCAGTTTCAGGGTTGATGGATGACATTCTCATTACCTGCTGCTGGTTCCATTCTGGAGCTGGTGTCACTAAGAGTTGTCTGTATGTTCCCTGTGGATGGAAAATGTGATCACGCTTTACAAAGAAATCAATTACCTCTTGTTTTTTATATTCTCTCATTTGTGTTGGCAGCTAGAATTTTATTTAAAAGTCTCAAGTGAAATAGCTCAACACTGTCTTAACAGGTAGTTGTTGAGAACTAAAAATAAATTTTATGGCTTTGGTAATATAGTCTTTTTGTTCTGACCTGACACTGGACTCAGACTATTTTAAAGTTCCTATAAAACTATTTGTTCTATTTATAATCCATTGTCTTGCTAAAGTAGATTTCCTACCAATGGGAGTGAAGCCTAAAATTATAGTAAACCACAAAGGATTATTCCAGAACAGAAATGCCGAGTGTACTGATCAACAAGATAAATGAGAAAGCCTATGGTGGGGGATTAAATTGCATCAAAATCCACTTGGGAAGAGAGACTACGCTTTTTTTCTAGCTCCTCAGTTCATGTCAGCTGGAAGGAAGCCAAATCTTGAGAAGTATTTCCAGAAATTAGATTTTAGAAACAAAAGATGGTTTTTTGTATTGGACGATTAAACTTTCCATAAAGCAGTGAATGATTGATGGAATATGTAATCAACAAATACCACTGAAGAAGCAAAGGAAACTGATCTTTTTCAAAAGAGTTGTCTTTATCGTCTTCTACAAAAGGGAGTAGCCCTTGGGATTGATAATTCAGCCATACTGCCACAAACTTACTGACTTAAAACCATATCCAATTATTATTACATTATGTATTCATTATTTGTTATTATTCTGTAGATCAGTGGATTGGGTTGGCCAAACTGGATTCAGTGATCAAGGATTCACAAGGCCAACCAAGTTCAAGGTTTTATCCCAGGCTCAGATCTCATTAGGGGAAGAATGTCAGTCCAAACTCATTTCGTTTTTTGGGAGAATACTTCTTTGCAGCTGAAAGTCTTGCTGTCAGCCAGGGTCTACGCTCTACTCCTTCATGCCTCTCATATTTCACCTTATGTGTTTCCCTTCAGCTTTATTAGCAAGAGTGCATCCAGCCTTTCTCCTGCTTCTAGTTTCTGTGATTTCTTCTGTTACAAAATAAAATTCTGTTTTTAAAGTTACTCTGTGATTAGATTTCATTCCCTTTAATACTGTCCTTATGTTAAGATCAGCTGTGATACATATTATAATATAATCATGGAAGTGATATTCTCACAAGTTCTGATAATTATGGTGGAAATTTTGTTTGGGCCATTTTAGGAATTCTGCTTTTTATCATAAACAATTTACCAATATTGTTCAACACAACCTAACTGGAAGGTTGAAATGTGAGATGCCTTTGTATTTCTGTGCTCTTTAGCAAAATGAAAGTCAAGTATGAATACTTTTTTGGTAGAAGAAACTAAGCATAAACATACCCAATACAAACTTAGCATTCTTTTGAATATAATTGAATTATATTCTGTATTTCATATTTGGTGTCCTTTGATTCTATATGTGGACAGTGCCAGCTGCATAATTTGTTGGGTTCATTGAAAAATGAAAATAAGTTGCCTCATATTCAAAAAGTAAGAACATAGTGTAGTTCTAAATGTACTAAAGTATAAAGCTTTTTACCTTCTCCTGTGTTCAACTTTCCATGATGGTATTTACTTGCTATATAATGTTGTTATAAGTAAAGAAATACTAAAATTTAAATTTTAACATGAATTTCCTCTTTACTTCTATATTGTGCAATGATAATTTTAAATGTAAATATGAGCAGTTATTTCATATGTCAAGTCACATGATTACACTGAAATAAAATCTTATTTCATAACAACTCATAAATGCATATGTTCATTTTTCCTACTGGAACAACAACAGAACTAGTGCATAAAACTAACTTGACTGTTACTATTTTACTTCTTGACATATACATATTCTACCAATACTCTCTGCCTTTGACTTACTGATGAGCATGAAAGAACTGAAAAGAAAAAGAACTACGGGTTCCCTTGCCTTTCCCTTTCCTTCTATGTCATCATTTTCAGCAAAAATGATTGGCTAACACAAAAAAGTATAATGAGCATGAGAGCATATTTGTGTTTTTGAGAACCCTACTGTCCTCTTTCTGAATTTGAAGCATGGTCTGGTTTAAATAGATACCACAGACTGTCAGTGGTGACAGCAGACATCCTTGCATTGTTCATGGTATTAGGAAGATGGAACTCAGACTTCACGAATTAGTACACTGTTAGCTGTAGATTTTTTGTTCATCTTTTAAAGTTGAGGAAATTCCCTTGAAAGACACATCTGTGAAAATTCACCCAAGAATAAATAGATTTAAATAGACCTATACCTATAAAAAGAAACTGGATCAACAATACATAACCTTCTAAAACAGAAAGCACCTGATCCATATGTGTTCACTCGTGAATTCTGTTAAACATTAGGGAAAAAAATGTACCAATTTTCTATAATCTCTTTTAAAGGATAGAAGCAGAGGGAATATTTCCTAACTACTTCTATGAAGCCAGGCTTACCCTATGTCAAAAGCAGACAAAGCCATTAAAAGAAAACTACAGACCTCTCATAAACATAAAAGCAAAAATTCTCAATAAAAGGTTAGCAAATCTGACCCAGGAAAAGCATAAGAATTATACACCATAACCAAGTGGGATTTCTCCCAGGTATGTAAGGCTGCTTCAACACTCAAAATTAATTAATAAAATATATCACATGAACATAATAAAAAATAGAAATCACACAATCATATCAGCAGATACTGAAAAAAGCATTTGACAAAATCCAACAGCCATTCATGATAAAAACTCAGGGTAAACTAGGAATAGAGGGGATCTTTCTCAGCTTGATATAGACTATCTACAAAAACCTGCAGCTACCCAACAATGGACTAACAGTTACCAAAGGGAAAGGGACTGGGGAGGGTGGGTGGGATTAAGGGGCATTATGATTAGCATACATAATGTAGTGGGGGGCACGGGGAAGGAAATATAGCACAGAGAAGACAAGTAGTGATTCTATAGCATCTTACTATGCTGATAGACAGTGACTGTAATGGAGTATGTGGTGGGGACTTGATAATGGGGGGAATGCAGTAACCACTATGTTGCTCATGTGATTGTATATTAATGGTACCATAATAAAAAAAAAACTCTACAACTAACATAATTGTGAGAAATGTGAAGCTTTCCATTAACATCAGGTACAGGCAAGGATGTCATATCTCACCATTCTTTTTCAACATTTTACTGGAAGTCCCTGATGATGGGATAAGGCATGGAAAGGAAATAAAAGGTATTTAGATTGGGAAAAAAAAAGACATAAAACTGTCTCTTTTTTGTAGATGACATAATCATATATGTAGAAACTTTGAAAGAATGTTTGTAGAGATATACATGGTATTCCATTTTCTTTTTTGGACAGCAGGACTGCTTTCCAGAAGGATGTGACATTTCACATTTCTTCTAGTCATATTAAAATTTAATAATTCACTATTTCCCTCTACACTGTTCTCACTCTGATGGATTTACATTTCAAGTCTTTTATATTCTTGTTTGGAGTCATTGTTTGATGAGCATTTCCTTTTGGAAAACTGTGGTATACTCTCTAAATTCTTGCTATTCAGAAATATCTATCTTCCACACTAACAATGAAAAGATGTCTTGGCTGGTGTAGGATTGTTGTGTTCCACCAATTAAATTTCTCTTTATATAGATAATATCCTAATGTCTTCTAACTTCAAATGTTTCAGAATGTCTTGATGGTGATACTCTAATATTGTCTTCCTTCTTTTCAACCTATTTGTTCAATTTTGGAAACAGCATGTTTTCTCTTTTCTTTACCCTTGAAATTATTTTTTTCCAGGAACCCCATGAAGCTTTCAAATTTAGACAGGAATCCTTCTTCAAACAGGATATAGTTTTACAATTTGGAGCTAAGTGCCCACCTACATTAGGGTTCTATTGTCCCAGAGACTAGGAGATATGGACACTACCTTTCTTGATTTCATTTCAGAGGTATGGTTCCCAGGTCCTTGAGAAAGTCAGGTCTTGGTTGTAAAACTGACAAGAAGCTTTTAAAAATATTTACATATTAAAGTGTCAGAGAGAGAATTTACAAATTTACATAGAAAGTAAATGCTCTATGAAAAGGGAAGGGAGGGACCTCTGGTTAGGCTATCTGGATTCTGTCAGGCCCAGGGTGAGAGGAAAGTGAGGGCTCTGGGAGCAAGAAGAAGTCTATTTAACATTTAGTCAAACTGAGGGAAATGTTAAAGCTGTCTTTGGCAGTATTAAATTCCCATCCACTATCAAAAAGCATCTGAGAAGAGGCTAACGTTTAGACTTAGTAACAGAAGAAGTAGAAGACAGACTCAGAGTACCACTTGCTAGACATCCTGAGTATTAACTTAGTCACCAGCCTCATTATCTTTCTTTTTTTAAGAAACCAAAGGAAATCTTTAGGTATATTGACGGTAATTGAGTGCTAAATGTTAAAGATTCTTGAGATAAGAGAAACATATATACTTCCTGGATCATTGATCTAAATTTAATGGCAAAGTAATCTTACATGGCAAATTGTTACACTAATCCAGAATAATTGCCTATTAAATATTATTATAGTCAACTTAAAGTATTTTTTAACAACATATTATATTCACCTATATGGGAAGAAGATAGAATTCTCACTTCCTCTGACCAATACAATTTTGATTGCAAAACAGTGGCTTAATTAAGGATGCATTTCATTCCTGTTAATTCCCTAATATAAAAGATCAATTATATATGCTTTCTAATGTCTTGCTCTTTATTCTTTTATAAGAGGCTACCCTACTATGCACATAATTTTGATATATAATCCAAGAAAATGGTATTCTTAGAGCTATGCTATACTGTGCAATGATTAAATTATGCAAATGTAACAAGACAGGAATCTTGTTAAATGAAAAATGCTGACTCACTAAAAAATGCTAAGGTCCAATTGTGAAGAACTTCCTTTGAGAATGACTTTCATGTAAAATTAACTGTTCTAACAAGATTTGACATAAATGAAATCTGCAAATGAATAATTTATAGATACACCATTGCATACCAGAAGATTCCTAGATAGATACGCTTATTCTGAATTGCCAAGATATGTTCCTGAAAGAAAATTAATCTTTAACCTTAACAAAGTGCCTGTTACTTTGTTCTGTTTAATGAGTGAAGTTAATGTTTTTTATCCTTTTTCACTTTATATTCTCAGCCCCAAACTTAAGGAGGACACAGTCCATTCTCTTTTGAAAGCATTGAATCATTATTCTGTTGGGTTGATTGGATTATTGAAAAAAATGTATGAAGAGTCATGAATGAGCAGGACTTGCTAAAAGCAAAATGCATTTAACAATGTTTAAAGGGTTTGACTTTTATGATGAAATCTTCAGTGATTCCACTAAGAAAATATGCAGCCATCTGTCACTTTGCTGTCTCAAAATCTGTACAGAGAATAGACATTCTTAAATCTTCTTAAAATAAAAGTTAACTTGCTCATTAAATAACTTTTAGAAAATATAAAGGGAAAATATAAATGAAGACAAGGGAACATTTCAGTAAATGATAAATATCAAAATGAAGAAAGGAGAGGAGATTAATGTGAATGATAGGTTTATAGTTATGTGAAGTCTTATTTTGTGTAGTCTTTTATTCTAAGATGAAAAATGTATATTGTGTTTCTAAATGAGGACCAATTAACTCTCTTTGTGAAAAAAAATTTTAATAGATATAAGGACATAAAATTGATAGTTAAGTACAACTTGCCATGTTTCATAGGTATTTCTAATGGGAAGATTTGTAGCCATTTCAAGGGAACAGAAACTCTGGCAGTGCCTTCTCATCACAGTGTAAGAGTGCTTTGTCAAAGCCATCAACAATTTTCATCCACATCTAACATAATTTCTAGTATTTTCTTAGTATTTACATTTAAGGAAAGTTCTACTCAAACTTTGGATTTCTTTTCAAAATACATTTCTGGGAGGTAAAATATTTTCTGTATAATATGGTCACTGGAGACAGTAACACTTATTTCCAAATTGCTAGGGACTGCATATTAATTAATAGCATTACATATTTATGAACAAATTACAATATTTATACAGGCCAAGAGGATACCTTTTCATTTAATTATAATTTGATAACTCTTTTGAATAAACTTAGCAATAGTGTCAAAACCCAATAGACTATATTAGCATTTCACAAATGAATTACAAGTTAAGAAATAGAAAATAATTTTTTGTGACTTTAGGGTCATAATCAAAATCCCATGTGCCTGAAGAGAGGACTAAATGGAATGTGTTACTGGTTGTCATGCACATGGGTAAAATAAATTATTTTACAAGTCATGCTTCATATTATTATTATTATGTTATGACACAGATTTGTTCCAATCACATTGTTTATTTGATGCATTTTAAAATCTAGTGAATAGGAAAGCATTAATTCCTTTGAGACTTGATACATTTGAATATTTATTTATATTAGGATCTTCAAATATTTACATTTTCTGAAAATCTATAAGGGATTAATAATCCATTAAAGTCAAGTAGTTATGGGGTAAGCAAATAGATTTAAATAAAACAATTCATTAAGGTTTATAAGAAAGTTCTGATTGGAGAAACACTTGGGATGTACTTAATTTACCTTCTTTGACTTTTGTCTAATTTATCCCTGCAATAACAATTTTTTTTACTATTTAGTGCCTTTTTAAAAATGTTAGTATGGGGTAACTTTCCCTATCCTTTTGCTTTTAACTAATCTGTGTCCTTATATTTAAAGTGGAGTTTTTACACAACAGATCATGAGCTTGAAAATGGTTGCTTTTCTCCTCCCCTTGCCTGAAACAGGGGGGTTATTTTTGTCTCTTCACTGTGAGAACCTGTTGGGGTTTCTGCCAGTCAACCCACCGAATGAGTCAGGGACCCTAGGACTGCATTTCCCCAAGAACTTTCGCCCCCGGCATGGCCCACACTCAGCACCTAGCGCCCAGTCATCTGCCGTTATTACGTAGGCATTCCTGCCAGGCCGTGGCTCCGGCAGCTTGGGTCCCACTCAGGATGTGCCTCTTCCCAGATTTCAAGGTGACACTTTGCCCTATGTTCTCAGTTTTTTTTTGCTGGGCCCAAGAAAAGTCATTACTTTTATTTTGCTCAAGTTTTTCTTGTAAGGAAGACCAACATGACTGACAGGAATGACCACTTCTAAGCTCTTAATGTATCACAATTAAAACCAGAATTTTGAAGTACATTTAAAAGTAAAAGTACATTTTTAGACATTGGTTTTATCATAAAGGCAAATGATCTATTCAACATCTGAAATAGATAAGAATTTTGCTTTCTGAACAACAAAAAAACATAAAATCAATCAATTGAAAGAGAAATTAAACCTGTCAAACTTAGGGATAAAATATTTCAACTCAAAATGTGAATAGTACATTTATAAATAATAAAGGAGATATATACATATATGTGAATGAATTTGAAATCAAAGTTAATTTTGTTATTTTTCCTTTATAAACATAATACATGATCATGCAAAGAAAATTTCCAGGTAAACCCTAACAAAATATGTGATACTGTGATCTGTAATAAGAAATATATGTATTTGGTCTTTATACTGTTTCTGGCACAGAGCCCCTAAAACCCTTCATATTTCCTGAGAGCAATAAATGCGTCTGTTGTTATGTAAATTAGTGACATGTGGAAAGTCCTCAGATCACTGAAAGACAGGGCCCTCAGAGGACCCAATCACGTGAACATAGGCTTGGAACTCAGTCCCACCCCCTGGCTTCCTGGGAAGGGAGAGGGCCTGAAGCTGATTTCAGTCATCAAACGCCAATGAATTACTGAATCATGCTTAAGCAATGAAGCCTCTATAAAACCCAAAGGGAAAGGATTCAGAGAGCTCTGGGTTGGTGAAAACATGGAGATGTGGGGAGATTAGCATGCCTGGAGGGGTCATGGAAGCTCCTTGCTGATCCCCACATACTTTACCCTATGTGTGTTTTACATTTGACTGTTCTTGAGTTAAATTCCTTTTATATAAACCAATCATCCAGCAAGTAAAATGTTTCTCTGAGTTCTGTGAGCTGCTCTAGCAAATTAATAAAAACCAATGGGAGGGTCACTGGAACCTCCAAACTATAGCCAGTCAGTCAGGAGCACAGGTGACACAAGGGATTTGCAACTGGCATCTAAAGATGGGGGATAATATTGTAGGACTGAGCCCTCAACCTGTGAGGTCTGATGCCACATCCAGGTTGACAATGTCTAAACTGAGTTGTATTGTAGGACACACAGCTGATGTTGCAAAACTGCTTTTTGTAGGAATCCTCTTCTACTGGAATTAGGTGTAGAATCAGAATATACAAAGAGAAATTAAAAATTACTCATAATTTCAGGACCTGAGGATGATTTTTAACCATTTACAAAATTTCATGCTATTGTCACCTTTTAATTTAAAAAATACACTTTTTGTGCACAACTATTTCATATACATATTTTCTATTAGAAAAACATCCTTTATTACAGGTAATGCAATGTCCTCTCCCCAGATACATGGCTCCTTCCACATCTTCAGAGAATACAGCTATTACAGTCTGTGCTTCCATTATTTTCCTATATATTTGTGTACATGTACACATGCATATCATAAATCATTATATTGTGTGGTTTTTGTATAAACTGCATGATATTGTACTTAGTGAATATTTTTTTGTAATTTAACAATAGTTATTTATGTTATTGCCACATCACTGCAAATGAATCCTTTCTTTATGTTTGGCCTCTGAGTAGCATTTCATACCATGCATCTTCTTTACTCTGTTTAACCACATCTCTATTGACGAATTTTAAGTTTCTTTTTAATATTTTTTTCCTAACACTACAGACACATCCAAAAGTTTACCATTCTATTTTTTTCCACTTAATAATTAGCCTGCTTTTCAGTTTATAAAAATGCCCTAGTTCATTAATAGTGAGGCTAATGATAGACATATCCCAAGGCAGGATGTTAAGTAATTAACACAGTTTATGTTAACAATTTGAAGGGTCTTTATATCACTCACCCCAAATCTAACAAAAAATTTGGCCTCAGCCCATTCCAGCATTCACGGAGACAGGGGGACAAGTTAAGTCCAAGTCTGTAGAGAAGTTGCTTGATTTGCCTTTTCAACATGCAGAAGCTGCAGAAGAGGTAGAAGAGAAGGCGGTACGGGTCAAGCATTCCTGGAGGATGGCCGGCCTCATCTATATTTCCGTGAGGCCCTATTAAGTGCTGATTGTCAAGGCGCAGTGATTTCACCCACTTAAGAGGCAGTCACCGCAGTCCTCTGGCTTTTGATCTCATTGGTTAACGATTCTTCCCCTCTCTGAACACAGTTTTTAAGGGAGTTGAGATAATGGGCACAACAGTGGAAGAAAGAGCTTAAAGCATTCATTTTCTCAGTAGAGTTTTACCGTTTGTAAGAGTTTCGTAGACTGAATAGTATATCTTACATAAAAGTAGAAACTATACATACTACCTAGTTTTTCCTGAAAGTTTTTTAAACATTTATAATCAATTTGTCCATAGTTCTGTGCTATCATAGGAGAATTCAATATTAAAACAAGCATGACAAGTGGCCAACACAGATATTTTTAAGTAATCTCAAATGATTTAAATTTTCTTAAACTGGTACGAATTTCACAGGATTCAATTCATGCTAAAACTCAGTAAGATTTTAGCATATTTCCATATCTGCATAATGAAATTATCTGCTGTTATCAGGATTTGGTTAGGAAAATAAAACCCAGCACATATATTGCAGACATAAAGAGTTTAGTGTGGAAACCAGAAGCTCACGTACTTTGGAATAACTGGAGAATGATAAGCATTGAAATTTCTAGTGAATATCTCCATCTCAAGTCCTGAGGAGTGTGGTTCTCAAGAGCTCGAAAGAAAGTGCGATTTTTAAGAATCTCTGTTAAGTTTTTCACCATTTACCTCAGTCTGTATCAGCTAAGTCTATTTTCAAAAGTTTGCCAGGAACTCCCTGCAATTCAGCTGCTGCTGGAGGAGAGATTTGTGTTTCACCTTGTAAATCACTTGTGAATGTCTTGTCATGGCAAATTCTAACTCAAAACCATATGTGGAAGGAGACTTTGTAAAAGTAAGCCCTGTATTAATTTCTGTGATGCAGAGGAGACCTGAAAAGGGAATATAGTGATTACAGACAACCAAGCATAGTGAACACTATTTCAACACTGTACTTACTTGTTTACTCAGAGCAGTGGTGGATGTTATGGGCCATTGATATATGATACGATATCTTTATGTTTGTACCCGTATGTCCATTTGTGTGATTGCACCCCATATCTCCTTGTCTAATATCTCCAAGTCCTACTCTTTACAGGCCTCTGACTAAATGGACAGGCCATTGGCCGCTGCCCATGGAAATGTAAATTTCTTCACATCAGGGCACTTCTCCTTTCTCAGAATGGATAACCAGGTTGGCCATTTACACATTCAATCTTTCAGATTTTTCTCTCTCCACTGTTTTCCAGGCCACCACTGAAGATGGCTATAATGCAACTGCTTATACTTACCTACTGATTTGAAACATCTGTAAGTCAACCTTGGGCTCTTTCTTCCTGTGTCTGTTAGTCATATGGAACTTTCCCATTAGACCATCAGAATAAGCAGGGAGGTACTGTAAAATTTTGGTGGGTGACATAGGGTTCTGGTCCTGCAAGCTTATGTGGTAGAAAGCCAAGCCAAGGAAAGGGACAATGTTTCTTTAAGGCTTTAAGAGTGCAGAGGAATACCAGAGTGCTTGAGTTTAAAACAGTGTAACAATGTACCCCCCACTGGGGCCCAGTGATGGAACAGCTAGTTGATCACAGTCATGTAGGCCCATCAGTTTACAGTAGAGTATTTGGATACCCTTTATTGAGATAGGGTAAAACGTAACTAGGATTCTGGCTGAACCTATAGTACACTAACAGCTCCCCCTGCAACATTCCTGGGGGCTGACTCTCCTTTACTCTTGCAGTGAATGTATAAAAGAATGTCCCTGCTGCTCTCGGGGCTCAGCCTTTGGATATGAATCCGCTGAGCCAGTGCCAGCACTAATAAACTGCTTCCCCCAAATGTCTCAGTGTCCTGACTCCTTGTTCATAGTTCCCGCAGTTCCTGCAACACTTACACATGCTTACTCGTCATGCTGACTCAATTCTAGATGTACTGGCTCTACCTTATGAAGGGTTTCTTGGATGGATGTCCATCTTTAAGATTTGGTGAACCCAAAAGAACCCAGCTCGTAATAAGAAGTTCTGGGTACACGGCTGCTCAGTGTTCCATGACTAAATGTTCTTGCTCTGCTAAAGCCTTGACATGCTAAGTTTTAAATGACATAAAAGGCTCTGCTGAAGATGGCACGGTCTTGCTTCAGAATCTCAGAACTTACATATTTATTTTTCTGCTGGAGCTTGTTATGAACTGATTACTGTATCTTTCCCTGCCACTGAAACCACAAATAACATAGGGTATACCAGATCATAGCCAGATGTGAATATCCTCTATTTCTTCCTGCTTCGTGATTGGATATATGACGCATGACTCAGTTTTATACAGTCTATAAAACTGCAAATTGCAAAGGCTAAAAAATGTTAATGAAAATAATGAATGATCAAGATACTACAAACTGAGTATGACCTTAACTTTGTTTTGTCTCTCTGGCATTTATAGAAGGGATACTGTGTGAGATAACGGCACTTTAACACAATAACTCTGATTTGAGAGTAAGTAGAAATTCTAGTCAAGTGATACTGTTTAAGTAATTTGTTCACCTTTCATTTCGCATCCAAATGAACAGAAAGTTTTTTTAAATCATTAAGAATATTTATACAAAGATGGAAGATAACACAGGAATAATGGCATATTTATTAGATAGTCTTGAATATCAGATAACTGGTAAATAACTGGCATACACTGGATTACAACCAATTCAAAAATGTATCTATTAAGCTATTGAAAAAAATTGAAACTCTCTAGTCAATTATAATTTATTCACACCTTTTATATTTGATATGTTAAAATGCATTTTTCATTTTAAATTATAATTTTATAAATAGACTATATATGAGTTACAAAAATTAATAATAAATGTACATCCACATACCCACCACTCATCTTTGGAAATAAAATATTACCAGTACCTTTCAAGTTGCCTTTGTATGTCTCTCTGACAGAACCTCTGTTTCTTAAACTTAAAAGAAACTGTCACATAAGTTTTGTGTTAAGTATTCTTGCTGTCACATTTTTAATTTAATATATATGTACATAAATATTTTATTTTGCTTGTTTTTGAATAACATAAAAGAAGAATTGTACTATGATTATCCTTCTCTAATTTGGTTTTTTTGTTTAATATAATTTGCAAGATTTATCAATGGTCATGCCTCTATCTCTATTATATTTCTGTTCTCTGCTGTATATACTATGGGATGGATATAAATAATTCACTCAGCTCTTCTATTTCATTGTCATTTGGATTGTTTCCAATTCTCCACCATTCTAATGAATGCAACAATACCTATTCTTTTATGTATTTCCTACTGTACATGTATAATAGTTTCCCTAAAAGTAAAATTGCTGAGCCTCAGTATCTGCACATCTTTTCCTGTATCATTAGAATTTTTAATTTATTTATTCCTTAGTTAAATAAATACCATATCTTTGTGCTTTAAATTTGCATTTGCCTGTTTACCTTGCAGTTGAGGTTTTACACACATACATAAACATACACATAATATCAACATATATATATATATTACACATACATATGAATATCAACATATATGAAAAATAATTGTTTTTATATTTATGTATTATATCTTATATTTATGAATATATTTACACATTAACAAGCAATCCCGCTTCAGTGAAATGCATGTTTTTGAATTGTCATTTCATTTTTGTTGTTGCTATTGATTGCAGGAATTTTTCTGCAGTTAATATGCTAACATATTTCAGTTATGAGTATTGAAAATACATCTACAAGTCTCCAACACTTTTTTAATAGACAGATACTCCTATTTTTGAGATATCCTTGTAAGCCTAAAGAATACCAAAAAATCAAACATATATTGAAATTATACATTCTTTTCAAGTAAAAGTTGAAAAGAATATTTTATCTTTCACCTCATCATTTCCAGAGATAATTACTATTAATCCTTTGGCATATATTTTTCTAAATTTTTATAATTAAAGTTATGTCTTGTTTTATGGATTTTTCATCTTCTCACAGTTAACTGATAGTATCAATTATATACTTTAAATTTACTCTATATGCCCCAAATTATAACTGTATGGAGTGTTTATTTAATACATACAGCTTATCCATTTTGACCTGTTATTTCTCCTTATGTGCCTAGGATAATTTTTGTTACCTTGTCTTATTTATCACTTATGGTTAAGATTAATCCATATTTATGCTGGTAAGAGCACAATAACAATCACATGCGTTACTGTTTAAGTTCCCTGGTGAGCCTATCTAGAGCAATAGTCTGCTGCAATGTAATAAGGGGCTGTGGCTGGTTTCTCCTCAGTCAAGTGCGTAGAAGTTGATGTACAAATAAGAGTCCTGAGAGGAGCAGCTGGAAGAAACCAACAGTGAAGGCCCTCCTGCTGCTAGGCAAGCCCCTGGGTCGGTCCTTTCTTGGGTGGATTGGTAGCTAGAGTGAACTAGAAAATGAGCTTCTCTGCGATTATATCTATGAAGCTATTTTGAAGAAAACCCAAATGAAAACACAAATGGTTGATGCATTTTGCATTGGAGATAGACAAGGGTTAAGGATAGTTCAGAGGAGGTACCACTTTAGCTAATTCTAGAAAAGCATTTTAGGATTTCAATCAGTGATAAAAAGGTGTGATAGGATTACATTATATGACCACTTAGCATATAAAGGCAGAGTTTCTTTTCTGAAGAAAACTATATCAATGGCTTTTTCTGTGAAGTTAGTGTTTTGAAAGAATGGGCTATAAAATCCCATAGATGAAGAGTTGAGTCTCAGAACAGAATGAGACTGAAGAAAAAGAGCTAAAATCAGATAGGATCAGGTGTAGCAGCAACACAATCAAATACAAATACAGAAAAAAAAGAAAAATCCTTCAGTCTTAACAGGACATTTTTTTTCTTCTGGTATTGAATTATTTGCTAAATATTTCTCTCCATAAACTTGACCCAATATGTCTACTTCAATTATACTATAAAATCCTGGCATGTAGTCACATTATATTGGAGATGCAATTTCAATAAGAAAAAAAATCCACATATTCAAAAGTGATTTCATACTAGTGAATTCTAAAAATAAAAGCCATGCATTTGTCATTGAATGATAATAATAATAATAATAATAATAATAATAATAGGTGGGGATATATGGGGATACATCAGGGGATATATATGTATTATATATATATAAAATGCAAAATTATATGTGTAATAATAGGTACTATATATAAATGCATATGACAAGAATTATTTTGTAGCTAAAGTGTCTAGCAAAAAACAGGTATATGCAAAATGTTTAATTGGGATTTATTTATTTAAAATTTTATTTTTGAACATAAAAAATTCCCGTATTTCCTTTTCATACTCTGATTTTCTATGTTGATTAAAGTTAGCAATACTTTAATTATCTGGAAGTATATTTAGAGGTTTTTCACCTTGTAGCCAGCATATAGGGTTAACACATAATCTACACATGTTATCATAAAGTAAAGCAACATTTAAAGTAGAGACACACAGTAACTTTTACATTATTATTTCTTACTGAGACTAAAATACTACAGCTAAACTTGAAGGTGTTTTGAAGTTTCTAGGTCATGTAGTATGATTTTAAAACATTTATCTTTATTTTTAAAAATTTAAATGTTATTTACTTTACTACATTTACTAGTATGATTTTCTATTAAAGATTACAAAATATTGGCAACTCTACTCATAAACTTTGACATTAACATAAAGATAAAAATCTTTATGTTAATGTCAAAGTTTGACTGTAGTTTAAATTTAATTTATCATATTTTGGTTAGGAAGTATTTTAAATTGTTAAGAATATCTTGTAATGATACATCCAGACCTTTGTTAATAACATCAACACACGATACTTAACAGCAAGCCAAAATGGCCCTGTAATCAAATCCATCCTAGGATAGGCATAGGATATTATCATAGATGTGCAGTTGCCAAATATAATCCCACAGACTTTAAATTCATTGCCATATGAAAGTTCCATACAGCATGCACTGTTCAAGCAGGCTTTTATTATGGTGACAGCCCTTTCACTATTTATTACCCTGTAAGGTTTATAAACCAATCATCCTTACTAATGTCTCAACTTGCTTTAATTTGTTTAACCATGGCCATATCTTTGTTGTGTCGCACTTTCATAGTTAGTGTGCAACTTATTATTGTTTCTCTCTTCCCTATAGAAATTAAGAACATAAAAGACTAACTCTGAAGTATAATCTATTTCAATCGGATCTTTCTTGTTTAAAAAAAAATCTTAAATTATCCTAATAATACTGTTGCAAGGTGATGTATTTTCTCTTTCCATACCCATATGCATTTTTCTTCATACAAAATTAATATATCTTAAATAGGAGAACATTTATCATAATCAAACTTAGCAGAGTAATAATATATTTACATAATTGAAACATAATTTAAATAATAAATTAAGGTACCTCACTTAGAAACCATTTAATATTACAATTTTTAAATAATGATTAATTTGATCACCATATACCCTGTGAGATGACAAAACACCAAAATATAAGATGGTTTTATTCTTTTATAGGAAAAGGGAAGCTTCTCAGATGAAGTTTGTCCTTGTGTGCCTATGGAATAAGGTGTTAATAAATGAATTATCTTCATAGGAATGATTTCCTTTAATATGCTTTCATTTTTAAAACTTACATATTTTGATTTCTCATCTGTATTTTATAGTATACCTATTTTGTAATAATATTCTTCAGAACTAGTTTCCTAAGTAATTGTCTCCCATATTGGTGTGAACTATGAATTTCTGTAACTATCTTTCATGTGTTCACTTCTAATGTCAGAAGTTATTTATGGGTTCTTGTTTTTGGCCCTAAAGCTATCCTATTTGGTTCCTATCAGAATTATTGCAAGCACTAACTTTGGGTATTTTTATTTTTATCTCCTTTTCTTCATCCATGTTTACCTTTAAACTACCTTTATGCTACCAACATATTTCCAGAACCACCCATACCTGCAAACTAAACAGAAATACCTTCATATTACTTTCAGCTCCTTTTAAATTTTCCTTCTTTTGGAGTTTTTTTTTCAATAGCTAGCCTGGTGCTCTTTATCATATATTACGATGTTAGCATTAGACCTAAACTTGGTGTGCTTCTACACCAGTGATGATTTTACAGTTTTCAAATATTACTGCTAAAGACAAACATATTTTTAATACAGGGTTTAATATCTAATGGTAGACTCCTGTCACTACATGAAGGGCCAAATATTTTGATAGGGTAATATGCTCAGATACTCTTAAACTATAACTTGAGTGAATATCTACTCTGAATAATTATATTATTTCAGTCACCCATGAGGTTAGTTCAAGAGATCCTTTGGGGCAATGGGCTTAGTAGGTAGTTGATATCCTAAATTGTCTATTATTTTGATAGACTCAGTTCTAGGTTTGAGAGTCAGAACTTAATCATAGATCAATTTATAAGGTGTTATTATATATAAGTAATCCTTATTTCTTTGAATACTCAGTATTAGCATCAGGAAGCATGTATCATCATACAACATCATATAAGGCTCAGAAAATAAATCCAGTAGCATCATCTATATATCTGGAACCATTAAGGCTGTTGATAATGCAAGGGAAACAAGATAGACAAAATCCTTGTTATATTGGAGGTTGTGACTTCCTGGAAGAGAAACATACACTAAACAAATAACCAAATGACTGATGAAGATAATTTCAAGTATTAATAAGTTTTTGGAAAAAAAAAGATGGTGATGAAATGTCAAAGGGCCATATTAGTTTGTAGGAAATCCTCTCTGAAGGAATTCATTTATGAAGAAATAACATTTGAACTTAGACATCCACTGTAGAAAGATCTAAGGAGCAGAGTACACCAAAAGCAAAGGTCCTAATCAGAAATACATTTAGAATGTTGAAGAAACAAAGATTTTGGTATGGCTGGACCATACTAAGCAAGAAGGAGTGACAGAACCTGGAGACGGAGAATTAGGTAGGCATTAGGTCTTGTAGTCACTTGAGACACTGACAGGGTTTGCATTTTAACCCAAATTCAATGTCAAGCCCTGGTAGATTTTATGTAATATAAAAAAAACTATGATTGTCATTTTTAAAAGATAACCCTGCTGCTCTGTGGAGAATAAAATTAAAATGACAAGAATAGAAATGGAGAGGCCCACAGGTGCAGGGTTCACACGGGACAGAACAGCTGTTAGTACTATAATGTTAGTAGAAGAGAATGGATTTGATGTTCATAGTCATAGCCTACAGAGTCAATGATAGGTTAGGTGTGGGTGCTGAGGGAAATAGGGAAATTCAAAATCAGTTTATTTTGGCTTTGAACGTGTGGGAACACAGCGGTGCCATTACTGAGGGGGTGAAGATGTAGGGAAGGATATGTGTTTTGTTTTGACCTCTTACTCCTCAAATCTCACATCATACAGATCTACACATGTTCCATTTTTTTCCCCAATTCAGTTCAATTCAATTAACTATATATTAATTGAGAAATTAGTATATACCAGGTGATAGCTTGATAAGAAGTGGCTTTGTATTGGCCTCCAGAATTACAGTCTAGAGATGGCAGATGTAAAGGTTTATAATTATCAATAGTTCTACATGTATATAAAGGGCCACATGAAAAGTTATTGCCAGCTCTTCCAGCACTTATCAGCACTAACAGTAAAGAAGTGCCAAGTGACTCTGCCCCTCACACTTCCTTCCTCAGCCCCATCCATATAATTCTCTTTGCATTGGCTACCACCCACACCTCATGAGCCTTCATGACTACAGGTAAACTTGAAACTCTATGGAAACATGTGAGCCACAAATAAAACCTGTAGGTTACGTTTGCTAATGACCACATTAAAAAAGGTAAACTAAATAGATCTAATTAACTTAATTATATATTTCGTTTAGTACAATATATAAAAATAATCTTTCCAACATGTACTCAATATAAAAATATAAATATTTTACTTTTTTTTTAACCTGCTCGAAACCTTTAAACTCTGTTGTATATTTTACCCTTATAGCACATCTCAGTTTGACTGACCACATTTCAAATGCTCAGCAACTCCATGTAACTTGGGGCTATTATTGTGTTGGATGGTAAAGCACTAGAATTTTGGAACCATGGAAAGTTAGTGAAGAATATTGGTAGTTCATATAGAAGATACCTTTCAAACATCACCATCATTTGACTATCTCAGGATAACAATTCCCAGGATGATATAAATCAGATGAAAATCTCAAGGAAATAGCAGGTAGAATGTCAATAACTCTGTTAAGATAATATGTGGTATCAGTTTGAAAGGTGAATTATAAAAATGGATCTATATATGACAAAGAAAGGAGTGGTAACAGTGAGTCTGAGAGAAAAGTAACTGAACAATAGCCAATAGATAATATTACAAGGAGTTGAAGTTAAACATCCCCATGTGCACAGTGACCACTACGAGAATGAATAGATATATTCAATGTAAGGACTCAAGGCCAGGGTTGCCAAAATGACAAAAATGGATAGAGATATGTTCTAGGCTTCAAGGTTATTCACTTTTGGGAAAGCAGCACAGTGCTAGGGACCTCAGTGCAGTGTGTACTGAAGATAACATGGGTTTTTGAATCAGATGACCTATCATTCACTATTATCAGTTTTCACATCTGAAAGGAACAGAAGGATTACTCCTCCCCTGAAAATTCCTTGCTGCAATGAAGGATAATGATATTAACTGCTTATCATAGTCCCTAGGACATAGCAGGTGCTACATAATTACATAATTCTCTTCCTTTCTCTCTCTCCAGTAAATAAGCTATGCACAAAAGGGAAATATCCAACTGATATTGTTACAGATCATTAAATGAGTTCATTTTGGGAGCTGATAGTTTTGATATTTTCACCATCTAATATGCACTATGACTAGGTTATGTCATTTTAATATGTTAAGAGGAGAGAACACACTTTGCTCAGGAGCCAAATGACTGCTAGGGATGTGAGTTATGAGCAAAGTTGTCAACTCTAAGTGACCCACCCCACATGTTCTTGGGTAGCATGTAATGTCAAATGTTGGTAATAGAAAGACATATTTTGACTGACTACCTAGATACATATATATAATAGCAATTGATACTAGAGCTCTGAGTTCCTATTCAGATAGCTCTGTCCTAACAGGAACAAGGTTGTTCATTATGGAAAAGATCTGGGGTTTATTGGAGGCTGTTTGTCTTTGGCTTTGACTTTAGAATAGTGCAGTCACCTGGGAAATAAGCACTTGCTAGCCGACAGGGAAAATGCACAAGTAAACTGTATTCATCAATTACACAAGGTATTCTATGTGAAAAATCCTTATTCTAGAAAATGAAAGATGTGACTTAGGGGTCAGAGCACCTCAGCTTTCTCTTACCCCCAAATACTCCACATTTTTCCAGATCTCACCCATTTACAGATAATCAAAGAAAAATTACCCTCCTGATTTTGTTCTCCTTGCAGATGCCACGTTTCCACAGATCCTGACATCATTTTATTGTCATTTCCTTGGTAAAAATGGCAACTTATTAAACAGTGGCTGAGTTTAATGCACCTTGTCGAAGTGAGTCAGTTTTTCCCTCTTTGCCAGAAGGATCAGATTGATTTTTAAAAATTGGGCTAAAGTTAACTTTCATTCTTATTTAGTTGAGTTGTTTGCTAAATGAAGACTTTGAGTTATTTGTTCAAAATAAAAATCCAATTGTCAGAACATTTTGGGAACATTGAGTCTGGGAGGAAAATGAAACATGATGTTTTCTTCATCACTTCTCATTGATTTCTTCACTCTGTTTAGATGATCACTTCAATGTAAGTTTTCAGATTACTTTAAAAAGGCTTTCTTGAGATAGTATATTGGGATTCGGTACAAAAATAACAAAAGTCTAAATTGTGATTATGCTTAATCTGCTATTCTATAAGATGCATGACTTAATAACATATAAGAATTACAGGTTTAAGAGTAGTACAATTGTAGCAAAAAATATACTTTAAGGAAGCAAAGGCTAATATCAATCCAATGTGCTGTATAAGAAAATAGTATTGTTTTCAGTTTTGGAAAAGAACATTTTGTATAAAGAAAAAAATAAGAGATATCTTATTTGTAGGATGACATTCAACAAACATAGTTTAATAAAATTGACTTAAAATACCTCTCTGCTTTGCATACACTGACGTTTTCATAAAAGTCTCATTTTTGTGTTATGTAGAGAAGTAACCATCTTTAATAGCTTTTCTGTTTATATTAACAGGAATAACTGTATTTGGCCAAAATAAATGACTTAATTTTATCAGGGAATCCTAAAACACTTCAGAGATACTAAAATTTCAATTTGTTTTATTTCACAAGCTGCGTAGAAATTTTCCTCCACCCTCAATTATCCAAAATTTTTGTGCACTATTTTAATGCCATCATTCTGTTAAAGTCTGATTATATTTAACACAAATTTAAAATAATTGGGCATCTCTTCTTCTTTTGTCCCTTATTGTGATTTCCTTTCTATCTTCCAAAACTTTCAGGATAATTTTTAACTCAATATTTTAAACAGAGATTTATAGTATAGGGTGATTCCATTGAACAGTTCTCTCATTCTGCATTAAAAATATCTTCAAAGTTCATCTTAATAAGAAATAGATGCTGAGTTTATACGTTATTGACACACTCACATGATATGATTCAATTACTATTTTAATATAATTTAGGATCAACTACGGGTCAATTACCTCCTTCTGTATAACAATCTACTCAAACTCAGTACCTTAAATCAAACATTTTGCTGCTCAGGATTATGTGGGTCAGGAAGCAAGAAGGCCTCCTGGTATTTAGCTTGCTTGTTTTTGTGGTGCTGGCGGGGGGCAGCTTAACTGGGACTCTAGGATCCAAGACAGCTTTATTCACATGTGTAGTTGTTAAGGGGTGAGTATATAAAAAGTATGGAGACTGGCTAGTGCCCTGTCTCTTTGTAGTCTTTGTACATTTTCCAAGGCATGCCCATGTGTCTTCTTTCTCTAGCAAGGTGGGGTGGGTATGGCAGTTTTTTACATGGTAACTTAGGGTTCCAACTGAACAAAGGCTAATAAAGCAAATTGAGAGAAGTAATAGAGTTGTCTCTTAATGGCAGGTACTGCATGTGTGCATAGAGAAGAAAGGAATTATTGGTGGGTGTCTCTGTAGACAATCTATCACAATGGCCATCTCCTATACTCTATTCCACACAAACTGTTCATTATTCCCCAACCCTTTGCTTATGTCTCCATACTAACTCTACATATTAAAAGTCATTTCTCTCTCAAGGGCCCGCTTAAAATACTCTCTCACACATTGAATATTACATGATGACTCCCACATGTATCTTAGAATATATTGAAAAATCCTCACATTGAAAAGAGTAAAATAAATCTTTCTCTTAAGGTTTTTTTTCATTTTATGTAATTCTCTTGGCAACTCTGAAAAGAAAACTAAGGCACTAAATCCAGTGGTCACTACGTCATCATCTCACCTGAGTTAACAGTATCATTTGACAAGTGCCTTACCTTCTGTTTCTTGAAACCTTTTTTCACTTGGCTTCAGAGTCCACATACTGTGGTTTTCTTCCTATGTCATTGGTCTCCTGCATTTCATTGACTTACTGGATTTACCTCATCTTCTTGATCTCAAATTGTTGAAATGTTCCAGAGCTCAGTGCTATGACTTCCCCTCTTCTCTGTCTATAATTATTTTGCTTTCATCTATACCCATGGCTTCAATGCCAACTATACTCAGGAATCCAAATTTATATAGCCTTAACTTTAGAAGTACATATACAACTAATTAGTTAACATCTCTATTTGTATGTCTAATAAACACTCAATATTTCTAAAATCAATGCCTGTATATTTAAATTCCCCTTCCATCTGCTGCTTTGCCAGCTTCCCATGTCAATAAATGGTACAAGTTACCCAGGCTAAAAATCTTATAATCATCCATAAGTCCTTTTTTTATTTCCCATCCCAGATCTCAACCATCATCAAGAATTATCCTCTACCTCTACTCCAAAAATAAATCCTGGGTCATGTATCACCACATTCTCTACTAATGACCTTGTCTAGGCCACCATCATCACTCAGACTACGACAGGAGCCTCCAATTTCTCCTTCCTGTTTCCACTCTTGCTTCTCTATAACCTATTCTTCACAATCAGTTGTAATAATCCTTTAAAAACATGTCATTTTATTACACTGAGAATATTATCCTAATTTCTTACTATGACATACATTGTTCCCATGTGTTTTCAGTTCTCACTCATAAATTTACTCATTTACTGTGTCCAGCTACACTGGTTGCCTTGCTTTTGCTAAATTACATCTAGCATATTCTTGACCCCTGGCCACTGAACCTGCTAATTATTCTTCTGGAATGCTCTTTTAGATATTTTTTAAAGCTTGCTCCATCACCACCCTCTGATGTTGGCTCGAATCACCTCATAGAAAGGTCTTTCATGAATATCCTACTTCAAAGCACAAACCACTTTTATCAGTTTTTTTCATATTACCTAGTTTTATTTTAGATTAGCATTTATAACAAATGAATATCATATTTTATATGTGCTAGATTTTCAGGGAGAGATACAATCTCAAAATCCAGAATTCAGGGGAAAGTTCTAGGTTGAGAGATTAATTTAATTTAGTGATTAGATACTTTCCAAATTTTCAACTTTAAAAGTTCATTTGAAAATTCAACCAGTCTATTGAAAGTACATATAACAGAAATCTTATTAACCCCATAATCCTCTCCATTTGTATATATACATAATTATTTGCATATATAATTATGGTGGGTGATTCCATTGAGCAGTTTAGAGACTATGAGACTTAAAATCTCTGAAATAGGTGTATGAATCCTACTGCAACACCTTTCATTGGTGAATCAACACTGGGCAAAATTTCTAAACTTCTCTAAAGTGTCCGTTTATTGACACTTAAAATGGAGATAGAAAAGCAACTGTTCTGCATTGTTATATTTTTTAAATGGGGTTGTTGTGAAGACAGGTTTTTTAACACGGTACAAATGTTATTATTATCACATATTGACGACAAATCTATTTTATTCACTGCATTTTGATGTTGTCTTCACAGTTCTGGGGTCCCTTTCTATGGGTATCATAATCATAGATGTTTGTGAGGATACTGGGGCTAAAAGAGCAATTCTCTTTGTTTCTCTCTCAGTTTAACTTATTTTGTAAAAATATCCACTCTGTCTTTTTTGGGGGTATAAAAAAATTCAATTTCAAAGAAAACAAGTGAAAATCTCCTGTTTAAAAGAAGAGAACTACAATTTTTGCACATCAATATTCATTAAATCAATTACTATCTTAACAGATACAATTATACCACATGAATGTTATAAAATAGATTAACAGATGTGCTAATATCTGCAAACAAATTGGTAGAGTAACAAATTTAAGCCCCCAATTTCTACTTTCTAATGTTGGCCTCCTCTAGAGAACTTTTTTTTTAGGTTAAAATACAATCACAGCAAGCTACAATCCTCACTTAGCACTTGACTTATTCATATGGCTTGCTGTTTAAACTTGAAATACATTTCCACTAATGACAAAACAACAATAGAACTATAAATAGATGAAAATCATTTTGAATATTCCAAAACTCTTCTGAGATTTGGGCCTTTTGCATTGCATGGAAAGGAAATAAATTGATTGGCACTAAGCATCATTTTAAAAATAATTATGCATTTCAAAGCCTTCTTTGGAGACTGAACAATGAAACATCACTGAATATAATAAAGATAATTTTTTTTAATTTATGGAAATACTCTCTTAATAAAAAGATAAGAAATACAGAGCATGTTGGTATCTAATATTTCAAATTGAAGGAATTTATCTACATATTATTTTTGTGAAAATGTTCAATTTAAAATTCACCTTTTTCATTGCTATCTTATTTATCACTTTAACCAGACATGGGCAATTATTCTCACATTTCAATTCAAATAGTTTCAAATTCAAAAACTTTCTTTCATAAAAATAGCCTAACACACACACACTCACAAAAGTTAAAAACCTGGATGGTGATCCAGTGTAACTTTGTAAGTGTGCCAACTGCATTCTTTTTGATAAACTTCAACTTCATAGACTGCAAAGTTTCCAGTGTTCTAGTTTGCTTTTTAGTGGAACTTACCTCCAAAGCTTTTCAATTAAATAAGAGTAGGTTCAATTAGTCCCTATAGCCATTCGTCAGTAATAGGTTTCAGGTATTTTCAGCAATTCAGCTTCTCTTCCACTTAAAGTAGCTAAAATCTCACTTACACTGTCCCCCATCCAAGCCGAGTTTAATCTACATTTGAGTTTAAAGAGTGTGTGATGTCGCATAAGTTTACTTCAGCTCAATTCTTTTTGAGTTTGCCTATGATGGTATGTGATGGTGGATGTTTTGAGACTGTTCAGAGAAAAAGGTAAAAATAACACACTAAGAGAAAACTGAGAATTATAGTGTAATTAAATCATTTTGACCATGCTCAAATCTAGTCTGGCATCTTTCAATTAAAAATTTAGGGGGGAAAATGGATGAGAAGTTTAAACTATTGAAAACCAAATTATTGTATATTTGGCACCTTTTCAAATACCACAGATCTAATTTGGCTTTTTTGTTCATTATTAAATTTATATTAATAATTCACAAAATTTAGAGGAAAGTAGAACTGATTAAAGTGTTTTAAAAATAAAGTAAGGTCTATGTGTAAGGTATTACGATATAATGACAAATGTATGTCATTTTGTTTTCTCAGGGTAAGAATATACATTGTGTAGCTCATAATCAGTATATATGAATGTGTATATAAATCAGTATATATTGTGTATATAATCAATATAAACAGTACAACAGTAATAGTAATCCTGTTGAATTGATGATGTAAGGAAGAACACTATATCCCAAAAAGTATAAAGTATATCTGGTAAACTTTAAGTTATAAAGTACTATGCACTTGTGTAGGATAGAGCTAATTTATAGCTGGACTGGAAAGCTCTATCTTTATCTCTGAGGTTTGGATACCTGGTTTTGACACTTGGCCATGATAAGAACAGTGCAATTTATGATGTACTCTCTGAAATCTGAAATTACCCTGACAACCCCTGAGGTCACTTTATTAATGGATTTTATCTGGATAACAGTTTAGACAGCCTGACGTGCCTATGTGATTAGAAGGGCATAAAAGTCCAGCTGGGAATTCCTGCTTTGAGCTCTCCTGAAGCCAGGATTCCTAGCACAGATTTTAGAGGTTCAATTCAGAAACAATGTGAGGGCTCTGTGTGCAACTAGGGACCCTAGGGAGCTTATCCCTGGCTAGAATAAATTTTACAAATTCGTTGATACAATTCACCAAGCTTACACAAGGAAAGTCAGTGGAGAAGCTGGATTTATAGAGATTATTTAGTTACAAAGAAATCTACACCACAGTTTCCATAAAAAACTAAAATTAAATGGCACTTTAAGATTGTTTAAAAGCTGGAGTAGGAGATATTAAGGGACATCTCAGCTCAGATGCTCCTGTGGTACCTAAATGAAGATGTGTACTTGTTGAAGTGATGGCCAAATCAGGAACACCATTCTCCTTATCAGGAAGCACACAACCTGCTCATCAAAGTTCTTCCTCACTGGCTGGTTAATCCTTAACTTATACAGGGATTTTCAACTGTAAGAACCGAGCTTTACCTGAACTTGCCTCACCCCAACCTAGGATGGGTTACCTTGTGGCTGGGTGCTCATCATGGAGCCAGGAGTCCTGGAAGGCTCTGTTGAGATAGGCTGCCTGTGCTCCACTGTTGGTTACATGACTATACCCTTGGATAAATCAAAACATAAAACTGAGCAAGGTCATCTCATCTATTTAAAGCCTCAGTAAAATTTAAAATGCTATGCCATATGCCATATTTCATAAATTTGGCCTATGATATAATAAACTATGGAAGGACATGGCAGCATGGGTAAAGATGAGTGGAATTATTTTTCTCCAAATGTTTTGCTTTGCCCCTTTAACTTTATGTGGGTGCAGTGTTTTTCCTAGAAGGCATGGCTTAGAACCAAAGTTTGGATAGAGTTAGGTCACATAGACACAAACCTAAATCACCTCAACGTTAATTGATGTTTAGCTGTAACTTCCTAAGAAGCACTGAGGACAGCCAAGAGACTCATTCTTTACTCATCTTGACATCGTTAAGAGGCTTTATTTGTTCCTGAAACACTTACTTCCCTCTCTCACCAAACTCAGTAATTCTCAATCTACCACTTCTATACCTCTGCTCACTGCTGACACATAGTGTAAAAACTAAGGTTATTGAGAAAAAAGATGGTGGTGTGAGTAGGGTGGTGGAAATCTCCTCCCAAGACTATGTATATTTTGAAAATACAGCAAATACAACTATTCCTAAAAGAGTAAATAGAATATACATGACATCAGCCAGGCTACATCTGGGAGAACCCAACATCTCACGGAAAAGGGTAAGATACAAGACCTGGCAGAAGCCAAGCACTCCCCCAAGGAGGAAAAGAATCAGAGTGGGAGGGAGGGGAAGCACAGGACTGCTAAATAACCAGATCTAGTTATCTGCTCTGGGAGCACAGACACACATTTCATGGTGCTCTGGATATTAGGGGAGTAGAAAAGCAAAATCCAAGACTAAGACTGTGAACAGGTTCCCACAGCCAGCTGCCTTGGGAGAAGAGAAAAGCAGGTGCTTTAAAAGTCTTAAAGGGATAAGGGTTTAACAGGTGGACAAAATCGTCATGGCACACTCAGCCCAGCAGGCTGGGAACTTTAAGGAACTTCAGGCGCCCTAACCCCTTGGTTGGCAATGCAGCTCTGAGGCCCCTCATGGTGATAAACAGCCTGTGGGTCCTTCACCCTGCCAGCACTGCAAGCAAACAGGCTGACCCGCCATTGTTACAGAAGAGCTGGGGAGCAGCCCTGCCTACAGCAACCACACAGCTTAACACAGACGTTTCTCTGTGCATGCAGCTAACTGGCCCAGACCCAGAGGCTGCTCCCTGAGTGTGGTTGAATGGCACAGAAAGCAGAGATGGGAGCAGAGTCCAGGAAGCACAAAGGGGCACTGTTCTCACAGCAGAACATGCGCTGCTGGCCTGTGACTCCCACCAGGCCATCCAGAGGGCCACCCCACCCACAGCAGCCTAGGGGAATAACCCAGAGGCTGCTCCCTGTGTGCGGTTAACTGGCACAGACAGCAGAGACAGGCAAGGTGACTGGCATGCAGTAAGGGACTTTGTTCTAGCTGACACACATGCCACTCACCGGTGACCACTCCCATCGTCATGAAATGACAGAAGAACTTTGTTCAGCCCCAAATCCCTCAAACACCAGAGAGAGAGCTTGGTGAGACTGAAATCACCAATCTTCCTGAAAAATAATTCAAAATAAAAATCATAAGCATACTGATGGAGCTACAGAGAAATACTCAAGAGCTAAGTGATGAATTCAGGAGGAAGATAACAAAAATGAAACAAACAGTGGAAGGATTTAAGAGCAGACAGGATGAGGTAGAAGAGATTGTTAAGGGAATAGAAATCAGAGAACAGGAATACAGAGAAGCTGAGGCAGAGGGAGATAAAGGATCTCTAGGAATGAAGGAATATTAAGAGAATTGTGTGACCAATCCAAATGGAACAATATTCACACTATAAGGGCATCAGAAGAAGAAGAGGAGAAAAAGGGATAGAAAATTTCTTTGAAGAAATAATTGCTGAAATCTTCCCCAATCTGGGGAAGGAAATAGTTTCTCAGACCATGGAAGCCCACAGCTCTCCCAACACAAGGGACCCAAGGAGGACAACAAGACATATAATAATTAAAATGGCAAAGATCAAAGACAAGGACAGAGTGTTAAAAGCAACCAAAGAGAGAAAAAAGATCACCTACAAAGGAAAAGCCATCAGCTATCATCAGACTTCTCAGCAGAAACCTTACAGGCCAGAAGGAAATGGTATGACATATTCAACACAATCAAACAGAAGGACCTCGAAACAAGAATACTGTATCCAGCAAAATTATCATTTAAATTTGAAGGAGTGATTAAACAATTCCTAAATAAGCAAAAGTTCTGAGAATTTACCTCCACCAAACCATCTCTACAGTGTATTTTAAAGGGACTGCTGTAGATGGAAGTATGCCTAAGGCTAAATAGGTATCAGCAGAGAAAATAAAACCATAGCAAAGGAAGTAGACCAACCAAATACTAAGTAATTGCAAAATAAAATCAGCTAAACACAAAATCAGTTAAGGGAAACACAATGAGTACAGAATAAAACACCTGACATATAAAGAGTGGAGGAGGAAGAAAAAGAAAGGAGAGAAATAAAGAATGAGACTGTGTTTATAATAGTGTAATAAGTGAGTTAAGTTAGACAGCTAGATAGTAAAGAGGCTGCCCATGAACCTTTGGTAACCATAATTCCAAAGCCTGCAATGGCAATAAATACACATCTACTGATAATCACCCTAAATGTAAATGGACTGAATGCACCAATCAAAAGACACAGAATAATTGAATAGATAAAAAACAAGACCCATCTATATGCTGCTTGCAAGAGACTCACCTCAAACCCAAAGACATACACAGACTAAAAGTGAAGGGATGGAAAAAGATATTTCATGCAAACAATAGGGAGAAAAAAGCAGGTGTTGCAGTATACTTGTATCAGACAAAATAGACTTCAAAACAAAGGAAGTAAGAAGAGACAAAGAAAGACATTACATAATGATAAATGGGTCAGTCCAACAAGAGGATATAATCATTATAAATATCTATGCACCCAACACAGGATCACCTACATATGTGAAACAAATACTAACAGAATGAAAGGAAGAAATAGAATGCAATGCATTCATTTTAGGAGATTTCAACACACCACTCACTCCAAAGGACAGATCTACCAGACAGAAAATAAGTAAGGACACAGAGGCACTGAACAACACACTAGAATAGAAGGGCCTAACAGACATCTATAGAACATTCCACCCAAAAGTAGCAGGATACTTGTTCTTCTCAAGTGCACATGGGACATTTTCTAGAGTGGACCACATACTTGGCCAAAAAAAGAGCCTCAGTGAATTCAAAAAGATTGAAATTCTACCAACCAACTTTTCACATCAAAAAGGTATACAACTAGAAATAAATTGTACAAAGAAAAAAGGCTCACAAACACATGGAGGCTTAATAACATGCTCTTAAATAATCAATGGATCAATGACCAAATTAAAACAGAGATCAAGCAATATGTGGAGACAAATGAAAACAACAGCACAATGGCCCAACTTCTGTGGGACACAATGAAGGCAGTTCTAAGAGGAAAATATATAGCAATCCAGGCCTGTTTAAAGAAGGAAGAACAATCCCAAATGAATAGTCCAAATTCACAATTATTGAAACTGGAAAAGAAGAACAAATGATGCCCAAAGTCAGCAGAAGAAGGGACATAATCAGAGAAGAAATAAGTAGAATTGAGAATAAAACAATAGAAAAAATTAATGAAACCAAGAGCTGATTCTTTGAGAAAGTAAATAAGATAGATAAAGCCCTAGCCAGACTTATTAAAAAAAAAAGAATCTACACACATAAACAGGATCAGAAATGAGAAAGGAAAAATCACTATGAACACCACAAAAATACAAAGAATTATTAGAGAATACTATGAAAAACTACATGATAAACTGGATGACCTAGAAGAATGGCCAACTTTCTAGAAAAATACAACCTTCCAAGACTGATTCAGGAAGAAACAAAAAATATAAGCATACAAATTACCAGCAATGAAATTGAATCAGTTATCAAAAACTACCCAAGAACAAAAGCCCCAGACCAGAAGGATTCACCACTGAATTTTATAAGACATAATCCCCATCCTCCTTAAAGTTTTCCAAAAAATAGAAGAGGAGGAAATACTTTCAAACTCATTCTATGAAGCCAGCATCACTCTAATACCAAAATCAGGCAAAGACACGACAAAAAAAGAAAGTTATAGACCAATATCCCTAATGAAAATAGATGCAAAAATACTCAATAAAATATTAGCAAACTAAATTCAAAAATACATTAAGAGGATCATACACTATAATAAAGTGGGATTCATCTCAGGGATGCAAGGATGGTACAACATTCGAAAATCCATCAACATCATCCACCGCATCAACAAAACCAAGGACAAAAACCACATGATCATCTCCTTAGATGCTGAAAAACATTCTACAAAATTCAAAATCCATTCATGATAAAGCTCAAGAAAATGGGTACAGAGGGCAAATACATCAAATAATAAAGGCTATATACGACAAACCCACAGCGAACATCATACGTAACAGGGAGAAGCTGAAAGCTTTTCATCTAAGATCAGCAACAAGATAAGGGTGTGCACTCTCCCCGCTTTTATTCAACATAGTATTGGAGGTCCTAGCCATGGCAATCAGACAACACAAAGAAATAAAGGCATCCAGACTGGTAGGGAAGAAGTCAAACTGTCACTGTTTCCAGATGACATGATACTATACATAAAAAACCCTAAGAATCCACTCCAAAACTACTAGATCTAATATCTGAATTCAGGAAAGTTGTAGGATACAAAATTAATACACAAAATCTGTTGCATTTCTATACATTAACAAAGAACTAGCAGAAAGAGAAATCAGGAAAACAATTCCATTCACAATTGCATCAAAAAGAATAAAATACTAGGAATAAACCTAATAAGGAAGTGAAAGACCTATACAATGAAAACTACAAGACACTCTTAAGAGAAATTAAAAAGGACATTAATAAATGGAAATTCAACTCATGCTCTTGGTTAGGAAGAATTAATATTGTCAAAATGGCCATCCTGTCTAAAGCAATCTACAGATTCAATGCAATCCCTATCAGAATAACAACAGCATCCTTCAACGAACGAGAATAAATAGTTCTAAAATTCAAATGGAACCACAAAAGACCCCGAATAGCCAAAGCAATCCTGAGAAGGAAGAACAAGGCGGGTGTACTACACTCCCCGATTTCAAGCTCTATTACAAAGCCACATTAATTAAGACCATTTGGTACTGGCACAAGAACAGACCCATAGACTGGTGGAACAGAATAGAGATTCCAGATATTAACACAAGTATATATGGTTAATTTACATATGATAAAGGAGCCATGAATATACAATGGGGAAATGACAGCCTCTTCAACAGCTGGTGTTTGCAAAACTGGACAGCTACATGTAAGAGAATAAAACTGGATTACTGTCTAACTCTATACATAAAAGTAAACTCAAAATGGATCAAAGACCTGAATGTAAGTCATGAAACCATAAAACTCTTAGAAGAAAACATAGGCAAAAGTCTCTTGAATATAAACACAAACAACTTCTTCATGAACATATCTCTATGGGCAAAGGAAACAAGAGCAAAAATGAACAAGTGGGACTATATCAAACTGAAAACCTTCTGTACAGCAAAGAACATCATCAGTAGAGTAAAAAGACATCCTACAGTATGGGAGAATATATTCATAAATGACATATCTGATAAGGGGTTGACACCCAAAATATACAAAGAGCTCATGCACCTCAACAAACAAAAAGCAAATAATCCAATTAAAAAATGGGCAGAGGAGCTGAACAAACACTTCTCCAAAGAAGAAATTCAGATGGCCAACAGGCACATGAAAAGATGCTCCACATCACTAATCATCAGGGAAATGCAAATTAAAACCACAATGAGATATCACCTCACACCAGTTAGGATAGCCACTATCCAAAAGACAAACAACAACAAATGATAGCAAGGATATGGAGAAAGGGGAACCCTCCTACACTGCTGGTGCGAATGTAAAGTAGTTCAACCATTGCAGAAAGCAGTATGGAGGTTCCTCAAAAAACCAAAAACAGAATACAGTTTGATCCGGGAATTCCACTCCTAGGAGTTTACCCTAAGAATGCAGGAGCCCAGTTTGAAAAAGACAGGTGCACCCCTATGTTTATCACAGCACTATTTACAATAGCCAAGAAATGGAAGCAACCTAAGTGTACATCATTAGATGAATGGATAAAGAGGATGTGGTACATATACACAATGGAATATTATTCAGCCATAAGAAGAAAACAAATCCTACCATTTGCAACAACATGGATGGAGCTAGAGGGTATTGTGCTCAGTGAAATAAGCCAGGAAGAGAAAGACAAATACCAAGTGATTTCACTCATCTGTGGAATATAACAATAAAGCAAAAACTGAAAGTACAAAACAGCAGCAGACTCACAGAACCCAAGAATGGACTCACAGTTACCAAAGGGAAAGGAACTGGGGAGGATGGGTGGGAAGTGAGGGATAAGAGGATTAAGGGGCATTATGATTAGCTCACATAATGTAGGGGGGCGGCACGGGGAAGACAGTATAGCACAGAGAAGACAAGTAGTGACTGTAGCATCTTGCTATGCTGTTGGACAGTGACTGTAATGGGGTATGTGGTGGAGACTTTATAATTGGGGGAATCAATAAGCACAATGTTACTCATGTAATTGTACATTTATGATACCAAAATAAAAAAAAATCTAAGGTTATCATCTCTTCAGCTATTAGGAAGACAAAATGTGGGTAAAATGTTATTACCATCAAGTTTCATGTACAGTAATTTTAATATAAACAGATTTATGATGCAATTGAAAAAAGAATAGTGGAAATAATTTCTTCAATAAAAGAAATATTATTATAAAATATACCAAGTAATTTTCAGTAAGTGTACCCAAAGCTACATTACTGAGAAAAATTCCAGGAGAAAAAAACACAGTTCGATATGACAGTTCTTAACTCCAAAAGACAAATACTTTTTAAACAAGGAATAAAATTAGAAGCTTTTATTTAGTATACCCTGTTCTTGAGCAAAATGGGAAAATGCTGTGTGCACCATGTAACAAATTTAGTAAGCAGATTCTTACATCTAGTTTAAAACACACTTTTGCTCCATCATGTCTGCCAGAAGCAGTATTTCCATACTGAATATTTTTGTGCTGAAACATTCCTTTAGCCTTAGGGAGCTCATTTATTGTGATTTATAATGCACTTGTTTATTTGTTTTTATCAAGTGCATTATACAGTCTCTTATTCTTTTATAAATAACAACCAAGCAAGTGGAATATTTAAATGAAATATATGTTTAGTTCAAAATTTGTCTAATATATTAATATACCAAATTAAAGATGGAAATAATTTCTTAGATTTGGCATTGCTGTTTATAGTTTCAGCTTTTTCCAATGGAAAATAATCTGTTTGGAAGGCTGGGCTAAAATTGACTAGCTTTACTCACTGGATGCTGATTGCTGTGTAGTCTGAGAAAAGGACCCTCCTTCAGTTGTCATCCTGTCCGGGGAGGAGGATACAAGAAAAGCCTCCTCTGGGACAGTACTCCCGTTGCAGCCTGTGGGACAGTCAAAGGTATTAGTCGGTATTTGTTTCACTCACACATGAATTAAAAGCCAGATTATCGAGTTTTTTCTCATTCTTTTTTTCCTTTTCAATAATGTGGATACTGTCTCAGTCCAACGCATTGGCCATGAAAATTATTTAACCATCTTTTTAAGTGCAATCATATGGTGATAGTAACACCTTAGTTCTCTATCCTGTCTGCGCACACACATCAATGCCATCAGGGTATGGAGTTTCAGGAATGACTGGGCTCCCAAGCTCTATGATTGGTAAGATGTTCTTGTTAAATTCAGCTTTGTTATTTTGTGTATTTAATTTTCTGCTAATATCTCTGTAATTTAATTTTAGTAGTCTGTCATGGTCTATTAAATTTGCTATTCCTACGATTGCTTATCTTTTCTTCTCTTTGCTTCCTTTGGCAGGGTTTTGTTTTTGTTCAGTTTGGTTTTGGTTTTGGTTTTATTTATTTGTTTGGTTTATGTTTTTCTTTTTAGCCATGAAGTCCATGTTCCTGCTTTCTTCTCTATAAGGTATTTTGCTTCAGTTCTATTCAACCCCAGCTTGAAAGTCTCCTTCTGAAATGAGTCATGGTATTACTTAAGGCATATATATATCTTTACTTTTAATTAGATGACATATGCACATGTACTGCCCCCATCGACTTGTAATTTCAAATGCCATTAGAAAAGGGGTAGGAAACTAAGAAATTGTCTCCTAATGCCAATGTTTGCTTGCTACAGTCATATTTGTCTACTGTTTTTGAATTCTCTATAAAGCTTCTTCACATAAGGAAGGCTTCTGTTTCAAGGATCTCTGATTTCATTTGTGAAGGAAATAACCGAAGCAATGGCAGTTTTTCTCAAAGATGTATTTTGGTCTGTCAGTAAATAGTAGATTATCACAAGATCACTATTGCCTCTAGTTATCACACAGAGCTGCACAGCTTGTTACAACAGATAAATTTGTGTTCTCACAGATCATTAGGCACATTTTTAAAAGGGGCTGTGGAACCTACCATTTTGCATACTGTAAACATAGCAAATTAAAATGTAAGCAATCATTTCACAAGAATTGTTTATTGTTTCTCAAAAACTTTTTTTTTTAAATGTGGCCATCGTACAAAGCAGCATCAGTAATCAGTATTCCCAACAGGATATTCTTTAGATTATTTATTATCTGAAGATATTTTTGTAGGAAACTACTTCAGAACTTGATTTTATTAAGTTTTCTTGACCAAACAAAGATCATTTAACAAGTTTATAATGCAACTAAATAGCAGGAACTGATACACTATACATCTCTTGCAAATCTTACTTAATAAAATTTAAATATACCTAATGGTCATACTTCAATAAGCAGCTTATGTATTTTTATATCTTCATATTATTTCAAAGTGTTTTATACATGTGCCCACTCTTGCCCATGAATAAATACTTGTGCCTTATGTCTTAATAAATGCTATTTTTTCCATTAAGTAAATGTTGATTATTCTTGCTATTTCTGAATCAATGACATTTTAAATGCTAAAGAAAGTCACATTTCAATATATCAAAGCACATATTTTCAGGAAATATGAAAGTCTTTTTAATTGTATACCTGGTTTTAATAATAGACTGGTTTAAAGAAAAGAGAAAATATAAAAGATAGTTCGAATGTCCCATAACTTACAATTACATTTGACTTCTTATTTTTGATGAGGCACTTTTTTACAGTATTGTAATTCCATGTTTATTCATGTATTTCATCTATTACTTTCTAAATTCTTTAAGTTAAAAAAAAGCTTACTTTGTAAACCAAACACTTGTTAGAAATAGCACAGTGTCCGGACTATGTTGTTATGTATTTTTTAAAATAAATGAATAAATAGACAATGACTTTACCATCAATATCAGTGTAACAACAGTGAGTTTTTGTTTTTTGTTAACATGGTACATAATGTTATAAATTAAATGGTTTAAGTCCATATGGATGACAGGAATTAGAGGGGTTTTTCAGACAGACACCATTTGATTACTGCAAAGAAAGTTAACCTAGGATGGCTAGGTTTATTTATATTTTATTTTTAACCCATTAAAATGGACAATAGTGAAACTTTGAGGATTCCAGATATGTTTCCTGCAACTATAAGGGTCAGAGCTGATGTCACTGAAGAAATTCTTGAAGGTGGTTATATGGACACCATTATACTCTTCCTACATCATAATATGTTTTACATTGTTATTAGAATTATCTTCAAAATTAAAAATCTGCTCCCAAATATATGAAGAGTCCATATACTTTAGGAAGCTCAGTTTTATCCCATAATATCATATCATATATCATATCATATCATATCATATATCATATCACATCAATGTCATATATCATATTACATAATATATAAGTCCCTAGCAATAATGGTTTAACTCTCTCTCTCCAGTAACCATAGCTCAAACCTGATGAAATTTTATCCCTTCCCAACTGGATCAGACAATTTAGTGTCTCAAAGGTACTGCTCTTACCAGTGCCTGGAGGCTCTTCTCTTTACTACATTTGGCAATTTTTTGTAATCCTTGAAGACCCAGCTCAAAATTGACCTTCCTCAAATAAACCCTCAAGTAACTGAAGTAAATTATGGAGCTCCCTTATCTTGCTCCCAAAGCATTTCCCTGACACCTACACTGCTGGTCCTACCATGATTCCATGACAGAGTCCGCACTGATCTTTGACACTTTCAGGACTAGGACTTTATAAGCTTTAGAGTACCAAGATAGAATAATGGGAAATTTTTAAAAATAAAGAAATGAAAGAACAATAGTTGTCAATAAAAATAATACAGCATGTTTTACTTTAGTTTCTATTAAATATTTATTAGCTAATAACTGATTATAAAATCCATTCACTCTGCCTATAGTGTTTAAATAAGGATTGGAATAAAGAGCCTTCATTGAAAATAATAAATTACTATATGATCTACCCTTATCTTGTTATAATTTGAATGAGTAGGAAAATAAAATATCTGTACATTGATAAATATTAATAAGTCATTAATGATTTAATTAATGTTTAAGAGAAAACTGTGCTTCTTTTTGTGTAGATCTTTTATGGAAGCTATCAAACTTCTACATATTGTTCACTCAACTTTCAGCATTATACAATTTAACCTGAATTTGAACAGTTACTAAAATTACTGCTAAAAGTCCATATGCTGTGCAATGGAAGCCTGTAAGTGCAACATCCTCAGCCCAAAAAAGAGCCTACAAATAACCTTGAAGGGTTATGAAGTTTACCCCTTATATTTGATTATATGTGTCCCATTAGAATCTCCATTCAGTCTTTCCAGTCTTACTGTTTACCAACAAATACATTCAGAAGTATTTTTATGTAGTCCTTATGAATGTAACCAATCCAAAACCAACCACAGAACCACAGGCAATTTTTGTCAGGTGTACAATAATGCACGTGCACATGTGCACACACACATATAACCATCATATATAGAATAGGAGGATCATCTCCTTTCCTTCATGTACTATGCTACTATTAAGGTATTCCATCTTGGTGAGGCAAGTCCCACCGTGGCAGTAAATACATGAGTGTTTGTTTGTTTCCCTTTGTCACCTTCACACTGTCAGCCACATCACCTGGGCCCTGCGTCAATTTTTTTTTTTACAGATCTGTCCATTTACCTATTTTCAAACATATCTACTTCAGTAATGGTAGACAAGAAAATAACAGTATGTGGAAGAACAATTTTAACTGAGGACATTTCCATATGTACCATGAAGTAGCATTTTCTGGCTAATAATCCAGGGGAAAATGGAAGTTGAGAGGTGAGATTGGCATTTGGGGTTACTCTTCCTCAGGGGGCATTTGAGGATGTGGAGAGAGATTTGTGAGTCGAAGTAGCCTTTTTGATCTCCATAATAGAAAAGGGGGACTGGCAGGAATATATGCGCACAGAGCTGGCAGAGTGGCAGGAACACCAGGAAGGCCACAGCATCAGGCCCAGGACTGTGGGGCTCGTGTTAGGGTGAGGTTTAATCAGAACAAAAGAATCCCACCCCTGCCTACTTCCCCCACCTCCCACTAACCACTGGCCAGCCTCTCCCAGCAGGCTAAGGAGAGCTGAGTAATATATGAGTGTAACCGTGCAGAAATTTCAGCAAAACTATGGGGCATACAAAAAGGTAAGAAAAATAGTCTACAGGGACAAAGCAATGATTGGAATCATAGAGATAGGACGGATCAGGCAGATTTTAAAATGATTACAATAATATATTGAGGTTTCTGATGTAAAAAAAGGTAGGAAAAAAGAAATGTAGGAGCAACAGTAACAAGATTTTATGTAATATTTCAAAATTCTTTGTAGGCAATATTCTCTCACTATTCTTTCAAACATACTCATTAACCAAAGATATGGTAAAATAAATTATAATTGATGAACGTATATCTTAGAAGAGAAAAGGACAGTGAACTTAGATTTTATATGAACTTTTGATAGTCTTAATTCATATTTTGATTCTAATAAAAAGAAAACGTTAAAACCAGATACTAATCATAAAGGCATATATTAAGAACATTTTAAATAATGAGTATTTTACAAATTATTCATATATAACAGTGTTTCTTTCCTATAGAAATATTTAATGTCTTGTTCTGGTGTGTGTTTTAAATTTTATTTTGAAATACCTTAGGTTTACTTGCATATATAACACTGAGAATTCTTATATACCCTCAGCTGGCTTCCCCTAATCTTAAAATCTTATGTAACCATGGCATATTTATCAAAAAAAAGAACATTAACTTTGAAATAATACTAATTAAGCTGTAGACTTTTCTTTCCTTTTCAAATTAATGTCCTCTTTCTGTTCCAGGACACAATCCATAGTAACATGTTGAATTTTATCATGTTTCATATCTTCTTTAACCTCTCACAGTTCTCAGTCTTCCCTTGTTCACCATGACTTTGACATTCTTAAAGAGTGCTTGACTTTTATAGAATGCCCGTGATTCCTTACAACTAGTAAATGTATTTTCAAATATAAGGTTGAAAATACATTTTGCTTTCTTATTAATTTATCCATTGATTTTTTTTTCCTTTCTTAGATATGTTCTATATTCATAGCCACCACGTTTGTGCACACCATTGAACAATACTGGAGGGCTCCTATACCTCACAGATACACTTAATTATAAATTACTGTATGTATTCACATGATCCTCAGAATGGGAAACAGTTTGTTGTGGAAGTGTGGTTTACTTTAATTACTTATCAACCTGAGGAAACTTCTCACTTGTATATGTATATGTTTAAATAAACTGTTTATTACTATGGCAATGGCATTCTAATAATAACTTTTTGTTAGAATACGTCAGAATATGACTGCACCCTCTAAACAGCCTTTTGTCTGGACAACACAGTTACTCAAACAAAAGAGGAATACAATGGCAAAATTTACTATTAATTTTCTCTGATTTCCTTTGCCTTTCCAGAGCTTCACTGCAGAAATTTCTAGTCCTATCCAGCTTTCCATTTTATATTTCTTTTCTCTAGCTAGTTCCAATCTCCTTCTTCACAAATCTTTTTTCTTTATTGACTTACTTGCTGGAATTGAAAATTTCAAAGTTGTGGTAAGGATATGTAGAAAGTAATTTTCATGTAAAATGGTGCATAAAAGAAATTCAGATTTTGGGAAGGATTACAAGAATTTATAAATTCCCCAGAAACCTGTCAGGGAGAGAATTTGAAGGAAAAATGCAATAAGGAAAAATGATTATGCTCCTTTCTATTTTGGAGGCAATATACATTAACATATTAAATAGATTATGAAATGAGCCTCAGTGAAGTCTTTCTATGCTTCCTCTTTTATCAATTGGGATTTGCTTTAATAAATTTTATATGCAAGTCTTAGCATTAAAATTCTGCAAGAATATAGCACTATAATAAGCTATCAACCCCTTGCAATCTAATATTCTATTATTATTTGAAATGTTGTAGATTGTTAATTGACAACTTGATCTAGAAAGTGGCAAAAAATAAAGGCAATTTACATTCATTCTTCTACCGGGATGAGTAAAACATTGTACACAAACTAAAAGCCTTCACAAATTTTAAATACTATTTATCTTGGCTTTACTAAGCAAAAAATTAATTTCTTTTCATTTAGTTTCCTAAGGCATAGAGATTCAAATGAATAATTACATTTTTCCTGGAATTCTATAATACATGTGAATAGGACACTACAATAGAAATTACCTGACTTTCTCTTCAGTAAAATAGCAATTACCTCTACTAGTTACCAGTTTGAACATTTTATTTTCAATACTTCTTCAGGAATTATTGACACCTTCTCTGTATACAAATCTTTTAAAATTTGTTTGTATTTAGTCATTTATACATGTTCTTCTCATTGTAAAAATTAAATCCTTAATCCTTATATAATCATTGCTACAATGTTGGAATTTGTAGTGGGCTTCTTAAAATAATATGGTATCATTTTGATAATTTAAAATTATTTCTAGACCCATAGTCCAATCAAATTAGAACGTTCCAAAAATAGGCACATCCTGACTGGTGGTTTCTACAAAAACAAAAACAAAAACAAAACACATTATTTTACAAGAAGTTAGTATTCTTGTATGCTGAAACAAATTGTGAAGTAGGGCAATTTATTTTTAACTTGATCTTTTCTCTCTTTCTGTATTTTTCTTAACTGCCACTCTGTCCTGGGTCTAGTGTCCATATGTTTGTACTTCAAAAACTATACCTGTCCAATTTCAATAATTATCATCTACAATTTCTCCTTCTTGTCACAAATTAAAGCCCTAGAAACTATGACCCATTTTGGAAGCTTTCCCCAGCTGCCCAAATTATCACATAGACAATATTCAATGTATTCAACAATTCTGTGTGTTACACTCCAAAACTTTACAAAATCAGATTTCAACTCAAAAAAGAATTCACAAATCCTCCAGTTGGGAAGATATTTGTGGTCAAATATATTTCCAGATGCTTCTTAAATTAAATATCATGCTGAAATGCCTGTAATCAGACATATAATGGTAAGATAACAGGCTTTACTGTCTATATTTTAGCAGAAATGCTTAAAAAATATTTATTATATAATTTTTGTTCAATTTATACACTAACTAAACTATTAAGAATGAAGATTTTCCCTGTGTTAAGTTAGCATCCAGAATTTTCTCACAATGATTTTAACTCTACTGCCTTTTCCTATTTAAGATATATACTCAATTTTATTTATCTCATTCAATATAGCAGTTTTTATTTTATAGAACTTAAAAATGTATCATTAAAAAGCCCAATTCTGACATTGTAATGCTTTACTTCATAGTTCCTTCTGTTCATGCTATGGATTCATTTACTAATATATTAGAATTCTTGCAGTGCAATTACTTAATTGAGGATATTTATTTCACTTAATTTTTTCCTTGATGAGAAGTGCAAACATCTTTTAATATTTTAGAAGCTACTTATTTAGTTGTAAAGAACACCAAATCAATGAAAATAAACCTACTTTACTAGTCCAAAAATTAAAAATATTACTATAGTGAATTAAAACAAACTTTTTATTAATAAAAGTATACAAAAGTCAATTAGAAAGATGGGAAAATTAATAACAGCTTGAAACTCCCTGAAAGAGTTTATGTACAAAGTAAGAAAAAAATTAAAGTCTAGTTTCAATTAAAAAATGGCCTTAGGGAAAGAAAAGTCTTGTGTTCTTTTAAGAATTGCAATTATAACAGATTCATTTATATGTGTGTGTATTTTTCCTTAATTTTACTACACATAATATGTATAGAAATAATACTTATACTTTCAAATGTATGAATCAGTTGATTGGTAACATAATTTTATTTATGAGCAATTACTAGTTTTGCAAAGGATATTGATAATTCTGAAATTGGAAAAATCTTCTAACAGGTAAAGATAAAATAATCTGTGTGAAAGTAGTGTAACTCTTCTCAAAGGTAAAATTTAATACTCTACCATTATTCCTGAATGTGATTCTAAATCCAAAGAATATTAAAACAGGTAATACTTTCTTCTTGCAATTTCTAGTTTATCAAACATATTATTCAAGTAAAATTAAGACTGAAATTAAAATATATTAAAGAGGATACTATATATGGAGACAAACATAGCATTTCTATTTCTTCCCCTTTCTTATTTTTTCTTTTAAAATAATGACTCTAATAGACTATTTTAAATAGAGAAAAAATACCCCTTAAATAAAGAGCTTATGTAAAAACAGAACTATATACAGAAAATTGTCTACATGAGCAAAGCAGACATACCTGTCCATCACCTGAGGTCTAAATATAGATTTGATTACTCTAATGGTATTAAATTATACACACAATGATAAAATTTTAATAATAATAATATACTAGAATTTAAAAGTATCAGAGAAGTCCAAATGTTTACAATAGGAAAACAATTATTTCCATTTGTAATAATGTTGATCAAACATGTTATTTTAAATGGATTGGTGCTTTTTCATCCATTTATTTCAGAAAACAAGTAAAATGTCCTAAAATTAGGCAATAGGAGATGATTTAAAAATTATAAAATAACAAAATGGTTTAGGTAAACCCTGTCACTGAGGTCAAAATATTAGGGAAAAAAGGAAATATTTAATATTTCAGTGTCTAAAAAATGTGAGCATAAATATATATTAGATGGATAAAGCATGACTCTGGAACAAATATTTGATGTAATTTCTTCAATAAAATCTATCTACTTGTATGATTCAACTCTGATATTTTTTTTCCCTTGAAGTTGATCAATTCTCCTTAACCAGTGGTAGTTTTTTTTTTTCTGTATTAAAGTATGTTATATGCTGTTACTGATATTTCTATTGATATTCCTTCCTCTTAAAATCAATACTATACTAATAATTTTCCATAAAAATATACATATGTATATTTGATCTTTCCCAAAGACACTCAGTAAGATATGAAATATTTCTCTCTCAGTAAATATGGTTAAAATAACTTGTCATATCAATTGCTCCTGTATTCAGCTCTTAAATGTCAATGAGATTTATTAGGCAAAACAGAAAGTTTATAACAAAGCCCCCAAATATCAAGCTTTGCCTGAAGTCATTTATAATGTTGGATTACTGCCAACAAGTCGTATGGCTATATTTTACTACCAATAGTATACTGACAACCAATAGTTTATTTTATTACTCAGAATTGCCATCATTTCAATTTCTCTAGGGCAAACATTTATCATGGAGAGTTACTAAAGGTATTTCAATATGGAGAGGAAATCTAAACAGAATTATTTCTAAAAATAAACTTATTGGCTAAAATCTAAAAATCATTGTGAAAATATAATGTTTTGCCTTTAAAAACAAGTGAAGGTGTTTTTTAAAGCAGGACAGTAATCTTGACTGTCTTTTATAAAGAATGAAAATAATTATATGTCATTCTTATTTGTTGAAGGGCAAAATTAGAAGCATATAATGCATTTTAAATGATGGCATGAAGTGTACATAGACAGAGTCAACATTACTATCAAGCATTAAAAATTATAGAAAAATTTTCAGTAGTTTAATTCACTGTCTACAAGATGACCAAATACTGAGTACTAAGGATATAAACAGCCAATTATATACACCTTTCCTAAAGGCATTACAAAAAAAATAGGGTGTCAGACATGTTCATATGCACTGCCTTTTAAGTTTCAGAACACAGGTATAGGAAAGGAAATGACATTAAGTCTTGGACATGAATCAAATGCACAAAATTAGTGTTATTTTAAATCTCATAGAGTTTTTATTTAGTCAGTTTATGAAATAAAAATGTTATGTTGAATTTTAACATCTTAATGTGAACATATAGTAAAGAAAATCATATTTTTATAATTCTGTCTGTGTATGTGTATAGCATTATAAAAATAATTTCATAATAGTTTTCTACTGTTTTTTCTTTGAATTTCACTCCTTTTCTTGGAATTTCTAAATTCCATCCACAGAATGAGATTTGCCACTACAATTCTAACATGTAATTCTATTTCAACAGCCTAGAATATTAATATTTCCATATATTTCTATGTTAAAATGATCCTATAAAAATATTCACTATGTTGTTTGTTCATTGCCTGATTCAAATCAGATTGACTTTTCTATCAGTATTATAAGAAAGGTAATAAAACATTTTTAAAGGAAACCACGCTTTTTTTTCATAATGATGAGTTTCTGTGAGTCAGCTCACAATTCAGCTGCAGTAATTTCCAATCCTCTTGCCTTTAAATTTTGCTATGGTCCTTGATAATGAAATGCAAATGAAGTGATATTTGTTAGACTCAGGCCAAGTTTTATGAAATGAAACTTCACAAAAGTAGATGACTCCTAGGCTCTGTGGTTCTAGAGTTGTAAGACTAAAAAGACTGGATTCTTGAATAGCCACATGAAGGAAAATGTCACATTAATAGGAATATAGATATTATATAGTTACATGATTGTAAAATAAACATGCTTTGTTAGGCCACTGAAAATTTGTAGTTTATTTATTAGAGAAACTAAATCCTCCTAATAGAGGTGGAAAGCACACACACACACACAATTGTAATCCTAGATAGAAAGAAGAAAGAATATGGGGAGGAAACAGTATTTAAAATACTTAGTCAACACATACTAAAAATTAAAAGAAAAATATTTTCTAAAATACAGAAAAAAGGGAAACCTAAAGAAGTGACACATTCTGTATGTAATTACCCCTCAAGCTATTTGATAACTTCTAAACTCCAAATGCATGAGGCAAGACTCTCAGAAACAAAACATAGAATAGATGTAAAAGGCTGAAAATGTTAAAGATGAATGTTGGCAATGTCACAGGATATACATATAAAAATTGGAGTTAGGGCAACAAAGGTAATGGGATATAACAGGTACTCCAGACTCTCATTTGAGACTCTTGAAAGGTTTCATCTAGGAAATAATAAAATAGAAATAAATTACTCTGAAGATAATATGCCTTTACTCCATCTACATGCTAGAAGAAAATTTAACTTCTCTGGAGGAAGATATCATTCCAGAGACCCCCACATTTTAAAAAATGCAATAAAAATTATAAGACATAATAAAAACAAATCCCAATGACTGAAATTCAAGAGCTAAAAAGGACAAAAGAAACATACCTATAGGTGATACAGATTTTGAAGTTATCAAACAAGGATAGTAACTAAATATAATCAATATTAAAAAAATATGACAATATGGAAAATTCCACAAGAAATTAGAAAATCTGTTAAAAGAAATCAAAATATTCTTTCATAGAAGGACTACATCAAATTAAAAACTTCTACATATTAAAGGAAATAACCCAAAAAATGAAAAGGCAAAATACTGAATGGGAGAAGATATTACAAGTGATATATCTGGTAAGGTGTTAACACATAAAATATATAAAGAATTCATACAACTCAACATGAAAAAAAAAGCAATCAAATGGGCAGAGGACCTGAAGAGATATTTTTCCAAAGAAGACATACTGATGGCTAACAGACATATAAAAAGATGCTCAACATCACTAATCATCAGAGCAATTCAAATTAAAGCCACAGTGAGATATCAACGCATACCAATCAGAATGGCTAGTATTAAAAAAAAATGAGAACTATTGGCAAGGATTTGGAGAAAAGGAAACCTCATATACTATTGATGGGAATGTAAATTGATGCATCCACTGTGGAAAGCAGTGTGGAGGTTTGTCAAAAAGTAAGAATAGAAATACCATATGACTTAGTAATCCCATTTCTGGTAATTTACCCAAAGCAACAAAATCACTAATTTGTAAAGATATATGAACTCCTGTGCTACAATAACCAAGATACAGAAACAACCTAAGTGCCTATTGATAGATGAATGGATAAAAGTGTGGCACATATACACAATGGAATATTAGCCATAAAAAGAATTTGCAACAGCATGTATGGACCTAGAGAGTATTAAGTGAAATAAGCCAGGCAGAGAAAGACCAATACTGTATGATTTCACTCATATGTGGAATCTAAAAAACAAAACAAATGAACGGAACAGAAATAGATTCATAGACATAGAGAAAAGACTGGTGGTTGCCATGGTGGAGGGTGGTGGAGTGGGTGGAATAGGTGAAGAGGATAAGAGGCATAAAATTCTGAACATAATGTAAATTAGTCAAAGGAATAAAATAAAATTAGGAATTTCCCTGTTTTTGAAATATATATAAATTTCCATAATTTATATATATATATGGGGATAACACACACAGACACACAGATGCATAGATGCATAGATGCACATATATATATATATATAAAACCCAATCAACTCTAAAAATGCACATACTTTTCAAATACACCCATGATACAAAAGAAATCATTGTATGGGTTATGCAGCAAGTCTCAATAAAATTAAAGAATTGATTATATGTGGTATGTTCTGAACAAAATGAATTCAATAATGGTTAGATAATTAGAACAGCTGAAATGATTTCAATTGAAACAATTGTATACTATTATATTAAAAGAAATCAAAAATCAAATATTAATTCAATTATTATTCAAATTATAAATTATTAGAACATATTTTAAACTGATTAATAATAAAAATTTCATATAAAATGCATAAGCTATCACCAAGACAGTCCACTCCCAAGTATATGTCCAGAAAAATGTCATGTAATATAGCATTTCAGTGATATTATTCACATCCCAATGTGGAAACAATCCAAATGTCTATCAGTAGTAATACAGTTGTACAGTAAATAAACTGTAGCATGTTGGTAAAATGGAGCAGTACGAAACAATAAAAATAATGAATTTCATACTAATGCAAGGTTTTGGTGAATCTTTTTATAAAGAAGCATCACATACAAAAGAATGCATAATGTGTTATTCCATTAACACAAATTTCAAGTTGGAAAAAATCTAATCAAAGATCAAACTGTTTATCAAGTCATAATAACAGTTACCTTCATGGAAGGCAATAATTTGGAAAGAGAGGAGGGAGGCTTCTGAGCTACTAAAAACCTTGACCTGAGCATTGCTTACATGGGTATATTTACATTGTAAAATGCCATCAGAGTTTATACTTATAATTGGGGAATTTTACACTTCAATAAAAATTATGTTATATTTTAATTAAATATAAAGTAAGTAGCTATAGTAATTACCTTTCCAACTTCAAAAACTGTAGAATACTTTTTAAATATAATTCAATACTTTTCTCTACATAAGAATTCTAGTTTGGCAGTTACTTTCTCTCAGCACTTTAATGAAATAATTTATTGTCTTCTGTCTTCTATCATTTTTGGTGAGAAATGAGCTGTTATCCAAACCATTACTCCTCTGATTTCTAATCAAATTTATTGTGCATTTCTCTCAATACTCTTAAAAATAGTAAGGAAAACTGAAACCCTTCTATTTTCTTAAAATAAATCAATAATAACTTGTCATCCTGTATGATATATTCAACTCAGACAACTTATAAACTCCTAGGGGAATTATTTCATGTGGTGCTGTCAAATGTCGCCAACTCTAACTAGAAAACAACAGATGTTTAATAGCTATAATAATATTTAGCTCTTAGATAGAATACCTCATCTTCAAAGCATCATGCAAACATTAAGTAATTAAACTTTACAGCTTCCCAGTGCTATAGGTAAGTAAATATTCATGATGATGTTTATTCAATTAAAAAATGATATATCATGGGAGAAAAAGATGGAAGAGTAGGAAGGCAAGGTGGAAACCTCCCAAAAACACATAAAGAAACTACAGCAAATATAACTAAACCTGAAAATGACTTGAAGACTGCAGAACAGACCATCTACACCTGAGGAAAAAGAGAACAACACACAGAAAAGGGTAAGGTGGCAGAGCCATGATTGAGTTGGACCCAAGTCCTTCCCCAACCCCAGCCCATAGACAGAAGGAAGAGGAACAGAGTGGGGAGGAGATAGCAGCCCAGAAACTCTACACACATGACTCTGAAGATCTACTCCAGGAGCATGAGTCCACATTACATTGGGTTCTACTGATTAAGCAGGGTTGGACACCAAGGACAACTGGAACAACTGACAGGCATGCTCTGTCAGTCCTAAGACACAAAGCAGAGGTGGTAGTTTGAAAGACTTGCTAGAGCAGGAGGATTGCTAGAGGGGACAGTGTCAGTTGGAGCTCTCTCCTCAGGAGGAAGGGCAGGTGGATGATACTTCCACAGCCCTCCCTCAGCCTCAAAAGTTGGGAAATCCTGGGAGCCCCAGATGCTCCATCTCCCTCACTAGCAACTCAGCTGTGAGGTGCCTCACTGTGCAGAAAGCCAACACAACCCGGCAGCAACTTCATATTTTGCTGCCTGGCTGGCAGAGAGAGACTCTCCCAGCTTCCTCATCCCTGTTTCATCTGGGGAGGTGCCCAAAGGAGCCAGCTCCAAGAGCTCGTTCCTCCCTGAAGGTGTCCAAACTTTGTGCTGCATATCCCACCCTGCTCCAGAGCCACACAATGGCCCCACCAATGCTGCAGGGCAGGCAGTGGGCAGCCCTTCCCACAGCAATCCCAGCAGAGGCTTCTGCTCAGGTCACAAAGACAGCTGAAGCAAAATGCCATGCTGCAGACTCAGACTACTACTGGGAGATAGACAAAAGGCAGCTCCACGCATTACACATCAATGGCAACTGGGGCTCCACAAAGTAGAACCAGGAACTGAAGAGTAAAGGGGCTTGAGCTTCTAGGCACCATAAGGATGCTTCCATCATAAAGCTATCACTCTATGGGCCAGGAAGCATAGTAGATTCATCTAATACAAAGGAAGAAACACAGAAACCCTGACAAAATGAGGAAGTAGGGGAATATGTAAGAAACCAAACTACTGAACAAGACACCATAATGAGGGCTAAATGAAATGGAGATTACCAATCTTCTTGATAAAGATTTCAAAGAAAAAGACATAAACATGCTCACTGATTTACAGAAAAGTATTGAATATTTCAGGGAGGACTTCAACAAAGAGACAGAAGAGCTGAAAAAGAGCTACTCAGAGATGAATAATACAGTAACTGAAATGAAACGTGAAATGGAGGGATGAATAGTAGATTGCTGCAACTAGAGGACACAGTCAATGAGATGGAAATTAGAGAACAGCAACATAATGAAGCTGAGAAACAGAGAGAAAAAAGAATCTCTAGAAATAAGAAAATTATGAGAGAGCTGCTTGGAGAATCCAAACTAAACAATATTTGCATAATAAAGGTACCAGAGGAGAAGAGAGAGACAAAGGGACAGAATGTCTCTGAGGAATAAGGGTTGAAAGCTTCCCCAGTATGGGCAAGGACATAGACACCCAGGTCATGGGAGCACAGAGAGCCCCTAACAAAAGGAACCCCAGGAAGACAACACTGAGACATATTAAAATGGCAAAGATCAAGGATAAGGAGAGAGTACTGAAAGCAGCCAGAAAGAGAAAATGATTACTTATAAAGGTAACCTCAATAGGCTATCAGTAGACTTCTCAGCAGAACATTTACAGGCCAGAAGGGAGTGATATGAAATATTTAACATACTGAAACCAAAGGACTTTCAACCAAGAATCCTTCACCCAGCATGATTATCATTTAAATTTGAAGCAGGGATTAAACAATTTCCAGATAAACAAAGGCTCAAGGAATTTATAACAACTAAATCAGCATTACAAGATATGTTAAAGGGACTGCTGTAGATGGAAATGTTCCAAAGGCTAAATAGCTTCTACCAGTGAAAATAAACCCACAGTAAAAGTAGCAGACCAATTAATTGCCAAACAAGAATGAAATTAAAACAAGATAAAAGAAGCAAAATCAACTATACTCAAAACCAGTCAAGGGATAAACAAAAAATGCATATTATGATATCTAATACTTAAAGTGTGGAGGAGGAAGAAGAAAAAAAGTACCTTTATTTCTGTTCGAAATAGAGTAATTTAAGCTACACTGTTATATAGTAAGGAAACTATCCTTGAACCTTTGGTGACCACAAAACAGAAGCCTACAATAGATACAAAAAATTAAAAAAGAGAAATCCAATCACAAAACTAAATAAAACTAGTAGATAACAAGAGAAGAGTATAAGAGAGGAAGAACAGAGGAGCTATAAAAACACCCAGAAAACAAATTAAAAAATGGCAGTAAGCACATACCTATCAATAATACCTTAAATGAAAATGAACTGAATGCATTAATCAAAAACATAGAGTGGCAAAACAGGTTAAGAAACAAGACCCATCAATATGCTTACCTACGAGAGACTTACTTCAGACCCAAAGAAATACACAGACTAAAAGTGAAGGAATGGAAAAAGATAGTTCATGAAAATAATAGAAAAAAGCAGGAGTAGCAATGCTTATATCAGAAAAATAAATTTCAAAACCAAAAAAGTAACAAGACACAAGAACATTACATAATCATAAAGGGGTCAGTCAAACAAGAGGATATAACCATTATAAATATCTATGCACCCAACATAGGATCACCGAAATATGTAGAATAAATACTAACAGAATTAAAGGGGGAAATAGATCACAACACATTTATTTTAGCAGACTTTAACACACCACTCACATCAATAGACAGATCAACCGGACATAAAATAAATAAGGAAACAGAGGCACTGAATAATAGATTAGATCGGATGAACTTAAATACCTACAGAACATTTCACCAAAAAACAGCAGGATACACATTTTTCTCAAAATACAAATATTTGAAAGGAAATTTATAACTCTGGCTTTTTATTAGCACTAATATAGAGTAGGTTCTCTCAAGATGAGTTGTATTTGATAAAAATATAGATCCCTTGGGAAAATTAACTCTATACCTAGAAAAGCAGAATCTCTGGAAGTAGTGTGAGGGAATTTGAATTTATAACATTACCTTGCAATTTTTATGTAAAGTAAAATTTAAAAAAAGCTGTTTTTTGTACATAAATAATATTTACTAAAACTCACTTAAAATGATACAAGAGGAATGATCTTAAATGTATATGTGCTATGACATACACACATAGATTGAACTGCATATTACAAATGAATATTTTCCTATAAGCAGTTGCAAAATGCATCAAATAGGGTGACATCTGTTTCCACCAATAGTGCTGTTATACACAGCGCTGTTCAAACTCTCCTTTCTTGCCTAGGCTTACAGATAATAAGAGAATATTTTTCCAAAGACATCTCCTTGTTTTGATCTCATTTTCTTCTTTTACCCAAGAATCTTGACATTCATAAATAAGTTGTCTGAAAATCTCTACAAATCCTTTTCTGCCTGAACTTAGCTATAAAGACTTTGTAACACTTCAAAACATTTTAAATAAGTGGATTTATTTTGACATAGATTTCTGTGAGCACCTGCAAAATCACAGCCTTAATTGGGATACAGCTGTTGCTGATTGCTGTGAGAACGGGTGTCTGTGTTGACTGATTGGCCATTTTTATTTAATACTACATTGAGCTTTCTCTCTTTTTCATTCAAGATGTAGTTGTCTTAGGAAATGGTTTAAATGATTAAAGATCTAAAATGGAGAGTCATTTTGCCAACTATCAACAGTAGAAGATGAACTGCTTTCAGTGAATAAACATTGCCAGACACCTGGGTATAACTTCTTCCTTTTTGGAGCAAGAATATTGATCTGAAGAACCAATTTGCTCAATGGTTCAGCAGTTACAGAAGTAAATGTTTTAAACTGATGAGGCATATAAAGTAGTAAAAAATGTCAAGGCAGCAGGAATAATTAAGTCTGCTTTAAAAAGCACAAGAAGAAATGGGAATGGTTCTAAGGAGTGTTAAATAAATGTGTATTTTGAGTCCTTTTCTAGTAAGGTGAGTGAGACCTTTGCAATTCGCTGTGATTTCAGTTTATTTGTTGACATTTAAAGCAAATAGATTTTTAAATTCAATACTTGGATTTCTGCCCATATATAAAATTTAATGATATGATAATTAACATTTTAACAATTGTTCCTTAAATAATTTTTTGATGGCTTTATGATCTGCCTCTCAAACAAGAGACAGGATTCAAGTTATTCTTCTGTAGCACCCTTAAATATGTAAAAATATGTTACTCTCTAAGCCCTGAAAAAACAAGTGTCAAGCCTAAGTATCTCTAATATCTGCAATCATTTTTATCACATGATTTCAAGTCCTCTCGTTATCAAGTTCATGCTCCTAGACATTCAACAATTTTTAATTTCCTCTTAGAGCACATTACTAAGAAATTAATATAATTCTCCAAAAAATATTGTTTCGGAGTATACTTCAAATGATACAGTCTAAGAAACTGAACTTAGAAGTTAAGTGAACTAAAAACTTAACTGCTCTTAAACTGAATGATCAAAAGCTCTATTTTATAGCATAGAAGCATGTTCATTATAATCTGTTCTATTTATGTAATAAACACGAAAACATTCAATCTATTCAAGTCTTATTTAGCACATTGGTTTTCTCCTTAACAATGATCTGAGACAAATTTCTGCAGGAATAGGGGATTTGACTGAAGGCAGGTAATTAAAGAGTGTGGCACATTTTAATGTACAAGGTCCCCAACTTAAACAAAAGGGAAGAAGGAATGATGTGTAAGTGTGTGTGTGCATGTGCGTGTGTGTACGGAGGGGGGGATAACTGACTATATATGAGATATGAGAAGATCAGATAGGATATCAGATTGTCTTTGATCACAACACTGTTCAGGGGTGGCGGTGCTTGAAATTTTAATGTTGAAAACTGGTTTAAAGTATTCTTGGAGCTTTAATAATGTAAATGTACTTGCTTTAAACAGCGGACGTATTTATCATAATTAGCTTTCAACTAAAAAGCACTGATTTCTGATTTATGCCTTCTTTGATAAATTTGATACTTCAGTGTTTGCCTTGGCAAATGACTTAGTATGATTTGAGCATTCTCATAAAGGAAAGGATGCAGTTACATTTTGATATGTGGAAAATAACATAAAATCACATTTTTTATTGAACTGGGCTTGTCACTTTTATATGAAAAACTACATCATAAAAATTCTTTAAACATTTATAATTACAAATATGAAATTATAGAAATATATTTGGTTCTATATAGTTTCAAATGGGTCTTACTATGGATGAAAAAAATATTTTCAGTAGCGAAGAGGAATGAGGAAGGTAAATATTTTCCAGCACAAAATAGTAAACTCTACCAGATCAAAATAATATATAACTAATTAAAAAGGGAAGGTCTAAATATTGATTTATTGTGGTGTTGATCTGAGTCAGGTAATATATTGTTTTCCAAGATTTGATGGAATTACCACAAAGTCAACTTATTTTTACTTTTAATATTAAAGGTGAAGAGGGAAAGTTAGTGAGAATTATATCTTGATCTGGGGATGGTTACATGAGTGTACACACGTCAAATGTCATCAAGCTGCACATTTAGACCTGTGCAGTTTATTGTATGTAACTAAAAATAAATTTAAAAAACAGATGCCTAGGTCCTAAAAAAATTAAGTCACCCATTTCTCCCTTATTTTCACTTACTAAAAATGTTTATAAAGGAAAAACAAAATGAAAGATTCTCTCTCCACTCATATACAAACTTAAAGAAATAAGGTTGTAAGTATCCTCACAGATATCTTTTCCTGTAGGTGATGATGTACAGACCCACTCCCTCATTACACACACACACACACATACACACACACGCACAATTAATCCCCCTCTCTCTCCCTCTGTGTATGTGTATGTGTTTGCTCGACATTCCTGTTTCTATATATTCGCTTCCCTTTTCTTTGGGAGAATTTAACTCCACATCAGCCTTGTCCATGTGACTTATCTGGACCAAATAAATATGAACAGAATTAATATATACCTCTTCTTTGTTGAAGAAATCAGAGCCATCGCATGGTTATCATCTCTCCCTTTGCCCCCTCTCACCATTAATGTGAATAATAATGTTTCAGTTAATAATTATTCCCTCATTCTAGATCTTGGAGGAAAAGAGTGTGAAGCAAAGCTTCAGTGAAAACATCTGTGCCAAAAATATATTTGTTGTATGTCAAAGAGAATTTTTTTTGCTATCACAGCCTAATCAAGTGAGAATATATTGATATATATGTATGTGTATGTGTGTGCACATACATACACATGTATGTTGTGCATATATAGGGGAGTGTTTATGTATACATTCATATATATTTATACACATATGTACACATACATCCAAATAAAATGCTTATTTTATAATTTAATTTTATACAGACAGCACAATTATAAACTTTCCCAATTCATAGGCATTTATTTATACTTCTGCTAAAATTTTGTTATGTCAATATGCTGCAATGAATCTTTAATGCAACTTGTTTGCATTTCTATTAAACAAAATAAAGAGAAGGGAATCATTAGGCATAAGATATGTACATAATATATATGTATACACAGAGTATCTTTGTGACAGATAATCTTAGTCTGTATTTTAGGAATGATTCATACACATATTTGAAAAGTGTGTCCTAGTGTGAGGCAATGAACGATTCTATAATATGAATTAGCTCAAAGATGATTGAAAAATATAAGTAAGTGACACCAGTAAATGGCACAAATTGGATTGTTTCATATGTAATTTTCCAACACACTGATATGTTATGACAGCAGGTAATGACAGCTGAACTCAAAGTGCACTAACATTTGAATACAGAAAGCTGTAAAAAATTTGAGTATCAGTACATGCATATCACTTTTGGTATTGCTTATTACCTGTTTTTAATAACCTTTTTTTTGGTATTGACATTTTTTACATGTCCCCTCTAATTAGCAGCCTCAACACTTCACTTATACCCCCTTTTATCATTATATTCACCTTTCTAAGGTAAAGACTTAAAGTACTTAGGATACCATTGCCAACTTTGTTACTCTTGGAATTGTTTCAAGTTCTAGTTGACCAAAGAAGGGACCTATATGAGATCTGGGAGATAGAAGTAAACCAGTGGTCATTACCTTCTGAATCACCTAACATATAAGGGGAGGAAGATGCACAGATACTGGTAAATTCCAGATCGATATTACTCTCCTGGTCCACTCTGTGTATAGTTTTTCTCAACTGCTGCATGGCTATCCGTGACCCAAACTCTTATACCTAAGTGTCTATCAGTAGTTTGTCTTATACCAGTTGTTTGTCTACAGACCCACAGAATGTTCTCTTGGATTCAATTCAAGTATCAAGTACCAGTCAGGGTTCAATCACTGAAGCAGAACACTAAAAATGGGAACTTGGAATTGGTTCTCAAATCTAATTAGATTTAATCAAAATAATTTGATTACCATACAAGGTAGATCACTGGTCTTTAAGGACTGATGTTTAAGATATATGTTTACCTAGGCCTTCATTCCTCTTCAACATGGAGTCCCAAGTCCTGCTTAAATTTTTTTTATTACAATATATTTATTAAGGTATTACTGATATAAACTCTTATGAAGGTTTCACATGAGGAACAATGTGGTTACTACATTCACCCATATTATCGAATCCCCCCCATACCCCATTGCATCACTGTCCATCAGTGTAGTAAGATGCCACAGAATCACTACTTGTCTTCTCTGTGTTACACTGTCTTCCCCATGATACCCCACACACCATGGGCACCAAACATAATGCCCCTCAACCCCCTTCTCCCTTCCTCCACACACACCCTCCTCCACTCCTCCTCTTTGATAACTGCTAGTCCTTTCTTGGGTTTGTGAGCCTGTTGCTGTTTTGTTCCTTCAGTTTTGTTTTGTTGTTATACTCCACAAATGAGGGAAATCATTTGGTACTTATCTTTCTCTGCCTAGCTTATTTCACTGAACATAATACAACCCAGCTCCATCCATGTTATTGCAAATGGTAGGATTTGCTTCTTATGGCTGAAGAGTATTCCATTGTGCATATGTACCACCTCTTCTTTAACCATTCATCTACTGATAGACACTTAGGTTGCTTCCATATCTTGGCTATTGTAAATAGTGCTGCAATAAACACAGGGGTGCATATATCTTTTTGAATCTGAGAATTGTATTCTTTGGGTAAATTCCTAGGAGTAGAATTCCTGGGTCAATGGTATTTCTATTTTTAATTTTTTGAGGAACCTCCATATTGCTTTCAACAATGGTTGAATGGGCTTACATTCCCACCAGCAGTGTAGGAGGGTTCCCCTATCTCTGCATCCTAGCCAGCATTTGTTGTTCTTAGTCTTTTCAATGCTGGCCATCGTAACTGGTGTGAGGTGATATCTTATTGTGGATTTAATTTGCATTTCCCTGATAATTAGCGATGTGAAGCATCTTTTCATGTGCCTGTTGGCCATCTGAATTTCTTCTTTGAAGAACTGTCTGTTCATATCCTCCACCCATGTTTTTAATCTGGTTATTTTTGGGTGTTGAGGCGTGTAATTCATTATATATTTTGGATGTTAACCCCCTGTCAGAAATGTCATTTACAAAAATATTCTCCCATACTGTTGGATGCCTTTTTGTTTTGCTGATGGTGTCCTTTGCTGTACAGAAACTTTTTAGCTTAATGTAGTCCCATTTGTTCATTTTTGCTTTTGTTTCCCTTGCCTGAGGAGATGCATTCAGGAAAAAGTTGCTCATGTTTATTTTCAGGAGATTTTTCCCTATGTTGTCTTCTAAGAGTTTTATGGTTTCATGACTTACATTCAGGTCTTTGATCCATTTTGAGTTTCCTTTTGTGTATGGGATTAGACAATAACCCAGTTTCATTCTCTTGCATGTAGCTGTCCAGTTTTGCCAGCATCAGTTGTTGAACAGGCTGTCATTTCCCCATTGTATGTCCATGACTCCTTTATCATATATTAATTGACCATATATGCTTAGGTTTATATCTGGACTCTATAGTCTGTTCCATTGGTCTATGTATGGATCTGTTCTTGTGCCAGTATCAAATTGCCTTGAACACTGCGACTTTGTAGTAGAGCTTGAAGTCGGGAGCATAATCCCCCTCGCTTTATTCTTCCTTCTCGGGATTGCTTTGGCTATTCGGGGTCTTTTGTGGTTCCATATGAACTTTAAAACTGTTTGTTCTAGTTTGTTGAAGAATGCTGTTGGTATTTTGATAGGGATTGCATTGAATCTGTAGATTGCTTTAGGCAGGACCTGCTTAACATTTATCTGCAAATATCAATCACATGCAGTATCATTTAAAGTCCTCCATACAACAGTGTTGCCAGGGGTAAGGAGGACACTAGCAATGCATAGCATGCAATGACAAAAGTGTTTTAAATTAATAATGATAATAAAAAGTTTATAGAAACTGAGGTTTCATATGATAAAGTAGCTGCTGCTAGAGCAAACTTTAACTGTAATTAGGAACATAGTGGAGCTGGTTAGGTGCTTCAGATTTCACCTGAAAACTTGAGCTCAGGTTAAATTCTCAGCCTGTTTGAATAGAGTTACCACATGCAACTTTCTAGTCCTTAACTGATGTAAATGGGAATTAAAAGATGAAATACCTGCTTGGATAGTCTTCCAAGCATCACCAGATTATTTGGAAGGAAAGGTGAATTGCTTTTGTAATTAAAATCTCACTTTAATTTTTAAGAATATTTTACTATAGAAAATACTAAATTATTATTTTGGAAATAAATGGTGTATACCTGTTCAATCTCTGGATATAATGAAATGCTTTCTTGTACACTTTTAAGAGTGCTCACAGACCATTTGATAGATTAATTTTTTTAAAGATATTTTGCAATAGCTGAATAAATTGCTAAAGGCAACTAATAACTATTACATTAAGGAAGAGAAAATATTTCCTGTTATTAATCTAAAGTTACTCTCATAGTACCTTACCAGATTTGTCAGTGAATGGAAAAGGATAATAATAGTGACAGACTTCGATGGAATCCCATTGTACTCAGTGATGTATAAATTGCCATTTCTTAGTTGTTAACGGTAATAGCCCAAATTGAGTCTTGTAATAATGTCTGCATTAAAACGACAAATAATTCAATTTTGAAAACTCAGTCTCTTCATGCATGTGTTTTAGGAATCTGTCACTGAATAACATTTGTTTAGCTTTTCAAGTTTTCTTCTTACCTTTTTATAAAATACTTCTGAAGTCTTGATATGCTTTAAGGTCAGCCGAAGAGAAAGCAAGGTAATAGCTAACAGTTGGTTAAAAATTTTTCTATGATATTTTAAAATTTCCTAATTTGCACTCTGGAAAATTGTATGCAAACTAGGATACTTTGGCATTTTTATTCAGCAGGAATCTTTACTATATCAATCTAGATTCAGAATATCTGACATATGTAGCTCTATTCATAGTGCCTTCTCAGAATAAACAGTAAAAATTCCTGCTGAATCAAAATATAAAATGACCCTAATTTGCTTGACCTTTAAATTAATACATGACCTTTGTATATAGTATGCAGCTATTGATCTGGAAAATGCTTTTTTTCAGAATACATATTAGTAAAAATCACCAGAGGCTGTTTATTTTCAGCTTGTAAGACCTGCAGTATACCTTCACTTCCTGCCTCAGGCACATCAGCTCTCTAGCCTTATTTAATAATGCTGTCTGCAGCAATCTTGATCATATTTCTATTTCAGATGACCTGCTGGGGACCATTATGTTGATGATATTATGCTGACTGCAACTAGTGAGCAAGAAGTAGCAATGAGTCTAGACATATTGGTAAGACATTCACATGCCAAAGTGTAAGAAATTAATCTGAACTTCAAAAACCTCTAGTCTTAGTGAAATTTCTAGAATTCTAGTGGTGTAACACATGTAGAGATTCCCTCCAAGGTGAAATATAAATTGTTGCATCTGACTCCTCCCATAACCAAAAATAAGTCACAACATAGGGTATACCCATTTGGATTTTGAAGGCAACATAGTCCTCATTTAGATGCGTTACTCCATCCTATTTACAAAATGACCTAAGTTGCTGTTAGTTCTGAGAGGGCCTCAGGAAAGAGAAGGCTGTGCAGCAGACCTAGACTGCTATGCAAACTGCTCCGCCACTGGACCACAAATCCATCTAGTAGGGGCTGAAGCATCAATAGCAGAAAAGGAGTTGTTTGGAGTTTTTGTCAGGCCTTATTAGCCCCAATCTCTTGGGGCTTTGTATCAAATTTTTACCACCCTTTGACAATAATTACTCTTTTGAGAAACAGCTTTTGGCTAGCTACTAGGCCTTAGTAACTACATTTAACCATGAATAACCATGGGCCACCAAGACATCATATTATCTACTTGCCCATCATGAACTGAATGTCATTTGACCCATCAAGTCATACGGTTTGGTGCGAACAGCAACACTCTATTATCAAATGATAATGACCTTGCAAGGCCCTGAAGGAGCAAGTAAGTTATATGAGGAAGTGGCCCAAATGCCGATGACCCTTGCTCTCACTACACTACCCTCTCTTTCCCAGTATGGCCTCAAGGGGAGTAACTGTTCAGAGCTCTTTTTGTTATGTGCTGGGACATGGAGACAAAATTGCATTGAAATATATTTACTACAATTAAAAAGCATATATTTGTACTCATTCCTTCCTGGCCTGTTTCCTAATATTACTGAGGAATACACTATTCACATTTTCATGTCCAAGAACTAAAATATCAGAGAGTTGACCATCTGCCTTTACATATATCTTAGAATACTAGAAATAATGGAGCTTATGTTTTCCTGTTTCCAATTTTTAAATTTTCACATAGTCTTGGCAATTAACATATTTACATATACTGGCATGGGTATACATTTATCTAGGCAAAATTAGTGGGCCAAAATATTGAGAATAACTTTTTATTTTTTTAGTGGTTGGGGTTATATCATGCTGAATTTATCTTTATTTATTCAAATTATAATGTATTAGTGTGTACTGGAAATAATGTATTGGGTATAATTTAACATAAGATACCAATTATGTACAAGGTCAAGTTAGGATCATCACACAACAAAGAAAAATGTTTCTGAATTACTTGAGTCTCTCTACACTTAACCCTTATGACAATGCTTCCAGAGCATTCATACTGAATGTGGATTTATATCATCATTGGAGAGAGATAAGTAGAGAGGAATAATGTCCAATATGTTGCAACTTCCAAAAATCTTTGTAGAAGTTTATTGTTTTGAGTTGTGCTAGAGAGAAAGTATTTCCTAGTCTTATAATATCAGTAGACAAAAAAGGTAAAACAAATAATCCATCAGTCATTGTTTTATTTTTCCATTATCCAGTAAAGGGGGTGGGTAGAAAATAAGATTGAGGTCTAATAGCAGTAATGCTCTCTATATATAACTACTTCTACTATTACCTGCCCTAGTAAAGTGAAAATATAGCATATTTGAAATAACACTGATTTTGGTTTTGCATGTAAGAAGATATGAATTGTCACCCATTGAAATCTTTTCCAAATTATTTATATATTCTGAGCATTATTTTCTCCAGTGACAAAATGGAGTTTTCAGAAATAGTACATGTAAAGTGACAGAGTTTTGGTATGTACTCTGTAAACAGTAGTTTTGTGTTTTTGTTTTCTAAGTTGATTGTTCTCTATTTTGTTTTGAAAGCAAAGCATTTCTTCAAACGTCTTCTCAGTAGAAATGCAATTGACAGGACATAAAAAATAGTAAAACCAAAGGAACAAATTTGGCATAGTTCAAACAGCTTCACTGGCCAACCTAGAAACTCTCAGTCCAATTTTAAGCAGGGTTTTATTTAATAAAAGTGTAAGATTTTGTTCTTAAGTCCTCAAAGAGCCATCATTGCCCAATATTCATGTTTATGTAAGACCCTGTACAGTAGTCATAAAAAGTTAAATTCTTCATCTATGAGAGTTTATTGTGGGGTCACACAGGTAAGTTGAAAGTAAAAAATGCTATAGGACAATACTAAGCAATGTCTTGTTTGGCAGTCTTTAAGATCAGGTTATTTGTTGTAAGCTATGGGAATTTGAGGGAAGATATAATAGCAGTTTCTGTGATAAAATGGTGATAGACCTTTGAAAGAATGAAGGCTGATAGCAAAAAAAATTGAAGAATTCTCTCAACATGGTAATTAGCAGGAAAAACCTAGAGGCAAGGAGAGAAGCATACCATAGTCTATTAGTCTCTAAAATCATATTAAAAATGAGAAAACTAATATCTCTCTTTTAACTTGATGGTAAGAATTAAAATTATCCACAATATGTAAGGCATCAATTACAGTTGTAGTCGTGTAATGGAACTTCAACAAACCAAAACTATAAAAGATTATCATTATTAAGTAAGGAAAAGATTGCTAGGAATCAGAGGAACAGACTACAGTCTATCACTAAATTGCTTTTTGATTTTGGATAAGCTACTTTGGTGTGTGCAAAGATTTCATTTTTATATGTGAAATGCATGCTCTTAGGCACTAAAACTCTTCTTCTATGCTGAAGTTCACAGCAGTTTAGTAATACTAACTCAAATCTATTATGTATATAGTTGATCCCTGAATGACAAGGTTTGACCTGATCATGTCCACTTACACATAGATTTTTTTCAATAAATATATTGGAAGATGTTTTGGAGATCTGTGATAATTTGAATAAACATTTTATTTTCTCTAGCTTACTTTATTGTAAGTACACAGTATATAATATGTATGACATACAAAATATGTGTTAATAGACTGTTTCTGCTATCTCTAAGGCTTCTGGTAAATGGCAGGTTATTAGTAGTTAAGTTTTGGGGGAATCAAAAGTTCTATGCAGATTTTAGACTGCATGGTTGCATCAGTACTCTTAACCCAAGCATTGTTCAAGGGTCAACTGTACTCTGTGCCAGGTATTGCTCTAGGCTCTAAAATCTAGTCACTGGAAAAAGTAGAGTTAACAAAGCAGATAAAATTCCTTTCTCAAGGAACTTAAATTTTAACTGGAGAGAGGTAGATAGAGGAAATCAATTCATTAATGACTAATAAAATAGAGGGCCTCAGTTGATAATAGATGATGATATCATTAAATAGAACAGGGGAAGAGTTGAAAAGGGGCAGGGCTTATACATATAAATAAGGAGATCATAATATTCTCAGAGAAGTGGCAAATGAGCAAGGACCTCAAAGAAGTGAAATATTGAGCTAATAATAACATTAATAACAGTAATACTATATTTAGGTGTATTTTATCAACTTCTTGAATGGTTTCTGTGTACCTGGTGTTGTGGTACACAAATTACATGCAGTCTCTTAGTTATTAATCCTTACAGCCGTCCTATTTTTACAAATTAAGGAAATGAAATTTAGAAAAGTTAACTAATGCCCGAGATCACAAAGGCAGTGTTGTGAAGTTGGAATTTGAACCTAAGATTATTGGACCAAAGCTTATCCTCCTAACAACTACACTGCACTTATATACGTGAATCAGACTTAACATCACACACCTTCTTTTACCTCTCTATACACGGATGTTTCTCTTGAACACTCAGAGGAATAAATGCAATCTTCACATATTACCAGTGGATTAACATTCTCTATTTGAGATATTTGATCAGCTCTGCCTTGCAAATTCCTTGGCTTTATCCTTTTTATGAGGCACCATACTACCTCATAAAAACAAACAAAAAAAAAACTTCTGAAAAGCTCTGAATATTTGCCTTCCCAGTTCTCATTATTATGACCTTTGTCTCTTTGCCAGTGACTATTAGAAGAACCAAGGTTGTATAATAAGACAATTTATCCTTTCCTAAAAATCAGTCCGCAAGTTCTGAATGGCTCAATTTGAAAGTAATAGAATTTTTTTCTTTTCTTTTCTGGAATCGTGAGAATGCAATTACTTACTGGTTGAGGGATTTTAATTTGTCAGAAATGTTTAAATGTTGATTTTTACCTCCAGGCCTATTTCAAAGGTAATCATTTTAAAAGTAAATTTTTTGTCAGTATATTATGAATGTGACCAAATATCTGCTAATGGATGAAATGTAATATGTTCCATCTGAGGTGGGGTACAAAATTATATTACGATTAAGTGCTGTTGGTGAGTTACATCTAATACTAATGACAACTGAAACTAGGACATAATTATACTTGACGACAGTTAGATGACCCCTTACAAATGAAGTACATTTAAAAATTTATATTAAAAACGTGAAATATTTGTGATATTGTTGCTGTATTTCCCTATAAATCTTATAGTGAGTGTATCATTGTATTATAAATAATACTGTTGTTCGACATTTCTAACGTTTGTAAATTAATATTATCTCTACATAAAGGAAAGCCTCTCCTCTGAGTTTAAAATACCATAGGAGGATTGGATTAAACATGGCGGCATGAGAGGTGAGACAGAGGCTTCCTCCTAAAACCTCATATAATATGAATATAAAGCTACATCAACTATTCTTGAAAGAGCAACGGAAAAGAGGATGGTAACAAACTGCATACACCTAGAGACAAGAGCAGCCCTCACAGAAAAGGGTAACATACTAAAGCTGTGGTCCTGTGGGATCCAAGCCCTTCCCCCACCCCAGCTCACCAGTGGGAGGAACAGGAATGGAGCAGGGAGGGAGTGGAGATGTGGGACTGCTGAATACCTAACTCTGGAGATCTGCTCTGGGAGCACAAACCTACATTACGTGGTGCTTGCATGATACTCTTGTAATTAGGGGGTTGGAAAGCTAAGACAGGCAGAATTCCTGGAGAGACTGAGAACCAGTTGCTTGTGAAAGCAGGGATCCATACCCAGCTGCTCTGGGACAAAAGAAAGGCGGGCAGTCTGAGAGACTTCCTAACAAAGAAGCCCTTAGCAAGAGAGCTGCTACAGGGGCAAGGATTGCACGGAGCTTACTGCTCAGGAGAAAGGACAGGCAGATAAAATTGTCCGGGTGCACTCTGCTCAGCAGGGTGGGAGCTTTCACAATCTTCAGGTGCTCCAGCTCCCTGGCTGCCTACACAGCTCCAAGAACCCCTTCTGTGACAGGCAGACTTGGGCGCCTTTTTCTGGCCAGCCCCACCGGGCTTGCAAACCGGGAAATCCTTCCCTGGTGTTAGGCCAGCCAGAGGGAACACCTGTCTATAGTAACTAAAAATGCAAAGCACAGAGGCTTACACCTGGTTGCTCAGCCCACTGGTTCAGGCAGTGGAGACAGGCACAGCAGCCGGGAACCAGCAAACACCCCTTTCCTCCCTGGAGGCACCAGTACCACCCCCCTACAATCCACGCATTGCGTCAGGGGCCGAGCAGCTCCAGAGAGTAGAGCTTCTGGGCATAAGAGGACGCCATACACAAATATGAAACACCAAAGGAACCTGGTCCAGGGTAAAATTATGAACACAACTCCTGAGAAAGATTTAAATGATATGGAACTTATGGCTCTCCCTGAAAGGGAGTTCAAAATAAAAATCATTAACATGCTAATGGAGGTACGGAAAGATATTCAAGAACTCAGGAATGAATTCCGGTCAGAGATCCAATCATTGAAGAACACAATGGACGGTATTAAAAGCAGATTGGATATGGTGGAGGGGACAATAAATGAAATAGGAACTAGAGAAGAGGAATATAAAGAAGCTGAGGCACTGAGAGAATAAAGGATCTCTAAGAATGAAAGAATATTGAGAGAACTGTGTGACCAATCCAAACGGAACAATATTCACATTATAGGGGTACCAGAGGAAGAAGAGAGAGAAAAAGGGATAGAAAGCATCTTTGAGGAGGTGATTGCTGAAAACTTCCCCAATCTAGGGAAGGAGATAGTCTCTCAGGCCGTGGAGGTGCGCAGATCTCCCAACACAAGGGACCCAAGAAAGACAACAGCAAGACATATAGTAATTAAAATGGCAAAGATCAAGGATAAGGACAGACTATTCAAAGCAGCCAGAGAGAGAAATAGGATCACATACAAAGGAAAACCCATCAGGCTATCATCAGACTTCTCAGCAGAAACCTTACAGGCCAGAAGGGAGTGGCATGATGTATTTAATGCAATGAAGCAGAAGGGCCTTGAACCAAGATTAATTTATCCGGGAAGATTATCATTTAAATTTGAAGGAGGGATTAAACAATTCCCAGATAAGCAAAAGCTGAGAGAATTTTCCTCCCACAAACCATCCCTACAGTGTATTTTGGAGGGACTGCTATAGATGGAAGTGTTCCTACAGATTAATAGCTGTCACCAGAGGTAATAAAACTACAGTAAAGAAAATAGAACAGCTAATAACTAAGAAAATGCAAAATTAAATTAACTAGTCCCACAGTCAATCAAGGGATAGACAAGCAGTACAGAATATGATACCTAATACATAAAGAATGGAATAGAAAGAAAAAGGAGGAAACAAACAAAAAAGAACCTTTAGATTGTGTTTGCAAAGCATATTAAGTTAGTTGTTACACTTTTAGATAGTAGGGAAGTTAACCTTGAACCTTTGGTAACAACGAATCTGAAGCCTGCAATGCCAAGAAGTACATACCTATCCATAATCACCCTAAATGTAAATCAACTGAATGCACCAGTCAAAAAACATAGAGTCACTGAATGGATAAAAAAAACAAGACCCATCTATATGCTGCCTTAAAGAGACTCACTTTAAACCCAAAGACATACACAGCCAAAAGTGAAGGGATGGAAAATGATATTTCATGCAAAAACAAGGAGAAAAAAGCAGGTGTTGCAGTACTTGTATCAGACAAAATAGACTTCAAAACGAAGAAAGTAGCAAGAGATAAAGAAGGACATTACATAAAGATAAAGGGGTCAGTCCAACAAGAAGATATAACCATTATAAATATATATACACCCAACACAGGAGCGCCAGCATATGTGAAACAAATACTAACAGAATTAAAGGAGGAAATACACAGCAATGCATTCATTATAGGAAACTTCAACACACCACTCACTCCAAAGGACAGATCAACCAGACAGAGAATAAGTAAAGACACAGAGGCATTGACCAACACACTAGAACAGATGGACCTAACAGATATCTACAGAACTCTGCACCCAAAAGCAGCAGGATACACAATTTTCTCAGGTGCACATGGAACATTTTCCAGAATAGACCACATACTAGGCCACAAAAAGAAGCTCAGTAAAGTCAAAAATATTGAAATTCTACCAACCAACTTCTCAGATCACAAAGGTATAAAACTAGAAATAAATTTTAGAAAGAAATCAAAAAAGCTCACAAATACATGGAGACTTAACAACATTCTCCAACTAATCAATGGGTTAATGACCAAATCAAAACAGAAATGAAAGAATATATGGAGACTAATGATAACAACAACACAAAGCCACAACTTCGGTGGGACGCAGAAAGGCAGTTCTAAGAGGAAAGTATATTGCAATCCAGGCCTATTTAAAGAAGGAAGAACATTCCCAAATGAATAGTCTAAAGACACAATTACTGAAATTGGAAAAAGAAGAACAAATGAGGCCCAAAGTCACCAGAAGGAGGGACATAATAAAGATCAGAGAAGAAATAAACAAAATTGAGAAGAACAAAACAATAGAAAAAAATCTATGAAACCAAGAGCTGGTTCTTTGAGAAAATAAACAAAATAGATAAACCCGTAGCCAGACTCATTAAGAGAAAAAGAGAATCTACACACATAAACAGAATCAGAAATGAGAAAGGAAAAATAATGACAGACCCCACAGAAATACAAAGAATTATAAGAGACTACTATGAGAATCTGTATGCTAACAAGCTGGAAAACATAGAAGAAATGGACGACTTCTTAGAAAAATACAACCTTCCAAGACTGACCAAGCAAGAAACAGAAAAACTAAACAGACCAATCACCAGCAATGAAATTGAACCAGTAATCAAAAAACTACCCAAGAACAAAACCCCCAGACCAGATGGATTCACCTCTGAATTCTACCAGACATATCCAGAAGAAATAACACCCATTCTCCTTAAAGTTTTCCAAAAAATAGAAGAGGAGGGAATACTTCCAAACTCATTCTATGAAGCCACCATCACTCTAATACCAAAACCGGGCAAAGACCTCACCAAAAAAGAAAATTACAGACCAATATCCCTGATGAACGTAGATGCAAATATACTCAACAAAATATTAGCAAACCGAATTCAAAAATACATCAAGAGGATCATACACCATGATCAAGTGGGATTCATCCCAGGGATGCAAGGATGGTACAACATTCGAAAATCCATCAACATCATCCACCACATCAACAAAAAGAAGAACAAAAACCACATGATCATCTCCATAGACGCTGAAAAAGCATTTGACAAAATTCAGCATCCATTCCTGATTAAAATTCTCAACAAAATGGGTATAGACGGCAAGTACCTCAACATCATAAAGGCCATATATGACAAACCCACAGCTAACATCATACTTAATGGCGAGAAGGTGAAAGCTTTTCATCTAAGATCGGGAACAAGACAGGGATGCCCACTCTCTCCACTGTTATTCAACATAGTACTGGAGGTCCTAGCCACAGCAATCAGACAAAACAAAGACATACAAGGCATCCAGATTGGTAAAGAAGAAGTCAAATTGTCACTGTTTGCTGATGACATGATACTGTACATAAAAACCCTAAGGACTCCACTCCAAAACTACTAGAACTAATATCTGAATTCAGCAAAGTTGCAGGATACAAAATTAACACACAGAAATCTGTTGCTTTCCTACACACTAACGATGAACTAACAGAAAGAGAAATCAGAAAAACAATTCCATTCTCAATTGCATCAAAAAGAATAAAATACCTACGAATAAACCTAACGAAGGAAGTGAAAGACCTTTACTCTGAAAACTACAAGACACTCCTACGAGAAATTAAAGAGGACACTAACAAATGGAAATGCATCCCATGCTCTTGGATAGGAAGAATAAATATCGTCAAAATGGCTATACTACCTAAAGCAATCTACAGATTCAATGCAATCCCTATCAAACTACCAACAGCTTTCTTCAATGAACTGGAACAAACAACTCTAAAATTCATATGGAACCACAAAAGACCCCAAATAGCCAAAGCAAATCTTAGAAGGAGGAATAAAACAAGGGGAATTACGCTCCCTGACTTCAAGCTCTACTACAAAGCCACAGTAATCAAGACAATTTGGTATTGGCACAAAAACAGACCCACAGAGCAGTGGAACAGAATATAAAATCCTATACGGTCAATTAATATTTGATAAAGGAGCCTTGGATATACAATGGGGAGATGACAGCCTCTTCAGCAGCTGCTCTTGGGAAAACTGGACAGCTACATGTAAGAGAATGAAACTGGACTACAGTCTAACCACATGCACAAAGGTAAACTCAAGGTGGATCAAGGACCTGAATGTAAGTCATGAAATCATAAAACTCTTAGAAAAAAATATAGGCAATAATCTTTTGGATATAAACATGAGTGACTTCTTCATGAGCATATCTCCCCGGGCAAGGGAAACAAAAGCAAAAATGAACAAGTGGGACTATATCAAGCTGAAAAGCTTCTGTACAGCAAAGGACACCATCAGTAGAACAAAAAGACATCCTACAGTATGGGAGAATATATTCATAAATGACCTATCTGATAAGGAGTTGACATCCAAAATATATAAAGAACTCATGCACCTCAACAAACAAAAAGCAAATAATCCAATTAAGAAGTGGCAAAGGACATGAATAGACACTTCTCTAAAGAAGAAATTCATATGGCCAACAGGCACATGAAAAGATGCTCCACATCACTAATCATCAGAGAAATGCAGATTAAAACCACAATGAGATATCACCTCACACCAGTGAGGATGGCCAACATCCAGTCACAAACAACAACAGATGTTGGTGAGGATGTGGAAAAAAGGGAACCCTCCTACACTGCTGGTGGCAATGCAAATTAGTTCAACCATTGTGGAAAGCAGTACGGAGATTCCTCAAAAAACTCAAAATAGAAATACCATTTGACCCAGGAATTCCACTCCTAGGAATTTACCCTAAGAATACAGCAGCCCAGTTTGAAAAACATAGATGCACCCCTATGTTTATTGCAGCACTATTTACAATAGCCAAGAAATGGAAGCAACCTGTGTCCATCAGTAGATGAATGGATAAAGAAGATGTGGTACATATACACAATGGAATATTATTCAGCCATAAGAAGAAAACAAATCCTACCATTTGCAACAACATGGATGGAGCTAGAGGGTATTATGCTCAGTGAAATAAGCCAAGCCGAAAAAGACAAGTATCAAATGATTTCACTCATATGTGGAGTATAAGAACAAAGAAAAACTGAAGGAACAAAACAGCAGCAGACTCACAGAACCCAAGAACGGACTAATAGTTACCAAAGGGAAAGGGACTGGGGAAGATGGGTGGGAAGGGAGGGATAAGAGGGAAAAAGGGGCATTATGATTGCAGATATAATGTTGGGGGGCATGGGGCGGGCTGTACAACTCAGAAAAGACAAGTAGTAACTCTATAGCATCTCACTATGCTGATGGACAGTGACTGTAATGGGGTTGGTGGGGGGGACTTGATGAAGGGGGTAGTTTAATAATCATAATATTGCACAGGTAATTGTAGATTAATGATCCAAAATAAATTATATAAAAAAAGAATACTTAGGAAAAGCTAATAAAAGAATAAGTGATTAAAAAAAAGCATATGGGATGTGAACAATTTCCAGGAATGTGTTGTTTTAATTTGTCTGATTTTTTGCATACTATTCAAGATCAAATAGACAACATTCACCATGTTATTGATAAGTTTTCATAAATGCCTGGATTGTTAAATTGGTTTTCTTTGTTTCATTGGATATGGCCTATAATTGTAGGTCTAATACTGTTATGCATTTGTATTTCTGTTCTCCTAGTGTGTGTGCAGAAGGCAGTTGTTGGTGTTTTAAAGCCAATACAGGCATATGCTACTTTTCAAGAATTAACTTCAAGAAATAAGTGATTCCTTTTAAACAACTTTGTGAAATCATATACTGATTCCCCACCTGCATTTGCTGCAAGAAAATAATCATGTATATTGTGATTTTATCCAGAATTATAGCTGCTGGCTGTCCTCTCTTTCGTATTTTATCTCCCTGTTTGGTCCCAGGAGATGGCTGGATCGCCAGAGACGGGTAAGATTCCTCATGGGAGGAAGAACCTAAGACAGGCACAGTCGCAAGGGACCTCAGGTGAGCAACGTGGGGGCCAACTGAGGTGAGGCATAGAACCTCACCCCTCCGGACGAGAGAAACATTGCCTGTGACAAGCTGTGTCACAGGCCGAGCCCAGCCAATCATTATTCTGGTACCGTCCACAAATATATGTACATGCATTTGCGTCAATTAAAACAAAAAAGGGGGAAATGTGGGATTCACTTATAATTTAAGTATAAAAATCATATGAATAACCATAGTTGACTTGATTGATTATAGTAACTGAATTAGTTTCTCTGATATGACTGCCTTTGCATTGTTCACCTTGTGAGAACTTGTTCACTATGTTCCTTGCATTGTTCACCTTGTGGGAGCTTGTTTACTGTATTGGAACTTGTTCGTTGCATGGTGAGCAATAATGTCTTGTGTATTGAAAAGTTGTTAAGAGAAAAAACCTCAAAAGTTCACATCACAAGAAAAAATAATTTGTAACTATGTATGTTGAAGGATAACTAAACTTACTGTGATAATCATTTCACAATAAAAAAAAAGGAAAAAAAAGAAAGGTGAGAGTAAAGGAGATGAGAAAGATTCAGAAAATAAATAAATAAATAAATAAAATACCATAGCTTGGTATCTCTGATTTGCATCAGGCTACATCGGGCCAACGCAGTGTGTCCTCCAGAAGTCCCTGCCCACTGCCTGTGTGCCTATCCCTGCTGAGCCCAGGTGCAGACACCATCCCCAGGAGCCTGGATGCCCAACTGTAGGGCACGTGCATGTGCAGTTTGCACCTGCTCTCCTGTCCCCAAGCATCAGGCCCAGTAGGCCTTTTGGAAAGGGTCTGCCTCCACCTACCAGGAACTTCCTTTTTCCCGCAGTTACCCGAACTGTACTTCCAATGCAGCCTCTGTAAAGGTTCTTACAGGCAGCACCCAAAAGAACTTTCAGATGCCTTTCAATTTGTGCCATATATGAAATATGGCAAACACAGAATAAAACATCTTAGAATATGTAGTTATGAGGATACAAAACAGGTACTACAACATTGTCTTGTCCATATTTGTTGATTTTTTAAAACGTCCTCACTGAAATGAAGTTATTAGTATGCAATTAATTCAGGTTTGATAAAAGATTGATGACATCTGGGTGAAATCAATACTTTAATCAAAGGAAGCCAAGGAATGCCAACAGACCCCAGAAGCTGAAGAGGCAAGAAAGGATTCTGCCCTACATTGGCCTCCAGAACTGTGAGAAAATAAACTAACATTTTTTTAAGCTGCACGTTTGTGGTAATTTATTATAATAGTCACAGTAAACTAATACAAGTTCTCAAAGATCAGGTAAATGTTTTTCATCCTTTGAGTGTAAGGAATCCTCTCTCCTTAGCTTCCCAGTGGTGAGCAAAATGGGATAATGAGGTGAATATATATGGAATTAAAAATATATATGGTCTACAGATCTTCCTCCACTTATGATGGGGTTACATTCTTATAAACCCATTGGAAGTTGAAAATATTGTAAGTTGACATGTAGCCTACAGAACATCATAGCTTAGCCTATCATACCTCAAACATGCTCAGGACATTTACACTAGCCTACAGTGGGGCAAAATCATGGAGCATAAAGCCTATTTTACAATGAAGGGTTGAATATCTCATGTAATTGAAAACTATAAGTGAAAAATAGAACTGTTGTATGCATACAGAATGGTCGTGATACATTGGGTGTTTGTCCTGGTGATGGTGTGGCTGACTGGGAGCTGCAGCTGGCTGGCCAGCACCACAAGAGGACATCCTGCATAGCAGTAGTCTGGGAAAAGATCAAAACTCACAGCTTTAAGTTCAGTTTCTAATGAATACATATTACTCTTGTACCATCATAAGGCCAAAAGATTCTAAATAAAACTATTTTAAGTCAGACACATCTGTAGTTACCTTCAATACTTACCTAACTATTGCTGCTATGAATGTCCAATCAGCTGGTAGCAGAGCACAGGCTGTCTTTTATATGGCAGTATTGCTCAAGAGGGCTAGTCAGCATTAAGTGGCATGGAGATCATAATGGGCCCTTTGAGAGACATTGATTCATCCTTACCAGAATGGATACCCACTGTGGATATGTTTACCTTCTTTGCCCAGAGGCCTCCTTCAACATTATCTTCTCATTACTTACAAACTGATCGGTCTATCAACATGGAATTCCACGATATTAACTCATACCAAAGAAGAGTTGAGACAACGTGTTCCTGACAATGATATCTTAACATCTTACCATATATACCACAATATCCAAAAGTAGTTAGTCATAATGGAATGGCCGGAGAAAGGTCCAGAAAAGATACTCAGGGATAACTCCCTTCAGTGTTGGGGCATTATACTCTAAGATGTGGTGTAATTGCTAAACAATTGCTAATACATGTGGCTAGAATATATATGTATGGGAACTAAGCAAGAAAGAAGTACTGGCTGCTCCACCATTACTACCCCTGACATACTTCTTGAATTTGTGTTTCTCATCCCACACCTTAGGCTTTACCAGATTGAGTTGATGATTTCCTCCAAATACAATGTTCTTTCTAAGGCTAAATAAATACTCCACTAAACTTGAGGTTGGGGCTATCTAATGGATACACTGGTAATATATCCCAGCTGACTAAGAGAAAGATTTCTGTACTGATAGACAACAAGGACTATTCTTGAACCCAGGGATTAATGGGTGTGGCTTTTGGCATTTAATGCATGGTGATAATGGTAAATGGGCAATTTCAAAAATTGTTGCTTAATAAAAGTAAGAAATCTAAACCTAAGGGTTAAGGTTATTCAGGTATGAAGTTATGACCCACTGCCAGACAAGCAGCCAAAGCCTGTCAAACTTCTGATCAAGGATAAGAAAACTAGAAAGAAGAGAAGAATAAGGTGATGAATATCAGTCATGGCTTTGGAACCAGCTGCAGGAAAATAAGCAATTGCTACCAGATCACCTTAGTTTTTTTCCATAAATTGAGGCTAACACTTTGATGGTAGTTACTTGCACTCTCACCTCCCTCTTGGGCAGGATGTGAGGATCTTCTTTCCATTAATTTAGGTGCATCCTTTTTTAATATGGGAGCTAAATGTGATGGAAGAACAAATACGAATTTGTGTGATGCAAGAGGTGAACTATATCAGAAACTTTCTTCTTCACACGGCAAGTGAGTAAGTATATTGTTAGGGACACAGAGTTTTTGTTGTAGGAGAAGAATCATGTACATGTGAAATGTGGGAAGAACAGAGAAAAAATCATGTCATGCTACATTTATTGTGCACTATCAGTATGAACTTGCAATTTTTATAAAAAGTATTTCCCAGCTCTTTTCTTTGAATTATTCTGTGTAATTCTACTCATTAGGATCAACATATATGGTGTCCAGAATCGTTATCTAAATATTATTCTCTAAATGAACCAAGTTTCCTCAAAGAAATGACAGAACCCAGGTTTCAGGCAGGTAAAGTGTGAAGGAGCCTGGAACACTATATTTGCCAGAAAGTAAAAAAGTATTCAAATAAGAATAGAAGCATATCAAAAGGAAACAGAACTCTATCGCCTAGATTTGCAACAACAATTATGACTACGTTCTTCACTCAAGTGTCTCAAAATAATGTTAGAAATGAATGAAACCCCAACGAACAAAATAGGAATCTTGAGTTCACAACAATACAAATACATAAATAAGAAAGTTACTGCAATATTAAAGATGGAGTGTGAGTGCTGAGAAAGAGGCTTCCTCCTAAACCCGCACATAATACGAAAATATAACTGATAAAACTACCTCTGAAAGAGCAACAGGAAAGAGGACTGCACCAAACTGCATGCACCTGGAGATAAGAGCAGACCTCACAGAACAGGGTAAGATACTAAAGCTGTGGTGCAGCGGGATCCAAGTCCTTCCCCCACCCCAGCTCAAGAGCAGGAGGAAGAGAAATGGAGTAGGGAGGGAGTGGAGACATGGGACTGCTGAATACCTAACTCCGGAGATGTTCTCTGGGAGGACAAATCTACATTCCATGGTGCTTGCATGATACTCTCGTAATTAGGGGGTTGGAAAACTAAGACAGGCAGAATTCCTGCAGAGACTGAGATTCCAGTTGCTTGTGGAAAGCAGGGATCCATATCCAGCTGCTCTGGAACAAAATAAAGGCAGGCAGTCTGAGAGACTACCTAACAAGGAAGCCCTTAGCAAGAGGACTGCTGAAGGGGCAAGGATTGCACAGAGCTCATTGCTCAGGAGAAAGAAAAGGTAGACAAAATTGTCTGGGTGCACTCTGCCTAGCAGATTGGGAGCTTTCATGATCTTCAGGTGCACCAGCTCCCTGGCTGCCTACACAGCTCCAAGAACCCCCTCTGTGATAGGCAGCCTACTGCAACTTTCTCCTGGTCAGCCCCACCTGGCTCGCAAACTGGAAAACCCTACCCTGGCATTAGGCCAGCCAGAGGGAAGATCTGTCTACAGCAACTACAAACGCAAAGCATAGAGGCTTATACCTGTGTGCTCAGCCCACTGGTTCAGGCAGTGGAGACAGGCATAGCAGCCAGGAAGCAGAAAACAGCTCTTTCCTCCCACCAGGTACCAATACTACTCCCCTGAGACCCCTGACATAGCTTCAGGGGCTGAGCAGTTCCAGAGAGTAGAGTGTCTGGGCACTAGAGGGTGCCATACACAAATATGAAATGCCAAAGGAACCTGGTTCAGAGTAAAATTATAAATACAACTCCTGAGAAAGATTTAAATATTGACCTTATGACTCTCCCTGAAAGGGAGTTCAAAATTAAAATCATTAACATACTCATGGAGGTACGGAAAGATATTCAAGAACTCAGGAATGAACTCAGGTCAGAGATCCAATTGTTGAAGAGCACAATGGGGTATTAAAAGCAGATTGGATACAGTGGAGGAGATGATAAATGAAATAGAAACTAGAGAAGAGGAATAAAAAGAAGCTGAGGCACTGAGAGAATAAAGGATCTCTAAGAATGAAAGAATATTGAGAGAACTGTGTGACCAATCCAAAGGGAACTATATTCGCATTATAGGGGTACCAAAAGAAGAAGAGAGAGAAAAAGGGATAGAAAGCATCTTTGAGGAGGTGATTGCTGAAAACTTCCCCAATCTAGGGAAGGAGATAGTCTCTCAGGCCATGGAGGTGCGCAGATCTCCCAACACAAGGGACCCAAAGAAGACAACACCAAGACATATAGTAAATAAAACGGCAAAGATCAAGGATAAGGACAGACTATTAAAAGCAGCCAGAGAGAGAAATCAGATCACATACCAACAAAAGCCCATCAGGCTATCAACAGACTTATCAACAGATCTCTTACAGGCCAGAAGGGAGTGTCATGATGTATTTAATGCAATGAAGCAGAAGGGCCTTGAGCCAAGATTACTTTACCTGGCAAGATTATCATTTAAATTTGAAGGAGAGATTAAGCAATTCCTAGATAAACAAAAGCTGAGAGAATTTACCTCCCACAAACAATCTCTACAGTGTATTTTGGAGGGACTGCTAATAGATGGAAGTGTTCCTCAGGTTCAATAGCTGTCACCAGAGGTAATAAAACCACAGTAAAGAAAGTACAACAGCTAATTACTAAGCAAATGTGAAATTAAATTTACTATACCCAAAATCAATCAAGGGATTGACAAAGAGTACAGAATATGATACCTAATACATAAAGAATGGAGGAGGAAGAAAAAGGAGGAAAAAAAAAGAACCTTTAGATTGTGTTTGTAATATCACATTAAGTGAGTTAAGTTAGACTCTTAGATAGTAAGGAAGTTAACCTTGAACCTTTGGTAACCACGATTCTAAAGCCTGCAATGCCAATAAGTACATACCTATCCATAATGACCCTAAAGGTAAATGGACTGAATGCACCAATCAAAAGACGTAGAGTCACTGAATGGATAAAAAAACAAGACCCATCTATATGCTGCCTACAAGAGATTCACTTTAAACTCAAAGACATACACAGACTAAAAGTGAAGGTATAGAGAAGACATTTCATGCAACTAATGGGGAGAAAAAGCAGGAGTTGCAGTACTTGTAACAGACAAAATAGACTTCAAAACAAAGAAAGTCACAGGAGACAAAGAAGGACATTAAATAATGATAAAAGGGTCAATACAACAAGAAGATATAACCATTACAAATATATATGCACCAAACACAGGAGCACCTACATATGTGAAACAAATACTAACAGAATTAAAATGGGAAATAGAATGCAGTGCATTCATTCTAGGAGACTTCAACACACCACTCACTCCAAAGGACAGATCAACCAGATAGAAAAGAAGTAAGGAGACAGAGGCCCTGAACAACACATTGGAACAGACGGACCTAACAGACATCTACAGAACTCTATACCCAAAAGCAACAGAATACACATTCTTCTCAAGTGCACTGTAACACTTTCAGGAATAGATCATATACTAGGCTACAAAAAGAACCTTGGTAAATTCAAAAAGATAGAAATTGTACCAACCAGCTTCTCAGACCACAAAGGAATGAAACTAGAAATGAATTATGCAAAGAAAATTAAAAATCCCACAAAAACATGGAGGCTTCATAACATGCTCCTAAAAAATCATTGGATCAATGACCAAACAAAAACAGAGATCAAGCAATATATGGACACAAATGACAACAATAATTCAACAACCCAAAATCTTTGGGACACAGTGAAGGCTGTGCTAACAGGAAAGTATATTGCAATACAGGCCTACCGTAGAAAAGAACAATCCCACATGAACAGTCTAAACTCACAATTAATGAAACTAAAAAAGAAGAACAAATGAGACCCAAAGTCAGTAGAAGGAGGGACATAATAAAGATTAGAGCAGAAATATATAAAATAGAGAAGAATAAAACAATAGAAAGGATCAATGAAAGCAAAAGCTGGTTCCTCAAGAAAATAAACAAATAGATAAACCCCCAGCCAGACTTATCAAGAAAAAAAGAGAGTCTACTCACATAAAGAGTCAGAAATGAGAAAGGAAAAATCACTACAGACACCACAGAAATACAAAGAACTATTAGAGAATACTATGAAAAATTATATGCTAACAAACTGGATAACCCAGAAGAAATAAGCAACTTTCTAGAAAAATACAACCTTCCAAGGCTAACCCAGAAAGAAACAGAACATCTCAACAGACCAATTACCAGCAACGAAATTGAACTGGTAATCAAAAACCTACCTAAGAACAAAATGCCTGGACCAGATGGCTTCACCACTGAATTTTATCAAACATTTAATGAAGACCTAATATCCATCCTCCTTAAAGTTTTCCAAGGAGTAGAAGAAGAGGGAATACTTCCAAACTCATTCTATGAGGCCAGCATCACTCTAATACCAGAACCGGGCAAAGACACCACATAAAAGAAAATTACAGACCAATGTCCCTGATGAACATAGATGCAAAAATACTCAACAAAATATTAAGAAACTGAATTCAAAAATACATCAAAAGGATCACCCATCATGATCAGGTAGGACTTATTCCAGGGATGCAAGGATGGTACAACACTCAAAAATCCATCAACATCACCACATCAACAAAAAGAAGGACAAAAACCCCATGATCATCTCCATAGATGTGGAAAAAGCATTTGACAAAATTCAACATCCATTCATGATAAAAACTCAACAAAATGGGTACAGAGGGCAAGTACCTCAACATAATACAGGCCATATATATGACAAACCCACAGACAACATTATACTTAAGAGCGAGAAGCTGAAAGCTTCCTTTAAGATCGGGAAAAAGACAAGGATGCCCACTCTCCCCACTTCTATTCAACATAGTACTGGAGGTCCTAGCCATGCAATCAGAGAACATGAAGAAACAAAAAGGCATCCAGATTGGCAAGGAAGAAGTTAAAGTGTCCCTGTTTGAAAATGACATGATATTGTACATACAAAACCCTAAAGAATCCACTCCAAAACTATGAGATCTAGTATCAGAATTCAGGAAAGTTGTGGGATACAAAATTAACACACAGAAATCTGTGGCATTCCTATACACTAATAATGAACTAGCAGAGAGAGAAATCAAGAAAGCAAGTCCATTCAAAGTTGCATCAAAAAGAATAAAAAACCTAGGAATAAACCTAACCAAGGAAGTGAAAGACCTATAGTCTGAAAACTACAAGATACTTATGAGAGAAATTATAGAAGATACCAATAAATGGAAACACATCTCATGCTCATGGATAGGAAGAATTCATATTGTCAAGATGGCCACCATGCCTAAAGCAATCTACAGATTCAATGCAATTCCTATCAAAATACCAACAGCATTTTTCAGTGAACTAGAGAAAATCATTCTAAAATTCATATGGAACCAAAAAAGACCCTGAATAACCAAAGCAATCCTGAGAAGGAAGAATAAAGCTGGGGGGATTATGCTCCCAACTTCAAGCTCTACTACAAAGCCACAGTAATCAAGACAATTTGGTACTGGCACAAGAACAGACCCATAGACCAATGGAACAGACTAGAGGACCCTGATATAAACCCAACCATATATGGTCAATTAATATATGATAAAGGAGCCATGGACATACAATGGAAAATGACAGCCTCTTCAACAGCTGGTGTTGACAAAACTGGACAGCTACATGCAAGAAAATAAAAGTGGATTATTATTTAACCCCATACAAAAAAGTAAACTCGAAATGGATCAAAGACCTGAATATAAGTCATGAAATCATAAAACTCTTAGAATACAACATAGGCAAAAACCTCCTTAGTATAAGCATGAGCAACTTCTTCCCAAACGCATCTCCTCAATCAAGGGAAACAAAAGCAAAAATGAATTCATGGGACTACATCAAACTAAAAAATTTCTGTACAGCAAAGGATACCATCAACAGAACAAAAAGGCATCCTACAGTATGGGAGAATATATTCACAAATGACATATCTGACGAGGGGTTAACATCCAGAATATGTAAAGAACTTACACACCTCAATACCCAAAAAACAAACAACCCAATTAAAAAAATGGGCAGGAGATATGAAGAGATAGTTCTCCAAAGAAGAAATTCAGATGGCCAACAGACATGAAAAGACGCTCCACATCAGTAATCATCAGGGAAATGCAAATTAAAACCACAATGAGATATCACCTCACACTAGCACTAGTAAGGAAGGCCAGCATCGAAAAGACTAAGAACAACAAATACTGGCAAGGATGCAGAGAAAGGGGAACCCTCCTAACACTGCTGGTGGGAATGTAAGCTAGTTCAACCATTGTGGAAAGCAATATGGAGCTTCCTCAAAAAACTAAAAATAGAAATACCATTTGACCCAGGATTTTCACTCCTAGGAATTTACCCAAAGAATACAATTCTCAGATTCAAAAAGACATGCACCCCTATGTTTATCGCAGCACTTTTTACAATAGCCAAGAAATGGAAGCAACCTAAGTGTCCATCAGTAGATGAATGGATAAAGAAGAGGTGGTACATATACACAATGGAATACTATTCAGCCATAAGAAAGAAACAAATTTTACCATTTGCAACAACATGGATGGAGCTGGAGGATATTATGCTCAGTGAAATAAGCCAGGCAGAGAAACACAAGTGCCAAATGATTTCCCTCATTTGTGGAGTGTATCAGCGAAGCAAAACTGAAGAAACAAAATAGCAGCAGACTTGGAGACTCCAAGAAGGAACTAGTGGTTACCAAAGGGGAGGGTTGTGGGAGGGCGGGTGGCGAGGGAGGAAGAAGGGGATTGAGGGATACACATGGTGTGGGGGGTCACTGGGAAAACAGTGTAGCACAGAGAAGGTAAATAGTGAATCTGTGGCATCTTACTACACTGAAGGATAGTAACTGCATTGCGTGGGGACTTGATAATATGGGTAAATGTAATAACCACATTTTTTTTCTTGTAAAGCCTTCATAAGAATGTATATCAATAATACCTTAATAAAAAATTTTAAAAAAAGTTACTCCCTAAAATACAACACAAACTAAACAAATGTAGAACTAATGATGGAATTACATAATAACCATTTATTGTCAACTAACACAGAAATAACTCAAATACTTATTCTAGCAATAATCATCAACTGGTGGTCTAATTGGTGAATGAAAATTTGTTGAGGAGAAAATACCTCTATATTTATGATATTAATTGATTAAAAGGGAAAATTTATAACTTTTACAAGGTAGTTTTGTGTGGATCCTTAATCTGATTGTTAATAAACAATCATTTATGGAAACGTCTCATTCAGTTTTGAATCATTTTGTATAGATTATTACCATTATGATAATAAAGATAATCACTTTGGGCAGAAGAACAATTTTCTTGACAGTGAAAATGATGTTGATATTTTATAAGTTCCTCACCTAAACATTTTTTTTTGTCCAGAACTCTTAAGCCAATAAATCTGCAGAGACAGAGTGAAATGTCTTTACCATTTTATAAAGACATTTTAGGTATTTCTTAATATCTGGTGATTTAATGCTATTGATGTGTCATCCTATGGAAATCATAAAAATGTGAACAGGGAAATACAAATTTTTTAAATGTCATAGAAAAAACCAGTTAAGGGCGTGATCTTCATCCAAATGAAAAGCAAGCATGATGCTTGCATCATTTTTATTCTGCTCAACTCAAGGATGCTGATGGAAAATCTTGTCAGAGTAAGTAAGCTTTCCTATAGGCATCATTAAACACACAGAATGAGGCAGAGTCATTGGTAGGGATCACACAGAACCTCTTCTTTGTGATGCTATTTCTCACTGAGAGAAAGCATCTCTATTGTAAAGAGACAGGACTGTAATAGCATTACTTACCTGAAAGGTAAGTAAAGATAGATCACTTTACTTCAATTCCTCTTTTACAAGATATCCTTGTAACATCTATAGTGCCACACTTGACATTTTTTAAAGTAGGCTGTGACTGTTCCAGTGAGTCAATTTGACTAAAAGTATTAAAAAATACATCATATGGAATACAATTTGATGATAGTTAAAACAAAATTGAACACATATTTTGATGTGAAAGTAGTTTTGTGCTTCAATGATTCCACTTTCTGGGTGTAAATTAGTGTGCTCTTTAAAGTGGAAAGATCTTTTCTTCTAAAATAAATACCTAAAATATCTGATATCATTACTTCTAACTAGCCCTTTATTTAATGTACGCATGTGTTATTGAATATAATTCTGCTATGATTATATAATAGGGATTACATGAGTATTATGAATTTAAAATTCAGATTAATTCCCAGTTAGCACCCACCGACAGGTGGAACAAGGTTTTGTGAAGTGTAAGGCTTACCCAATTGGGGGACTCTCTTTAAGAAAAAGAATGCAAAATTACAATATAAACACATGGTTAGCACATGTTAAATTTTAATACTTAGATACTATTAAATGGCAGAAAGAACAATTTGGAGAAAGGCAAGGGGTATGTAATTTGTGTGTGCAAAAAATTAGTCTAGTAGTTACAAAAGGAGGAAGGAGAGCCTGAAAAGATCATTTGGGGCCAGCAAGGTATAGTGCAATTTTCATGGACATTGTAGTGTAATTTGCATTCTAGCCATATCAAATGTTAGTGACCTGACCTGAGGCAAATTACTGAACCTTCCTGAGGCTCTCATTTTTAAAAAAGAAGGAGTAAGTAACTCATTGGATTGCAATTAGGGCAATTAATGGCTTGAATGTTAAGATACTTGTTTCTCTTAAAATAATACTTTATAGATTATAGGTTTAGGATGTAGAAAGTCATCTGGACCCTACAATGAGAACAAGCTATGCAATTTCAAAATCATAATTATATTTGAGCTTATCAGAGAGTTGAGACAATTAGGTGAACTGAACTCTAAAGAGTTAAATAAGCCTTTTCTAGGTGAAAGTGTTTCACCTTTAGCACAGCATGGAAGAAAAAGGTGGCAGCAATAAAAGCAGGTATGAAAAAAATCAAGTAAAAATTTAGTGGGCTTTCAAAGACTCAATGTTGCCTGGAGTAACAGTTAAGAATCACCTGGAGCCCCAGTCACAGAGTCCTCCAAGTCTGTGAGTCTCCACCTGTCACTCACAGGAAAGAATGGAGATAGGACAAGACCAGAAGGAGTAACGCCCTTGGTGGTAAACAGACAAAACCTTTCCCACTTTCTGAATCTTTTCAAACCTACCTTAAGAAGCAGAAGCCTTCAGTCCCTGAGACAGTGACTTAAAACCCACTGCAACTATGGAAACAACTAAATATTCTCCACTTACAGGTAACATGAGTGACTACATTTATCAGTAAAGATTCTCACCCTGCTGAGCTCCCCTACTAGATTAAAAGTTACCCAGATAAACTTTCAATTGTCCCTTCCTATCAGCATCCACTCTAAAACTGTCTTTAATTTCCCTAAAAGTCCTCTGAATCACTCAGCTTATGCTCAAATCCTCTAATGGGCCCTTCCCAACTCACTCCCCCTTTCTGAGATGCTGATGGTCCCTCAGCTTTACCTCATTGCAACAAACTGAAAATTAAATCAACCTACCATTGTTTACTCCCATTATATTTCTGTGGCTTTGGCAGTGTGAACACTAATGCGATTTTCTAGGAAACAGATTATGGCTCCCACAAGAGCTTTACATATTCACACCTTTTTCATGGCCTCATGGTAGGCAGTGTCTTCTCATTCCTTAATTTCAGGTTTGGCTATGACTTGCTTTGACCAATATATTAGCTGATGTGATGTAAGCAGAGACTTGGAAGGTCCTTTGTTTTTTTAAGCTTCTGGCAGTACCATGAGAAAAACAGACCCTGGGTAATTGCTGGCCATTCAGGCTGGACCACAGATTGAGTCACATGGAACATATCCAGAAATTGGAGCGAAGCCTAGCCACATAACATCCTAAAGCAAAGCCATACCAGCTGAAGGTAAGACCTACAGCCATAAACAGCTTAAGTGACTTGTGAAACTGTGATGGGAAAAGTAAAAGATAATATGTAAATACCACTAAATTTTGGGGTTGTTTGTTATGGAGCATTATTATGGATATAGTTGACTGATACAGAAATCGGTACTAGAAATGGGACATCATTAAAAGGAAAAACAACCCTGAAATATGTGGCATTTGCTGTGTAACCACACAGTGGCAATGAGGAACCTGTTGTAAAAGCTGGAAAAGTGGCACCACACACTATGCAGTGATGAAAAATGTGGGCCAAATATCATCTATAGAGTAAGCTGGAGGACAAACATGTATCTAAAAAGTATTCTGCATGTCAAAGTAAAAATACAGGCAAGTTAAACAGAGAAGGAAGATTTCTTTCAAGACTATTACAATAGGAGAGGCACCCTGAACTCAACCCTGTTGAAACAAAACACAGGAGGATTTTTAAGCTATGGAGCTTGTGAGCTTGTGGAAAAGTACTGGAGGACTTTCTGGGGGAAGTTGATCTATGGATGTGTCTAGCACATAGAGTTACTGCTGAATTTGCAAATGTTTTTCTCTGTAATTAGGCTGTGTTTCCTGGCTTACACTCATTGAGGTCAGGCTCTTACCCTCCCATGGAGACTGGGTGCTATTTCCTCTGATGTTTACATTTCAGAGATGATTTCTGGGTCCTGGAGTAAGACATTTCCTGTTGCAAAACTGGCCGGAGGCTGGAAGAAGATTTACACACATTTCAAAGGGGCCAGAAAGAATTTACAATTACAGATATTTAAAGAAACTGCTAATTAAATTCTAAGATAAGGAATGTCCATGGCCAATTGGAAGAAACCTCTCTAAAGTTTAGTCAACCTGCAAGAATACTAGTGCCATGTTAAAAATGAAAGAATAGCTACAAGCTGTTTTTGATAAGGCACCACTTCCCAATGCCTCCTTCAGCTCAACAACCCCTATTCTCATCAGCCAGCAGATGGACACTGATAAGAAAAATTAATTACTTACAGGAAATAAAGAAGCTACATTTCCTTTGCCACTCATTGTAGAGTATTTGTGAATATCCACTCATTACATTTAACACAGTGGTGAAACCATGGCTTGAGCTTTATCCTACTGAAGTTTGAATTATTTACTCTGAGTCTTCCTAGCTGAGCAATCTTGGGCTCATTACTTAATTTCCTCACTTGTGAAATAAAAAAAATAATAATAGTTACATCATGGAGTTTTGTGATGATTGAGATAGAAAATACTATTAAGGAACTTAAGTCACTCTATCGTAGGCAAATTCTATAATTTAGAGAAAGCATGCAATAAAAATAAATTGCAGATACAGTCTAGAAGAATAGTCACTGGTAGAAATGGCTTAAATTGTACATAACTTATTTAAATTCTCCCTGGAATACCTATGTGTTTCAGTAAAATTCATCATTCTTTAATAACTAGGCAACAAAAAAGGATTCTATATATCATTTTTAGTTGAAAATAGTTTGCTATATTTTCCTTTTCCAAATGCAGTTCCTTCAGTTAAAACTACCATTATCTGTCACCTATACCACTATCATAATCTCTTTATTGATTCTGTACCATCCATTCCAGTTCCATATTATTCTCAATAGTGGAAGGCAAATGCAAATATAATTAAACTACTCTGGCTTAAAATTAAACTACTGGCTTAAACTCTTACCACTACTTAGAATTTTTTAAAAAATCTTTAATATTTTCTTTAAAATCTTACTAGTCATGTCCATGTTTATTTCCCTAGCTTCTCCCCACACCACTATCATCATTGGTTTTGGGTCTTTACATTCCAACTGTACTCGAGGGGAAAGCATGTTCCCAGCCCAGGGCAAATAAACTTGTGAAGCTGAAATCAGTCAAGGAGAAAAACCTTTATTTGGAGGCCTGGTTCCATTCACCTCTCTATCTCTGACTGCTCTCACTTGCCTGTTTCTCTCCCATTTCAGCTGGAGAGGCCAAAACCTCTCCTGTCCTGGCATGTACTTGCTTCTCCACCCGGTTCTTGTAAACACCTACTGATATGGAGATGGACTAAGGCCAGGCGAGAAATTCTGGAAATTCTGCAATTTTACCCACACCTACTTTACAGTCCTTATTTAGAAGATTTGTACAAGTTATACCCTCTCAGAACCTAAATATTCTTCCAAAGTCACTTCAGAAATCATGTCCTTGGAAATAAACAGTTAATCCCCAGATCAATAGGGTCCCTGTTATAAATTTTTGTAAAATAGAGAAACTGTATTCATAGCAATTATTTTTGTTTTAATTTTATATTCATTTATATGGTCTTTTGTTATTTATCTTGACCTTTCCTATAAGGTTTATGAAGGTGGGAATAGTGCCTGATTTTGCAGATCAAATCCCCAGGACCCATCATGCTGACAGGGATATAGTAGTTATTAGGTAATCACAAGATGATAAGATAGGGCATCATGGTTACCACTTCCTGTGAGAGTGACATTGTTATCAAAACACTATTTATGCTCTTAGAAACTCATGCTTAAGCATGTTAAGCAAACAAGGTGTATCTGACAGCTGCAAAGTAACAAATCCAAATATCTCCCAACAACAATGCTTGGTAGTATGCACGGAGGAGAGGTGCATTTTGCCACATGGTTATCCACACTGAGTGATTAAACTGAACCAGCTGTGATAAAAAAGGACGTACCATTTATAACTCAAGCTCAGCAGTCTTTCTAAAAAGTGCATCTTCAGTGAAAAAATGCTGATAAGGCCAGTGTAAAAGAAATTTCTTCCATAAACTCTACAAAATGCTGGCTATGGTAATTAATATTCTGCAGCATTTTAAGGAAATTTAAAAAATTAAATAGGCCTGTAAACATTTTAAGGCCAAATAACATGACCGTACATTTTGAGAAAGTGCCTCATGAGAGGCATCAGTCCTCAAGTTTATTAAAATAAAGTGGCTCCTTAGGCTTAGATACTGTGAACGAAAGAACAGAGTAATCTTATTTTTGTTCGGTTGGTTTTATAAATGCTAATTTGGTTTTGAGGCAAAGTCCATTTTAATATTCAACAAATTACAACCAAATAGTCAATTTTAAGAAGTAGTAAAATTTGTATCATCACAAATGGGAATATAACATGGTAGTTAATAGCATTTACTTTGGAATTCTAGCTCCATCACTAAGAATGTGTGTCCTTGGATAGGTTGCTTAGCTACTTGGTGTCCTGTGCCTCAGTTTTCCCATCCTTAAATAGGTAAGATAATAGAATCTGCCTCAGTAGAGTTGTTATGAGGATTAAATGAGTTAATATTTTTAAATGTATTATTCAAATATATAATCTCTCCTCTCAAACTAAATACATCATAAAATAATTTAAAACATAAATATTTGAGTATATTTCTGTTTGTTATTATCTAAAGTGATCTTGATGTAAGGCAGGGACCTGGGACAAGCATCATAGTTAACGTTTCCTGCCTATGATGAAAAATGCTGAGATATAAACAGTATAGTAAGAACAGGAAGGATTCGGTCTTAAAGCTGAGATTCCAGTTTAAAAACCAGGAAGTTAGGAAATAAGATTCCTAACATATTCTTTAGCAAACAGACAATAACTCAATCCACTTTGGGGGCAGAGTGGGCAGTCTTGATTGATATGTTCCCACAAGGAAGCTGCTGTCCTGGAGAGGAACTGACCAATTTCCTGTGTTAATTTTGAAGAATTATCTGGAGAGCTGATAATAGAAGAGACTTAATGTCTCTCACCAGAGATAAGCATTTTGAGACCACTTTACAATTCTATACCCCGAGGTCCTTTGAAAAATCCTTAAAAGAGGGAACCTAACTTTGTAGCATGCCCCCTCTTTGAGGACGCCCTCACTTTTTTTCTCTTAAAGTGCATACCTTTAAATAAAACTTTCTCACTGCTCAACTTACTACGTTTTGTTTTTTTGCTATTTCATTCTATTTCCAAGTCTCCATTTTACCCTTGATAAGTAGGGAGGGGCTGCTGAGAGCTCAGATTTTGTCCTGCAAGTTCCCATCACCTGGGTGACCTGGGGAACTGCAGCTGCCGGAGCCTGCCTGAAAATCTCCTTTCTTTGGGAAATTCTCAGAACATCATCTCTTTCCATTCCATGCGCCCTCAAATCCTGGGGTTGTAGAGGCTAGTCCTCACACAATGCAGATCCAAGTGGACACATAAGCCAAGTGGCCCTGGTGTTAAGAAATGACAAGGGAATCTGCCCTATACCAAGAAATTGTTTAGCAAACTTTCCCTCTGCACCACTACATTTTCCTGCTCTCAGCTTGCCTGCAAGGCCACTGCCATTCATTTCTACTCTCGCTCTAATGAATTCCTTCCTTACCTACACTCTCCCGATCTGCTTGAGAATTCTTTCTCATTATGAGTCAAGAACGCTCTCCCATCTAGGTTGAGGTCTCACCTAGTGCAACAGGGAGAGACCTCCTAGATGCAGCTGCCTGGCAACAATGACTCTATTGGGTAACTGTAACAGACACTGCAAATATTACTAGTTGGCCAATACACTAATCGCCCATTCTTCCTCTGAGAAGAGGAGCATCTCAATGCATGGCATTCTTCCTCAGTATGGATGTGGAAGGCAGTGGAAAGGCCCTTTATTGTTAGTTGGATAGAAGACATGGGTATAGCTCAATCTCAAATTATCATTTAAATTTACACATGCAGCACAGAAACCTCAACTTCTGATGTGACTCAGGACCTTTATATTATTCTCTGTCTAGGTTCTGTGTATTAAAGCAGAACCAGTTTGCCAGAGTTACCACCACAATTATGTAAATATTAGAAGTGAGGACTTACTTTCCAAAGACATATTTCTTCTTTAAATTTAATTACTACCGATTCATTTGTTTAAGTCAGAGTTAAACTTTATTAGTTTAACATTAGTAAAAGTAAAAAATATTTCTCTTTGACAAGATTGGGTTAACAAATGCATAATTATTACTGATGTATTTGAATGTAAAACATTTATATTATCTGAACATTAAACAAGTCAGTAAGGCCTTCTCTTTCTAAAGGGATACAAAAATGTAAGTATTTAGTATGAGAAAATGCTCTACAACCCAAAGTGATAAATACTTTGCACTTTCTTCATCTCCATCGAGGATAATAAAATTCACTTTTATTAATATCCTATATAAAAAATAAGGCAAATGCAAGATTATCCTGCCTGTTCTGTGCCTGCGTGAAGGATCTGGAGAGTTTCCTCATGCACATCCAGAGAACACTGCAATACTGGTGGAAGCAGTCCTGTGCTGAATCACACAGAATCAGCAAACTGCTCCAACAGACCTGCTCAGGAAGCCCATCCAATGGGCAGCTCAGCTTCACTTTGAGCCAGTCAAGGCATTGATACATTTCAATTTAAACTGAACTCTTTGCTTCCCAAAACACTAGTGAAGCCTTGCCTTTTTGCCTTTTTTGTATTGTAGGGACAATTTTTTTCTTTTTATTCAATGAGCATGGGTTCTTTGAGAAAAAAAATATATATAAACAATGAAGGAATTTAAAATCATAATAAAGTTTGTTATTACCTACTACATGATCACTGTCTCAACATTGGTAAACCATAGAATGATCAAATGACACATAATACACACTCTATCCCATATCAATTTCCTCAAATTTAAATATATAAAATAGGCAAACTCTCAGCTAAAGAGTGATTATATTCGGAATTATCACAGCATTTTAGATGTGTGTCCCTTCCACATGAACTTGGAATGATTACCCCTCCATTCCTCCTCTATCTTCTAAAGTGTCCCTCACATTGAGTACTCTGCCTACAGAGTACTCCTATCTGTATATACTGCCAAGAGCATCTTTCCTGTTAGTGCTGTGATTATTAAAGACAAACCAATCTGAATATTCACAATGGACCAGTTAACATTCTACATTTATATTTGCCCACTGTTCACTTGGGGGTACAGTGTTTTCAGAAGGTAAATTCTAGATCATATCCCAGGTACTCCTGGGTCTGAGAAAAATAGTTTAGATCTGACGGTCCACCCCCCCAACTCTAGATTAGTATTTTCATGGAAAGTTGTTCTCTTATCTCATTGAATGTCTTTTTATGAGGAGGTTTACAATATTACAATGATGCATGTGTGTCAATGGTTAACATGATCTAGAACATACAGAGTAGTGTTAATGTGTCCTCAATTAGGTCCATAAGTTTCCCCAAATATCTTTTTATTTCCTATAAGCTCATCAGCAATCATTGACCTCAATTTCCATGAAACTGCCATTAATTCCTTTATTACATAGATAGCACTAGATAAAATATTAAAGAGATGTTAACACACCAAACATAGTCACCTTGTTTAAATTATAGCTCTCCTTCCCCTATTCTGGACAAAACTACAGCTGTCCCTTAAGTCTTAGCACAGCCACACACAAAATTCTTTTAGAAATAGCCACATACAGAGTTCTTTTAGGAATACCTACAAAAACATTTAAAGATAAAGAAATAACACCTTGTGCCAAGATGATTTTTTGGTTGAAACCTGCAAATACAACACAGGAAACACACAGAAAACTTTTGTGAGTCAGTACAGTAGGCAGCCTCTAGGATGACTTCCAATTACCCCTGCTGCCTGATCCACACTTTTGTAATTTGTTTCTCAGCAAAAAAATGTATCAACATTGATGGGAGGTTACATATATGATTAGATTACCAAAGATTATGACTTCTGTATTCTTAGCATACTCTATTGCTTTTAGGGTCTTTGGCTGAAGTTTCTGCCAGGGTAGGCAGGTTCATATGGCAAGGAACTAAGGTTGGCCTCCAGCCAACAGGCAGCTCAGAACAGAAGCATTCAATCCAACAACCCTCAAGAAACTAAATTCTGCCAACAAAGCATGAGCATGACCTTCCTCAGTCAAGCCTTCAGATGAGACCCTCACTTTGGCCCATACCTTAATTGCAGGGGTATAAGAGACCCTGAATCAGAGTACCTAGTTATAATTTGCACATATTTCTGGCTCACAGAAGGTGTGAGATGATAAGTGAGTGTTAATTTAAACTGCTTAGTTTTGTGGTGGTTACACAGCAACAGATATAACTAACACAGCTGAGAAAGGAAATTTTTTTAGCATAATTCTCCACACATCTTCCCACTTTTTTTTCCTAAGAACTTTTCAAAAGGAGATCCCACTTTATTTACTTTCTTGCATGTAATGTAGCAAACACTTAGCAAAGCCAACATATAATTTATTTTCATCCAGTTTTTTTCAAACAAATAATCACCTATACAATTTTATATTAAATTACTATTTTGAGAGTTGAAAGAGATGAATAATGGCCAAGCAATAAGGTGACATTAGGCCTATTGCTGAGCAGCAATAATTTTTAAATGTGTGCCTTGATCCAGGGCACTATAGATGGATAGGACAAATGGGAAGAATACATGTTTTTCAAATCCTTTCACTGTAACACTTTAGTTTTGGCAGTAAGGTATACAAATTCCAAATTAGAGTACATCTAAACTTGGGGCAGGATCCATTAAAAATTTCAATGGGTAAACAGGTCCACCTGTTAACTGTGACCAGGATACTGTTCTCAAAGCAGTAACCTGATGGCAAGCTTTAAGTAAGTCTGCTACATCAGAATTCTGAAAGGCCTTTGCAGCCACTGTTGCCTCAGCTAGTACATAGTATTAAATAAATATTAAATAATGAATGATTATTGTGGTGATTACTTTATATAATTTGCTTGTTTTTATATTCTGAATGGAAATTCTGTTAGTCAAGGGTAGAATTTACTTACTCTTCAGTGGAGGAAAAGGATAGAAGGAGAAAAGAAAAAGGAAATAAATGGGAGATCATAAAATTTAAGATCAAAGAGAAGATAAGACAAAACAGTACAATGAGTAAGAAAAATGTCTATCAAGTTAAAGAAAAATTATAAACATTTACACTGAATCAAAAGCTGCTGCTTTTCATTGCTTTTTATTCAGTCGAGATGGGGGATTAGGGACAGTGGCAGCACATTGCCATTGTGAAATATTTAACAGCTTGGCCTATAGAAACTTGCAGTGGTTACCCAACGTGAAAAATCTGCTCTGGTGACTTCAGTGTGCTTTACTTATTTCAAAGCAGAAAGGCATATTAATTCCTGAGGACTTCCTATTTGTTAAGATAAAGACAATCTTTGCAGAAACAATCTAGACTGTTATCTAAATTCAGATACATATTTAGAGTTAATTAAATAGATGTCAAATTAGTTAAAAGTAATCTATAAACTTACAAGTTTATGATTTTGAAATGACATGAAGATTTAATTTTTGTCAAATGTTTATTTATATAAGCAGTATCTATTGAAAAAATTGTGAAGATTATGTAATAATGATTATAGCAGATTTGTTCATTTAAAACATGATAAATGTTTCCATTGGCCTAAAATCAAGATTCCATTACACATGTAGTGGAGAGCTTCCTGGTAACTGTGCTGGAAGAGCACTATGTAAGACTTTGGGCAATTCTAATGCATTTGTTCTCCTTACATAAGTCTTCCCTTTTTCTATATTTGGAGAGATACTAAATTATGGCACCTTTAACTAAAAACAAAAACCAGGAGTTGAACAACACTTGTAGTTTACCTTAATAAGCTGAACTTTTACAATCAAATAGTAGTCAAGGTTCTAGTGGCCTTGAAATGTTTGTAAGGCTAATCAATAGAAGATCAATGTGGCTTTAATAGAAACAAAGATAACATTTCTTTAAAAAAGCATGAAGTTCATAAGAATCCATTATTATAAAGATATTAGTAAAATTGACACGGAGGATTCAAGAAGGCGGTGTGAGAGGTGAGGCAGAGAACTCCTCCCAAAACCACAAATACTATGAAAATATAGTTAATTAATACAACTAACCCTAAAACAGCAACAGGAAAGAAGGCTGAACCAGACTGCATACAGACATCACAAACAAGCAGACCTCATGAAAAGGGTAACGTATGAAAAGCCTTGATCTGGCGAGACGCGAGCCCTTCCCATACCCAGGCTCACCAGTGGGAGGAAGAGAAATGGAGCAGGGAGGGGGTCAAAGCCTGGGATTACTGAACACCTAGCCCTGGACATCTGTTTTGTGAGCAGAAACCTACTCTGTGTGGTGCTCTGGAGGTTAGGGAGATGGGACAGGTGGAGTGCCTGAGATACTGACATTCCGGCCGTTTCTGGAGGATGGGATCCACATCCGACAGCTCTGTACCAGAGGAAAGGCAGGCGGCCTGAGAGGCTTCCTAGCAGCCAGAGAGCTGCTAAAGGGGTGGGGTTGTACGGAGCTTGCTGTGCGGGTGAAGTGAGAGCTGGACAAGGTTGTCTGAGTGCGCTCTGCCGAGCAGGTTGGGAACTTTGAGGAGCTTCAGGTGCTCCATCCCCCCGGCTGGCTGCTCAGCTCTGAGGCCTGCACTGTGATATGCAGCCCTTGGAGCCTTCCTCCTGGCCTAACAGCACTGGCTCGCAAACCGGCAGTCACTGCACTGGCATCAGGTGAGCCAGAGGAAGGCCCCGCCTACAACAGCTAGAGACGCTGAGCACAGTGGCCTACACATGCTAATCAATAGATCAATGAGGCTTTAATAGAAACAAAGATAACATTTCTTTAAAAAAGCATGAAGTTCATAAGAATCCATTATAATAAAGATATTAGTAATCTCTAGTGATACTGGAGACAGGTACCGCAGACAGGAATCAGGAAACAGATCTTTCCTCCCAGCAGGAACCAGCTCTGCTCCCCTACTACACTCACAAACCACAGAAAAAAGGCCAAACGAAACTGACCTCACCAATCCTCCTGAAAGAGAGTTCAAAACAAAAATCATAAACATTCTTATGGAGGTACAGAAAATTATTCAAGAACTCAGGAATGAATTTAAGATGGAGATTCAATCATTAAGACATTCCATATCTGAAATGAGACAATGGAGTGATTTAAAAGCAGATTAGATGTAGTAGAAGAGATGGGAAATGGAATAGAATTTAGAGAAGAGGAATATAAAGAAGCTGAGGCACAGAGAGAAAAAAGAATTTCTAAGAATGAAAGAATATTGAGAGAACTGTGTGACAAACCCAAATGGAACAATATTCACATTATAGGGGTACCAGAAGAAGAAGAGAGAGAAAAAGGGATAGAAAGTGTCATGGAGGAGGTGAGTGCTGAAAACTTCCCCAATCTGGGGAAGGAGATAGTCTCTCAGGCCATGGAGGTGCACAGATCTCCCAACACAAGGGACCCAAGGAAGACAACACCAAGACATATAATAATTAAAATGGCCAAGATCAAGGATAAAGACACACTTTAAAAGCAGCTAGAGAGAGAAAAAAGATCACATACAAAGGAAAACTCATCACGCTATCATCAGATTACTCAACAGAAACCTTACATGCCAGAACAGAGTGGAATGATGTATTTAATGCAATGAAGCAGAAGGGCTTGAACCAAGAGTACTCTACCTGGCAAGGTTATCATTTAAATTTAAAGGAATGATTAAACATTTTTCACACAAGCAAAAGCTGAGAGAATTTACCTCCCCAAAACCACCTTTACACTGCATTTTGGAGGGACTCCTATAGATGGAAGTATTCCTAAGGCTAAATAGATATCACCCAAGGAATAGACAAATAGTACAGAACATGATTCATAAAATACAAAGAATGGAGAAGGAAGAAAAAGGAAAAAAAAAGAACCTTTAGATTGTGTTTGTAATAGCATACAAAGTGAGTTAAATTAGACTGTTAGATAGTAAGGGAATTACCCTTGAAAGTTTGGTAGGACGAATCTACAGTCTGCAATGGCAATAAGTACTTCATATAAATAATCACCCTAAATGTAAATGGTCTGAATGCACCAATCAAAAGACATAGAGTCACTGAATGGATAAAAAAACAAGATCCATCTATACGCTGACTACTAGAGAATCACTTCAAACCCCAAAACATACACAGACTGAAAGTAAAGGGATGGAACAAGATATATCATGCATCTAATAGGGAGAAAAAAGCAGGAGTTGCAGTACTTGTAACAGAAAAAAAAGATCCCCCCAAAAAGAAAGTAATAAGAGACAAAGAAGGACATTAAAAAATGATAAAGGGGTCAGTCCAACAAGAGGATATAACTATTATAAATACCTATGTACCCAACACAGGATCACCTACATATGTGAAACAAATATCAACAGAATCAAAGGGGGAAATAGAATGCAATGCATTCATTTTAGGAGACTTCAACACACCACGCACTCGAAAGGAAAGATAAACTAGACAGAAAATAAATAAAGAGACAGAGACACTGAACAACGTATTACAACAGATGGACCTAATGGATATCTACAGAACGCATCATCCAAAAGCAACAGATACACATTCTTCCCAACTGCACATGGAACATTTTCAAGAATAGATCATATACTAGGCCACAAAAAGAACTTAAGTATATTCAGAAAGATTGAAATTGTACCAACCAGCTTCTCAGATCACAAAGGTATGAAACTAGAAATAAATTACACAAAGAAAATGAAAAAGCCCAAACATATGGAGGCTTAATAACATGCTCCTAAATAATCAATGGATCAATGACCAAATATAACAGAGATCAAGCAATATATGGAGACAAATGACAACAATAATTCACCACCACAAACCTGTGGGGCACAGTGAAGGCCATGCTAAGAGGGAAATATATTGCAATACAGGCCTACTTAAGGAAAGAAGAACACTCCCAAATGAACAGTCTAAACTCACAATTAATGAAACTAGAAAAGGATGAACAAATGAGGCCCAAAGTCAGTAGGAGGAGGCACATAATAAAGAATAAAGAGGAAATAAATAAAATTGAGAAGAATAAAACAATAGAAAGAATCAATGAAGGCAGGAGCTAGTTCTTTGAGAAAATAAACAAAATAGATAAACTCCAAGCCACACTTATCCAGAAAAAAAGAAAGTCTACATGCATAAAAACAATCAGAAAGAGAAAGGAAAAATCACTATGGACAGCACAGAAATGCAAAGAACTATGAGAGAATACTATGAAAAACTATATGCTAACAAACTGGATAACCTAGAAGAAATGGACAACTTTCTAGAAAAATACAACCTTGCAAGGCTCACCCAGGAAGAAACAGAAAATCTGAATAGACCAATAACCAGCAAAGAAATTTAATTGGTGATCAAAACACTACCTAACAACAAAACGCCTGGAACAGATGGTTTCACTGCTGAATTTTATCAATCATTTAGTGACAACTTAATACCCCTCCTCCTTAAAGTTTTCCAAAAAGTAGAAGAGGAGGGAATACTCCAAAACTCATTCTACAAGGCCAACATCACTCTAATACCAAAACCAGGCAAAGACACCACAAAAAAAGAAAATTACAGACCAATAACAATGCTGAACATAGATGCAAAAATACTCAACAAAATATTAGCAAACAAAATTCAAAAATACATCAAAAAGATCATCCATCATGATCAAGTGGGATTCATCCCAGGGATGCAAGGATGGTACAACATTTGAAAATCCATCAACATCGTCCACCACATCAACAAAAAGAAAGACGAAAACCACATGATCATCCCCAAAGATGCTGAAAAAGCATTTGACAAAATTCAATATACATTCATGATAAAAACTGTCAACAAAATGGGTGTAGAGGGCAAGTACCTCAACATAATAAAGGCCATATATGACAAACCCACAGCCAACATTATAGTTAACAACGAGAAGCTAAAAGCTTTTCCTTTAAGATCAGGAACAAGACAAGGATGCCCACTCTCCCCACATTTATTCAACATAGTTCTGGAGGTCCTAGCCATGGCAATAAGGCAATACAAAGAAATAAAAAGCATCCAGATTGTCAAGGAAGAAGTCAAACTGTCCCTGTATGCATATGACATGATATTGTACATAAAAACATTAGAGAATCCACTCCAAAACTACTAGATCTAATATCTGAATTCAGCAATGTTGTGGGACACAAAATTAATACACAGAAATCTGTTGCATTCATATACACTAAGGATGCACTAGCAGAAATAGAAATCAGGATAACAATTCCATTCACAATTGCATCAAAAGGAATAAAATACTTAAGAATAAACCTAACCAAGGAAATGAAAGACTTATGCTCTGAAAAATAAAAGACACTCATAAGAGTAATTAAAGAAGAAACCAATAAATGGAAACACATTCCATGCTCATAGATAGGAAGAACTAATATTGTCAAAATTGCCATCCTGCTTAATGCAATCTAAGATTCATGCAATCCCTATCAAAATACCATCAGCATTCTTCAATGAACTAGAGCAAATAGTTCTAAAATTCATATGGAACCACAAAAGACCCCGAATAGCCAAAGCAATCCTGAGAAGGAAGAATAAAGTGGGAAGAATTACATTCCCTGACTTCAAACTCTACTACAAAGCCACAGTAATCCAGGCAATTAGGTACTGGCACAAGAACAAACCCATAGACCAATGGAACAGACTAGAGAGCCCAGATTTTAACCCAAGCATACATGGTCAATTAATATATGATAAAGGAGCCATGGACATACAATGGGGAAATGACAGCCTCTTCAACAGCTGGTGTTGGCAAAACTGGACAGCTACATATAAGAGAATGAAACTGGATTATTGTCTAACCCCATTCACAAAAATAAACTCAAAATGGATCAAAGACCTGAATGTAAGTCATGAAACCATAAAACTCTTAGGAAAAAACATAGGCAAAAATCTCTTGACAATAAACATGAGCAACTTCTTCATGAACCTTTCTCCCTGGGAAAGGGAAAGAAAAGCAAAAATGAACAAGTGGGACTATATCAAACTAAAAAGCTTCTATACAGCAAATGACACCATCAGTAGAACAAAAAGACATCCTACAGTATGGGAGAACATATTCATAAGTGACATATCTGATAAGAGGTTGACATCCAAATTATATGAAGAGCTTATGTATCTCAACAATCAAAAAACAAATAAGCCAATTAAGAAATGGGCAGAGAAGCTAATCAGACACCTCTCCAGAGAAGATATTCAGATGGCCCACAGGCACATGAAAAGATGCTCCACATCACTAATTATAAGAGAAATGCAAATTAAACCACAATGAGATATCACCTCCCACTAGTTAGGATGGCCAACATCCAAAAGATAAACAGCAACAAATGTTGGCAAGGATGTGGACAAAGGGAAACCCTCCTACACTGCTAGTGGGAATGCAAAATTTCAACCATTGTGGAAAGCAGTATGGATGTTCCTCAAGAAACCCAAAATTGAAATACCATTTGATGCAGGAATTCCACTTCTAGCAATTTACAATAAGAATGTAAGATCCCAGTTTCAAAAAGACATATGCACCCCTATGTTTATCACAGCACTATTTACAATAGCCAAGAAATGGAAACAACTTAAGTGTCCATCAGTAGATGAATGGATAAAGAAGATTTGGTACATATACACAATGGAATATTATTCAGCCATAAGAAGAACACAATTCCTATTATTTACAACAACATGAATGGAGCTAGAGGGTAAGATGCTCAATGAAATAAGCCAGGCAGAGAAAGACAAGTATCAAATGATTTCACTCATTTGTGGAGTATAAGAACAAAGAAAAAAAATGAAGGAACAAAACAGCAGCAGACTCACAGAACACAAGAATGGACTAACAGTTACCAAAGGGAAAAGGATTAGGGAGGATGGGTGGGATGAGAGGGATAAGGGGTAAAAGGGGTCATTACGATTAGTGTCCTAATGGACAGTGACTGTAATAGGGTATATGGTGGGGACTTGATAATAGGGGTGTCTAGTAACCATAATGTTGTTCATGTAATTGTACATTATTGATAGCAAAAAAAAAAAAAATGTAAAGACTCAAGGAAAGAAGAAGGAAGGTCTCGGGAAGGTGCTTCCCAGTGGCAGACATAAAGATGGGGTTGAAAAGCCTAATCAACTCTGTCACTTATTTTACACCAGGTGCAAACAGCTGTTACCCCAGGTGTGACCATGGATTACCATTCCTGATCAGTTACTGCTGTGTTTATTTGGTGGTGCATCATTTCACACAGACACAGAGAATGTGAGTGCCATCAGTCAGAAGGTCATGCCTAGATGTCACAGTTTTTCATCAGGTAATGATGAATCACATTAGAGCTCTCACATCTACTTTCCCAGGACCTCTGAGCAACAAGGGAAAGCTGAGGATCAATTCTGGGCATTGATTTCACTAACAAAGCAACAGAAGGCACAGATTAAACTGGCCTCTTTGAAACTTAAAAGGAACCACCATTTGTCCCCTTTTAAGGGGGCAAACGGATTAATGGGCAATGAATAATCAGAAGACAATTCACAGATTAAATGTGTAGCCATTTTAAAAGCAGATTTAAAACTCAGAAAGAAATAAATACAGATTCTTCCTGAGTTTGGCAGAAAAAAAAAAAAGATTAGTAAAATTGAATGAGTTTCTTAATGCTGAGAATAGCATGGGTTTGCAATTTCCAATACTTTTTTTAAGATTTGAATTTGGAAGATAGAAAATATCAATGTTCAATTAGTATTTTATGAAGTTTTGTAAAGGTTGACATTTTGCATTCTAATACTCAAATCAAGTACATATTTAATGATTTGCTGGCATCTAGTTCTGTATTAGGTTTATGCAACTCTAAAAGATGAAAAAAGATCAGGTAAATTTAGTTTACTGAAGATTTGGGAGTAACGTATCTGGTGTCCAAAATTTTACAGAAATATGTCTGGTCAGTAGCACAGTTATTCGGGCTCTCAACAAATATTACACTATTTTTTTCTAAGATAATTTGACAAGCAATAGAAAAAATTCTTATAGGTTAAAAGGAAGACACACTGGTTATTTTGAACAAATTTTCTTTAACTTATGAAAAGTAGTGTGAGACCCTAGAGTTAGCATAAGAGAAGCCATTTTAACAAATCTGACTGTGTGAACCTAAATGAAGGACAGAACAGGACTGACTCTGTTTTTTTGTGCCTAATCTCCATCTGAGGCGTGAGCCAGGCCTGGCTCTGGAAGAAACCTTGAAAAGTTTCCTAACCACAGGAACTGATATTAGAAGAAGGTCTTATCTCAAGGCCGGCCATCTGTGCCTGATGCTCCCAGGCATATGAGATGTACGTGTCTTGAGAACACGGACGAATGGCCACCGGGGCCTGTAGACCCCCACCCCAGACAGTTCCCCTAGCAACGCTCCTGCTCCTTGAAGATAACATGCCTCTACCAGTTAGAACTGAGTAAGTTTGCATCCTTCATTTACATGAAGGGACCCCAGTGAGGACTAGCAACCACCCACCTGACCATAGATAACATACCTTGCAGGTTACATCATTACGGTCAGGCCAGCCGAACTTAACCAATAACAGTTGTTTAACTTCCAAAATCCCCAATCAGCTTATGCCAAGTTAGAATCCTCTCTTCCTGAACCTGTAATGCATAAAAACCTTGCCTGCCCTGAGCTCAGGGCTCACATTCCTGACCTGCTGCGTCGGTGAAGGGTGTGAGTCCAAGTTCGAGCTTGAAATAAATGACCCTTTTGTGTTTGCATCGGAATCGGCTACTTGGTGGTCTCTCAGGGACTCGCGACTTGGCACAGCAGTAAATGTCTATTTCAAATACCTTACCTATTATAAAAATAATAATCTTATGAGATACAAAACATAAAATAATAAAGATTATCTGGAAGAAACAAAGATAATCCTTAACCTCTCATATAGCAGATAGTGGATTTACTGCATTTGCATCACTTTTATTTATATGCATTTTTCTCTTCCTTTTCTTTTTTTATATAATAAGTTCAGAATTTTTTAAATCCTATTTTTTTCACCTCTCTATCCTGAGCCCTTTTCAATGGCAATGAGAGTTCTTCTAAAACAAAACTATTAATATCTTCTTACTTTGGAATATGAATATACTGTAACTTACTTAACCCAATACATATTTTTAAAAATAGTCTTAAGACATGAAGTTCCCCCCACAAAACATACATGACCTTTTCCCTAGTACTCCAGTTGTTTCTGATTTGCTGCAGTAATTCCCCCACTGTTGTTTGTAGTCACCATATTGAAAGTGACTAGATAATCTTAAAAAATGAAGCTCTGTGCTTACTTATGTAAACTAGGTAAGGGAAGATTGTTATTTAAGATAATATGGAACTGTATATTTAAGTTAGATTGAAAATCATACTTTGAAAAGCTAAAGCTGGTTTTGCTCTTTAAAATCACATTTTATCTATTCAATATATAAGCCCTGTCCTAAGAAGAACTGTAATGTGGTTCTCTAGAAAGGTTATATTGAAATACTAAAGAAGAGTACCTAGCCCATCATCCCTGCAGATGGGGACCAGGATGAATTATTAACTATCAGAGATGCCAAGGGAAGAGAGATGAATCTGTTTTGAAAAGGTAACACACAAAAATCAAAATATCCTTTAGTCGAGGGCTCAAGGGATATTTGAAAAGTATGTTCAGACATCTGAGAGCTATATATAGCAATTCAGCTTTAGCAAATATCACATCATGCCAATGCTAGATGATTCTTTGAGGTTTAGTGAAGCAGTTATAATCAAGAGACTGACTTCACAATATTACAATATCCCATCATTGTGAAATTGTCAAGCAATTCAGCAAAAAAAGAATATCTATAAAAAGTTCGGTCTAATATTATTTAATACACTGGCCATTCCTGCAGAAATAAACCATATGATTCAGGATAGTGATTTATATAGATTTTTCTTAAAATTGGTAAATATACTTTAATTATTCCTTATTCATTTTCTTTACATAATACTGATGGTTAAATTTTAGGTTTCTTCATCAGATATTAACTTAAATTAATTTTTTCTTTGTATTAATGCTAGGCTACATTAACAAATGGATTCCTGAAGTTGAAATGGCTTGAACACAAAGGTTTTTAGGTTTTGTTATTATTATTGTTGTTTTTAGTTTACAGAGAGAAAAATGGTTGGTGCCAACCTAAGTTATCCTCAATACATGCCTTATCAATTCCATGGGCCTCCATCTTGCTCAAACAGAAACAAGAGGAAAAGGGCATGAAGGAGCATGTGAGGAAGATTTCAGCATCCTGGCCTGCAGGTGGAAACATCCTTTCCTTTCCTATTTCATTGGTTAAAACTCAGTTTTGAGGTCAATCCAGTACCAAGGAAGGTTAGGAAATATGATCAGCTGATGTCCAGAAGGGGAAAGATGTTTTAAAATAATTAGCAGCCTCTTTACAATCTTCAAAACTAAAGAGCCAATATGAAAAAATATGAGCTCATATCCTGTTCCACCTTTTTAATTAAGAGTCCTTTGTGACTATGAGAGAGGGACCATGGGCTTAGACAGTAGGATGAGGGCCTCCAGAGAAAACAAAGCAAGATAATCCATTGTGAGATTTCCTCTGGCCTCCTGGAGGGGGGCAGCTTATTTTTCTGACTTTACCCAGGTGCTGCTTTTCTTCTTCCAGCCCTAATCAAGTAATTTGCATCCTGGGTAATTTAACAAGCAAGCCCAAAACAAACAGGAAGGATTCCATGTTGAAAATAAGATTGCATTTTAAAACCCAATTAGTTAAAAAGTTTCTTAACATACTCTTTAACAAACAGACAATAACTTAGCCCACCTTGGGAGCAAAGCAGGCAGTCTTGAGTGATATGATCTCAGAGTAGAAAGCTGCTATCCTGGGAGAAAATTAGAGCAGTAAATTTCTTGTAAATAAACAGGAAGACTAATAATAAACTAAATATTCTTCAAAGATAAACATTTTAGGACCACGTAGCAGGTGTACATCCCCAGCCCTTTGTCTATCAACTTCCTATAAAACTCCTAGACAACCCCATTCGGAGACTTCTGGGAAAATGGCAGTGTGAGCAGTGCAGTGGAAATCTCCCCAAACCATATGTATTTATGGAAATACAACAAATACAACTATTCCTAAAAGACAGACCAGAACATACAGGACAACAGCCAGGCTACAGCTACATCTGCGAGAACTCAGCACCTCACGAAGTGGGTAAGGTACAAAGCCACGACCCGGTGGGACCTGAGCACTCCCCCAGCCCAGTGCACTGGCGAGAGGAAAAGACTTAGAGCAGGGAGAAAGTGGAAGCACAGGCCCGCTAAATAAACAGCCCTGGTGATCTGCACCGGGAGCACTGACACACGTGCATTGTATCAGAGATTAGAGAAATAGAAGTGCAGGATCTGAGACAGAGAATGCAAGCAGGTCCTCTCAGCTGAGTCCCCGGGACAAAAGAAAAGCGAGCACTTTTTTTAAAGTCTTAAAGAGACAAGGGACCAACAGAGGAACAAAATCGTCCCAGTGCACTCAGCCCAGCAGGGTGGGACTCTTGGGGAGTTTCGGAAATATTGGTCAGCAGCCAGGCAAAGCAGCTGTGCTGAGGCTTCCCAAAGGGATCAGCAGCCTGCCATTCATTCTTCACAGAATCTACTCCTGGCGGGCTTGCAGTTAAGCAGGAAGAACCTCAGAACCAGGTCCAGAAGGCACCAAGGGGACCAGAACACATCCAGTGTGACTGCAAAACCCTGCAGTGCTATAGGCTAGGCTGAGGGCTACCCTGCACACAGGAATTTCAGGGGATTACCCCAGAGACTGCCTCCCATTGTGCAGGAAAACAGCTCAAGCCTGGGAGAAAGGCAAGGAGAACAACAAGCAGGAAGGGACTTTGTTCTCCCAGCTAACACACGTGGCACCTATCAGTGACCACTTCTATCACCATGAAAAGATAGAGAAATATATGGTCCAGACTAAGATCAGCCAGACAACCTCAGAGAGGGAGCCTGATGGGATGGACATGCACAATCTTCCTGAAAAAGAATTCAGAAAAAAAAGTCATAACCATACTGATGGATTGACAGAGAAATATGCAAGAGGTAAGGGAAGAAGTGAGGGAAGTGAGGAAAGACAATGCAATGTAGAAATGAGACAAGCGATCGACGGGCTTAGCAGCAGACTGGACGAGATGCAAGAGACTGTTAATGGAATAGAAATCAGAGAACAGGAATACAGAAAGCTGAGGCAGAGAGAGATAAAAGGATCTCTAGGAATGAAAGAATATTAAGGGAACTGTGTGACCAATCCAAACGGAACAATATTGGCATTATAGGAGTACCAGAAGAAGAGAGAGAAAAAGGAATAAAAAGTGTCTTTGAAGAAATAATTGCTGAAAACTTTCCCAAGCTGGGGAAAGAAATACTCTCAGACCATGGAAACCCACAGATCTCCCAACACAAGGGACCCATGGAAGACACCACCAAGACACATAATAATTAAAATGGCAAAGATCAAAGATAAGGACAGAGTATTAAAGGCAGCTAGAGAGAGGAAAAAGATTACCTACAAAGGAAAACCCATCAAACTATCATCCGACTTCTCAAAAGAAATCATACAGGCCAGAAGAGAATGGCATAATATATTTTACATAATGAAACAGAAAGGCCTCGAACCAAGAATATTGTATCCAGCACGATTATCATTTAAATATGACGGGGGGATTAAACAATTCCCAGACAAGCGAAAGATGAGGGAGTTTACCTCCCATAAACCACCTCTACAGGATATCTTAAAGGGGCTGCTCTAGATAGAAGCATTCCTAAGGCTAAAAAGATGTCACCAGTGAAAATAAAATCATAGCAAAGAAAGCAGACCATCCAAATACTAACTAAAGGCAAAGAATAAAACACCTAGTATATAAAGAATGGAGGAGGAAGAATAAGAAGGGAGAGAAATAAAGAAACATCAGACGGTGTTTACAATAACTTAACAAGTTAAGTTAGATGGCTAGATAGTAAGGAAGCTACCCTTGAAACTTTGGTAACCACAAATCTAAAGCCAGCAATGGCAATAAGTACATATCTATAGATAAACACCCTAAATGTAAATGGACTGAATGCACCAATCAAAAGACACAGAGTAACAGAATGGATAAAAAAGGAAGACCATCTATATGCTGCTTACAAGAGACTCATCTCAAACCCAAAGATATACACAGACTAAAGGTGAAGGGTTGGAAAAAGATATTTCATGCAAACAACAGGGAGAAAAAAGCAGGTGTTGCAGTACTTTTATCAGACAAAATAGACTTCAAAATGAAGAAAGTAGCAAGAGATAAAGAAGGACATTACATAATGATAAAGGGGTAAGTCCAACAACAGGATATAACCATTTTAAATATATATGCACCCAACACAGAACCGCCGACATATGTGAAACAAATACTAACAGAATTAAAAGAGGAAATACATAGCAAAGCATTCATTTCAGGAGATTTCAACAAACTACTCACTCCAAAGGACAGATCGACCAGACAGAAAATAAGTAAAGACACAGAGGCACTGAACAACACACTAGAACAGATGGACCTAACAAACATCTACAGAACTCTATACCCAAAAGCAGCAGGATACACATTCTTCTCAAGTGCACATGGAATATTTTCCAAAATAGACCACATACTAGGCCACAAAAAGAACCTCAGTAAATTCAAAAATATTAAAATTCTACTAACCACCTTCTCAGATCACAAAGGTGTAAAACTAGAAATAAATTGTACAAAGAAAACAAAAAGGCTCACAAATACATGGAGGCGTCATAATATGTTCCTAAATAATCAATGGATAAATGACCTAATAAAAACAGAGATCAATATATGGAGACTAATGACAACAATAACACAAAGCCGCAACTTCTGTGGGATGCAGCAAAAGAAGTTCTAAGAGGAAAGTATATGGTAATCCAGGCTTATTTAAAGAAGAAAGAACAATCCCAAATGAATAGTCTAAAGACACAATTACTGAAATTGGAAAAAGAAGAACAAATGAGGCCCAAAGTCACCAGAAGGAGGAACATAATAAAGATGAGAGAAGAAATAAATAAAATCGAGAAGAATGAAAGAATAGAAAAAAATCAGTGAAACCAAGAGCAGGTTCTTTGAAAAAATAAACAAAATAGATAAACCCCTAGCCAGACTTATTAAGAGATAAAGAGAATCAACACACATGAACAGAATCAGAAATGACAAAGGAAAAACCACGATGAACCCTACAGAAATACAAAGAATTATGAGAATACTAAGAGAATCTATATGCTAACAAGCTGGAAAACCGAGAAGAAACGGACAACTTCCTAGAAAAATACAAGCTTCCAAGACTGGCCAAGCAAGAAACAGAAAACCTAAACAGACCAATCACCAGCAACGAAATTGAATCGGTAATCGGAAAACTACCCAAGATGGCCAACATGCAAAACCCCTGGGCCAGATGGATTCACCTCTCTGATTTCTACCACACATATAGAGAAGAAATAACACCCATTCTCCTTAAAGTTTTCCAAAAAATAGAAGAGGAGGGAGTACTTCCAAACTCATTTTATGAAGCCAGCATCACTCTAATCCCCAAACCAGGCAAACACCTCACCAAAAAAGAAAATTACAGACCAATATCCCTAATGAACACAGATGCAAAAATACTCAAAAAAATATTAGCAAACCGAATTCAAAAATACATCAAGAGGATCATATACCATGATCAAATGGGATTAATCTCAGGGATGCAAAGATGGTACAACATTCGAAAATCCATCAACATCATCCACCACATCAACAGAAAGAAGAAAAAAAAACCCACATGATCATCAGCATAGAGGGCGAAAAAGCATTGGACAAAATTCGGCATCCATTCCTGGTTAAAACTCTCAACAAAATGTGTATAGAGGGCAAGTACATCAACATCATAAAGGCCATATATGACAAACCCACAGCTGACATCATACTTAACAGTGAGAAGCTGAAAACTTTTCATGTAAGATCGGGAACAAGACAGGGATGCCCACTCTCTCCACTGTTATTCAACATAATACTGGAGGTCCTAGCCACGACAATCAGACAAAACAAAGAAACACAAGGCATCCAGATTGGTAAAGAAGAAGTCAAATTGTCACTATTTGCAGATGACATGATATTGCACATAAAAAACCCTAAGGACTCCACTCCAAAACTACTAGAACTAATATCTGAATTCAGCAAAGTTGCAGGATACAAAATAACACACAGAAATCTGTTGCTTTCCTATACACAAACAATGAACTAACAGAAAGAGAAATCAGAAAAACAATTCCATTCACAATTGCATCAAAAAGAATAAAATACCTAGGAATAAACCTAACGAAGGAAGTGAAAGACCTATACCCTGAAAACTACAAGACACTCCTAAGAGAAATTAAAGAGGACACTAACAAATGGAAATTCATCCCATGCTCTTGGCTAGGAAGAATAAATATCAAAATGGCTATACTACCTAAAGCAATCTACAGATTCAATGCAATCCCTATCAGACTACCAACAGCTTTCTTCAATGAACTGGAACAAATAATTCTAAAATTCATATGGAACCACAAAAGACCCTGAAGAGCCAAAGCTATCCTGAGATGGAGGAATAAAATAAGGAATTATGCTCCCAGAGTTCAACCTCTACTACAAAGTTTCAGTAATCAAGACAATTTGGTATTGGCACAAAAACAGACCCACAGACCAGTGGAACAGAATAGAAAATCCAAACATTAACCCAAACATATACGGTCAATTAATATATGATAAAGGAGCCTTGGATATACAATGGGGAGATGACAGCCTCTTCAGCAGCTGGTGTTGGAAAAACTGGACAGCTGTATATAGGAGAATGAAACTGGACTACTGTCTAACCCCATTCACAAAAGTAAACTCAAAGTGTATCAAAGACCTGAATGTAAGTCATGAAACCACAAAACTCTTACAAAAAAACATAGGAACAAATCTGTTGGACATAAACCTGCGCAACTTCTTCATGAACATATCTCCCCCGGCAAGGGAAACAAAACCAAAAATGAACAAGTGGGACTATATCAAGCTGAAAAGCTTCTGTACAGCAAAGGACACCATCAGTAGAACAAAAAGACATCCTACAGTATGGGAGAATATATTCATAAATGACATATCCGATAAGGGGTTGACATCCAAAATACATAAAAAACTCACTCACCTCAACAAACAAAAAGCAAATAATCCAATTAAGAAATGGGCAGAAGACATGAATAGACACTTCTCCAAAGAAGAAATTCAGATGGCCAACAGGCACATGAAAAGATGCTCCACATCGTTAATCATCAGAGAAATGCAAATTAAAACCACAATGAGATATCACCTCACAGCAGTAAGGATGGCCATCATCCAAAACACAAACAACAACAAATGTTGGCGAGGATGTGGAGAAAAGGGAACCCTCCTACACTGCTGGTGGGAATGCAAATTAGTTCAACCATTGTGGAAAGCAGCATGGAGGTTCCTCAAAAAACTCAAAATAGAAATACCATTTGTCCCAGGAATCCCACTCCTAGGAATTTACCCTAAGAATGCAGCAGCCCAGTTTCAAAAAGATAGATGCACCCCTATGTTTATCACAGTACTATTTACAATAGCCAAGAAATGGAAGCAACCTAAGTGTCCATCAGTAGATGAATGGATAAAGATGTGGTTCATATACACAATGGAATATTATTCAGCCATAAGAAGAAAAAAAATCCTACCATTTGCAACAATATGGATGGAGCTAGAAGGTATTATGCTCAGTGAAATAAGCCAAGCGGAAAAACGCAAGTATGAAATGATTTCGCTCATATGGGGATCATACGAGCAAAGAAAAAAACTGAAGGAACAAAACAGCAGCAGACTCACAGAACCCAAGAATGGACTAATAGTTACCAAAGGGAAAGGGACTGGGTAGGATGAGTGGGTACGGTGGGACAAGGGAGAAAAAGGGGCATTACGATTACAGATGTAATGTTGGGGTGGCACAGGGAGTTCTGTACAACTCATAAAAGAGTAGTGATTTTGTAGCATCTCTCTACGCTTATGGACAGTGACTGTAATGGGGTTGGTGGAGGGGACCTGATGAAGTGGGTAGTTTAATAACCATAATATTATATTGCACATGTAATTATAGATTAATGATACCAAAATAAAATTTAAAAAAATTAACTCCTTGACAACCCAGTACTCCATGACTCTCTTTTCCCCTCCTGGCCTGAGCCAGGAGTTCTCTCCTCTGTCTTTATCCCTAATAACAGCCTCTCACTTGCTCTCCACCTTGAGTGTTTGTGAAGTTCATTCTTTGACTCTGCAAACAAGAACCCCAGCATCAACTACATTCTTATAAATTTCTGGTTATAATAATGTCTTAGAATCTGAAAATCAACTCAACATAATACAAAATGGCTATTCAACTTCTAGAATATTTTTCTCTGATAATAATGACATAGGCAAATAAAGGACTTATACATATAGGAAAAGTTGAAGATTCATATGAAAAGTTAAGACTTCGCTTAGCTCCCCAGAAATTACATCATTTTGGGGGATATAACCTGGATTTCCAGATCATTTCTTCATCTGAAACATAAAAAGTTTGCCCATAACTCATACTTCAGAATTGTTGCAAAGGTATTTCATTTTAATCTAATGTAAAAGAGCTATGCTATGTGCTGGCATTCATACAGCATGCATCTGCATCTATTTTCAGTACTGCCAGTGGTTCTTAAATATTAATGGGCATTCAGATCATCTGAGGTTTAAGGTAAAAATAAAGCCCATGAACTTGCTTTCTGAGATCCTGAATCTTTGGAGCCAGAGTCTTCATTTCTCATAAGCACATCAGTAATTCTGATAAAATGAACCAGAGACCAAGTTTACAGAACACAGGTAGACCTCAGTGTCTTTGAGTGTGTGCATCTTTTCTATATTATTTTGTATTTCTCAAATCTAGAGCAATGTTTTCCCCATAGTAAGCACTTGATTAATGACTATTAAGGAATAAATAAATAATTTTGGGGTAATATAAACATAAAATGTTAAAAATTAAATGACCAGTTTTGAAAAAGTTACCTTTGGTACTCTCCAAGTTTTTGATGAGATGTCATACAATACCATGGATTTAGTTTTTATTCCTGCCAAGTGAGAATTGTGCTATCTTCTTGTATGATGTTGAAAAAATTAGAAAAAAATGTATGTGAAGACAAAATAGACAATATATTTATAATAAATTTTATAATTATTTCATTACTCAGGTATACTAACTATATTTAATCCACTCAGTTTAATCTAGATAATTTAAAACTTAATAAAAACACATGTTTTCTACATTTAGACCATATGTAAAAGGGAAATTTGGTCAATACAATATTTTTAAAGAAACACAACTTAATTTTCCCATGATATTGGAGAACCTTTCAAGAGTACACAAATGTGATGGAGCTAAGGCTTGAGAGATTTGGCTTGAGACTAACTTTGCAAATATAATCCACATTATTTATCTATTTTCTGACCTATATAAAAAAGAAATAAATATAAATGGAGTGGAAGCTACCTTTACTTATAAATTCTATGACAGCATAACCTTTTTAAGAAATCATATTAAATAAAATGGGATTTCATTTCAAGCAATGAAATTTTTTTCTTTTAAAGTACCAATATTTAAAATTAAATAGAAAATAAACTGGTATTTAAATAAAAATGTCTAACTGAATTTAGTTGAATCTATAATCAAAGTAAAACAAAATTATTCCATTTAAAAATTTTATCTTTATAAGAATCATTGAAACCAGGAGCAGATTCTTTGAGAAAATAAACAAAATAGAAAAACCCCTAGCCAGACTTATCAAGAAAAAAAGAGAATCTAAACACATAAACACAGTCATAAATGAGAAAGGAAATATCACTATGGACAACACAGAAATACAAAGAATTATGAGAGAATACTATGAAAACTTATATGCTATCAAACTGGATAACCTAGAAGAAATGGGAAACTTTCTAGAAAAATACAACCTTCCAAGGCTGACTCAGAGAGAAACAGAAAATCGAATAGACCAACTACCAGCAAAGAAATTGAATTGGTAATCAAAAAACTACCTAAGAACAAAACCCCTATACCAGATGGTTTCACTGCTGAATTTTATCAAACATTAAGTGAACACCTAATACCCGATCTCCTTAAAGTTTTCCAAAAAGTAGAAGAGAAGGGAATATTCCCAAACTCATTCAACGAGGCCAGCATCACTCTAATACCAAAAGACACCACAAAAAAAATAAAATTACAGACCAATATCCCTGATGAACACAGATGCAAAAATACTCAACAAAATATTAGCAAACCAAACTGAAAAATACATCAAAAAGATCATCCCATGATCAAGTACGATTTATTCCAGGGATGCAAGGATGGTACAACATTTGAAAATCCATCAACATCATCCAACACAACCACAAAAAGGACAAAAGACACATGATTATCTCCACAGATGCTGAAAAAGCATTCGACAAAATTCAAAATCCATTCATGATAAGAACTCTCAATAAAATGGATATAGAGGGCAAGTACCTCAACATAATAAAGGCCATATATGACAAACCCACAGACAACATCATACTTAACAGCAAGAAGCTGAAAGCTTTTCCTTTATGATTGGGAATAAGACAAGGATGCCCACTCTTCCCACTTTTATTCAACATAGTTCTGGAGGTCCTAGCCACAGCAATCAGACAACACAAAGAAATAAAAGACATCCATACTGGCAAGGAAGAAGTTAAACTGTCCTTGTTTGCAGATGACATGATATTGTACATACAAAACCCTAAAGAATCCACTCCAAACTACTAGATCTAATATCTGAATTTAGCAAAGTTGTGGGATACAAAATTAATACACAGAAATCTGTTGCATTCCTGTACACTAACAATGAACTAGCAGAAAGAGAAATCAGGAAAACAATTCCATTTACAATTGCATCAAAAGAATAAAATATCTAGGAATAACCCCAACCAAGGAAGTGAAAAACCTATACCCTGTAAACTACAAGTCACTCAACGAGAGAAATTCAAGAAGAAACCAATAAATGGAAACACATCACATCCTCATGGATAGGAAGAATTAATATTGTCAAAATTGCCATCCTGCCTAAAGCAATCTACAGATTCAATGCAATTCCTATCAAAATACCAACAGCATTCCACAATGAACTAGAGCCAATTGTTCTAAATTCATATGGAACAACAAAAGACCCCGAATAGCCAAAGCAATCCTGAGAAGGAAAAATAAGGCTGGGGGAATTATGCTCCCCGACTTCAAGCTCTACTACAAAGCCACAGTAGTCAACACAATTTGGTACTGGCACAAGAACAGACCCACAGACCAATGGAACAGATTAGAGAGTCTAGATATAAACCCAAGCATATATGGTCAATTAATATATGATAAAGAAGGCATGGATAAACAATGGGGAAATGACAGCCTCTTAAACAACTGATGTTGGCAAAACTGGGCAGCTACATGCAAGAGAAGGAAACTAGATTATTGTCTAACCCCATACACAAAACTAAACTCCAAATGGATCAAAGACCTGAATGTAAGTCATGAAACCATAAAACTCTTAGAAGAAAACAAAGGCAAAAATCTCTTGAATATAAACATGAGCAACCTTTTCCTGAATGCATCCCCTTGGGCAAGAGAAACAAAATAAAAAATGAACAAATGGGACTACATCATGCTAAAAAGCTTCTGTACAGCAAAGGACACCATGAGCAGAACAAAAAGGCATCCTACAGTATGGGAGAATATATTTTTAAATGACATATGTGCCAAAATATATGAAGAACTCACACACCTCAACACCCAAAAAGCAAATAATCCTATTTAAAAATGGGTGGAGGATATGAACAGAAACTTCTCCAAAAAAGATATTCAGGTGGCCAACAGGCACATGAAAAGATGCTCCACATCGCTAATGATTAGGGAAATGCAAATTAAAACCACAATGAGATATCACCTCATGCCAGTTAGGATGGCCAACATAGAAAAGAATAGGCTGTCGAGGATGCAGAGAAAGGGGACCCTCCTACACTGCTGGTGGTAATGTGAACTAGTTCAACCATTGTGGAAAGCAGTATGGAGGTTCCTCAAAAAATTAAAAATAGAAATACCATTTGACCCAGGAATTCCACTCCTAGGAATTTACCCTAAGAATGCAGTTTCCCCGTTTCAAAAAGACATATGCACCCCTATGTTTATCGCAGCACTATTTACTATAGCCAAGAAATGGAAGCAACCTAAGTGTCCATCAGTAGATGAATGGATAAAGAAGAAGTGGTACATATACACAATGGAATATTATTCAGCCATAAAAAGAAAAGAAATTCTACCATTTGCAACAACATGGATGGAGCTAGAGGGTATTATGCTCAGTGAGATAAGCCAGGTGGATAAAGACAAGTACCAAATGATTTCACTCATCTGTGGAGCATAAGAACAAAGCAAAACTGAAGGAACAAAACAGCAGCAGACTCACAGAACCCAAGAATGGACTAACAGTTCCCAAAGGGAAAGAGTCCGGGAGGGGTGGGGAGGGAGGGAGAAGGGGAATAAAGGGCATTACGATTAGCACACGTAATGTAGGGAGGGGCACGGGGAAGGCATTATAGCATAGTGAGGACAAGTAGTGATTCTATGGCATCTTACTAGGCTGATGGACAGTGACTGTAACGGGGTATGTGGTGGGGACTTGATAATGGGGGAATCTAGTAACCACAATGTTGCTCATGTAATTGTATATTAATGATACCAAAAAAAATAATATTGGATTTAAAAATATTTTTTTTCTTGATGTGATCCTTCTGAATTACCCCAAACACCTTTGATGAGTACTATATGTTACAAATGAAAAATATTTCTATGAACAATTTTCAGACTTGAGAAAGTATTTAAAGACTAAAGTTATGCTCAATGTAATTTGCTGAAATTACATTCAAAAAATAATGATGTACAAATCATCTTAATATGGTCACTGAACCAAAGCTATCTGTTAACTGAATTGCCAAAACCTAGTGTTTCCTTAATTCTTGACTTCACTACAGGAAATATTGTTTGGATGAGTGCAGGCATGGTTTATCTGAAATTGCAAAATGTAATAGCTTGTTCTGTTTCTACTTCCTTATTATACTTGGCATGACTCAGTCTGATGTTTCATTGCTGTTCTATTTTACTTAATATCCAATAGATCACAAACACACATCATATGCCTCTTTCCTACAATTATAGTTATAATTTATTTTTATTAGATATAAAGGGCAGTCAAAATTGTTTCTCTGCCTTGGGACTCATTTCACTATGTTTTCTATTACAGTATGCTATATGCCCACTATATAAAACTATTATAATATTGTGAACATAATATATTCAATAACTTAGAAACTATATATAGTGATTTTAAGGAGCCACAGTTTTACACCACATTGGTAATTGTTTTCTAATTTTGGTACAATTCCTTTTCATACATTGACTTTTACAACAAAAGTCCTTATATAAAGGTTTTAACTTAAAACCAGATCATTTATTATTCTATGTGTATTCAATATACACTTCAAGTAGGCTCATATACCATGAAAACTATGAGTTGGATTAAAATTATAAAATATGCCTCAACCCTTTGTGGAAAACAAATCTCTTTGGAATTTAAAAATAAATTCATATGAAACACATAAAAAACAATTTAGAGCATTGTTTAATAAAGCAGTGAAGTGGGTACTATTCCCTAAAACCAGAACGTTTCACAGTACACACTATGTGAGGCAGGGGAAGTATGGACAGAGAGTTTCCTGTTTGCTTTTTGTTATTTGTAAAGTATTCAATATTTCTGATCTAAAATGATTTAGTTTTTTTCTGTGATATTCACTGTATTAGTACTATAAAAAAATCTGTTATCCTTTTAATTGCTAAAAATGTAACTGTTTAACTACTCAAAGGCCTGGGAGTTCTTCCTGCTATTTCCCTTTAACATTTTGTTTCTTATTTTACTTCTCTCTTTATCACTAAAGAGTGCAATTTCAATATTAACATTTTAGCACAGTGACAGGTGCAGAAAAGTCATGCAATAAATACGTGAATAAAATAAAGACTAATTTTTGCTCAAGCCTTATTATCCCATTTAGTTTAATTTAAACTAACTAGCTTTGTATTTTATTTCCCACTGCTCATAATTTTTCCTTCATCCCTATATTGAAATTGTGGAGTAGCCAATTATTTTTCCTTCATATAGTTTTTATACATTTCCATTCATTTTCATTCTCTTGTCAGCCCTAGTTTAAGTTCAATTCTCCTTATATCTTCATTTATTCGTTCTGCACCATAATTTTCAAACATTGACAGCTCTCTTCTGTCTGCTGCCTGGGGTAAAGTAATCAAAGTGCTGAGGGGAAACACTAGCTGGGAACCAGTAAGTCTGCCATTCCCATGAAGAGTGGTAACTGTCCAACAATACACATTGCATGGGGGCCATAATGAAATAAGAGAAACTATCCAAGAACCACACTGGATGGGTAATGTATGTCCTGCCCATAGTGTTTTCAACAACCTAGTATGACTGGTAAAAAAGCCAGATGGTGGATAGTGGTGAACTACCAAGAATTAAAGAAAGGAATGTCCCCATCAGTGTGGCTGTGCCCAGCATTGTCACCATCTTAGATACCTTGGTTATCGTTGCAGGAGTATACTGTGCTGGGCTGGGCTTAGAAAATGTCTTTTACATTACACCCCTGGCCACTGAGTCACAACACCAATTTGCCTTCATAAGGAGGGACCTTTCAAGGGCTTCCCCAAGGCTGGCTGGACAGCCTTGTGAAAGTATGATGACCTGGGACTTTACCCTGTTCTCCTTCCCCGTATCAGTAAAACGGACTCATTACACTGATGATATAATGTTAACATGAAGAGTTGCCTCAGCAGCAGGACACTCTGTGGACTTTGCTGGAACATCTGCAGGGGAGATGGGTGATGAACGTACAGAAAATTCAAGGCCCGGGCACCACTATAAGGTTTTGAAATTCTTTGGTTGGGTAAGATGCATGTCCCAAAAGCTGTGATTGATAATGTACAAGCTTATCCACCCCTTAAGAATGTGAAAGACGAGCAAGCTCTTGTAGGCATCTGGGGATTTTGGAGGACTTTTATTCTCCACTTGGTACAGTGCTTCTGTCTCATACTCCAGGCAGAAAGAGAGCATATGTGGGCTTGGTGATCAGAGCAACTAGCTGCCTTTATGCAAAAATACTAGTGAAGCAGAATAAGCTCTGGGTATCTCCCAAGTGGGTTACCATTTGAGTTATATGTGTCTGTGACTCCAGAAGTAGGGGTCACAAGGACACAAAGGAGATAGTGCTCCTAGGATTCTGGTTCCAGCTCCAGGAGAAGATAGAAACCTGATGATATGCCCTGATAGAGCAACAGCTTCTAGCACCAGGCACAGTGCTCTTCCAGGGAAAGCCTCTCACAAGGTAGCCAGTGGGCTGAACCTGGAGCAGTTTTGCTGGTGACAACTCATAAGCCCTGGATGTTAACCCTTTGCACTAATGGTTGGGCTGCTTTAAAGGGATTAACCCCATGGCTTGGACAAGGATGGATGATCATGAATAAGCCCTCATGGGGTCAGGACATGTGGAAAGACATTTGGGTCTATCTGCAAGAGACTGAGGTAGTCTGGTGTTTTTCATGTCCCAGCTTTTAAGACACTGATATCCCCTGGCAATCAGGAAGCTGATGTCCTTGCTCAGGTATGACCCCTAACAACTGATCCTTCAGTAGATACAGCACTTTGGTTCATGGAAAGAGTGGCCACCCTAGTGCCCAGGTGGGATGGTATATTGCCAAGGATGTCAGATTGCCTTGGAATACAGTGACTTGGTTAATGCAGTAACAGCATTTCCTCCAAATTCTAAACAATGTCCAAGGCAACTGTCAGAGGAATCTGGGGCCATCTACCAGTTCCCAATTGGGGAAGGATTGCAAATTGATTGTATTGACCCCCTCCCTCCAAGTGGGAATTCTAAATACACCTTGACTTGTGTGGACACTGCATATGGCCTAACCCAAGCCCTCTCCTGTTAGCATACAAACAGGCTACCACGATTAGGGGCTTAGAGAAGCTGAGTACTGTGTAAGGATACCCTCATTAAAGAGTGATCAGGAGTCACGTTTGAAAGGTCATGATGTGCAACATTGAGCAAAAAAAGAACATACAAATGAATAGAGGTTCTCTCTCCCTTATAACCCAGAAGCAATAGGGTTGGTAGAAAGGAAAAATGAAATATCAGAACAGCAGATTAAATTATTGTCATGTAAAACCATCTTGGCTGGGTGGACTAAAGTACTGTCTCAGGCTTTACTATATTTGAATGATCAACCAGTAGGGGCTATTGTGCCATATAACATACTAGGGATCCCTGCTAAGGTACCTAATATGGTGAAGGTATAGAAATCTTGGGAAAGAGCCATTGCCCTGACTCTGAGAACACCACACCCCGTCACTCCTGGGAAAGGAATTATCTACTGGAATTTGCACAGGATTGTCCTGCTAGGATGAGTGAGTTATTTTTCATCCTGGGATGAGGGGGGATTGCTCAATCTCCCTTGAAATCCCATTGCCCTGCTGCAAGCTGATCCTGTTGAAATGCACTATATGTGGAATGTAACATGCACCATTGAAAGAGGAGAGAAGGAGGTTCTAGATGGCCACATCCTACCCCAGCCCACCTCCTCATGCCTGACAGTGCTGCCCCCACCCTGCCAACATGTATGGTATGTACAACCAGGTCAAGCTCCTAAAACTGCCAGCCTCCCATTCTCAAGGCCAGATGCGTATATTATGATTTCCACTGGTATGATCATCTGGCCACTGTTCGTTCCCTCCATTGGCCTAGAGACATTATAGCACACATAGAAATCCTCACTAAATTCACCCAGTTTCTGTTGGTTTAATGACAGAATTAAGTGACAGCAAAAAGCCTACCTTTACGGAACACTAATATCTCTAATGAGAAAAACTGCTGTCCTCCAAATTAGGATGGCTTTGGACATTATTATTGCCTTGCAAGGAGATAACTGTGCTATTATCCAAACAAAATGGTGTGCATTCATACCTGAGAAGTCTGCTAATGTATCGTTTTTATTAAAGCACATGAGGACATAAGTGAACTCCCTGAGTTCTGCCCTACCAGCCTGGTGGAGGGAATAATCAATCAGTGGTTCAGACCAAGAGGTGGAGAAAGTTGTCACTGATTTGGGAAATCATTGTCATAGTCTGTGTTTTCTCTTACAAGTACCTACACTGTTGCTGTGACATCTGCCTCCAGTGCAGCCAGGTAGCTGCCAAAGGAACCACCTCCATGCTGGTAAGACACACTGCTGACCACTCAAGGCACATTTCAGGAAAGGGGAACATGTGAGGTTGTAAGAGTCTATCACAAGGGTGGAGTTCTGAGGAAGCGCATTGAGAAGACATGACAACTGGTTGACCTGTGAGCTGGACCCAGACAATCAGAGGCTCTTCACCCTCTCCTGTCCTTGGGATATGCATTTGGCTTGCCTTCCCCACTCCCAGAAGCTGCCCAAAGGACACAGCCATAGAGAGCAATGTGGTGTTGAGACCAGGTGGATGGTATATGTGACCAAATGCAGTAAAGGTCTCAATACACTTCTATGACTTGGCAGGCAGATGCACTGATCTACTTGGCTTGTGGCCACTCAAGACAAACCTCATATGTAAGTTCCCTTGTGTATTAAACCTGCCATCTACGAATCTGAAGTGGCCTGCTTCTTTCTTCAGTCTCCCTGCCCTCTGTGTATGGACAAGTTTCAGATCACACCTGCAAGCTCTTGAGGGGCTTGCAAACCAACAGAAACTGGCAGAAATGAACTTATTAGTTGAGTGTCTAAACTGTGACATAGTTATTATATCCATTATTTCATCAGCCCTTCAAAACTGCCTTAGAGCATTTGCTAGTATTTGTTAACTATATTTTACAGAAAAAAAACTGAGATATAAAGACTATAGGAATTTCGCTAAATCACCCAAAAAGTGAATGGTAGATGTGGATGATCTCCTCGTGGGTCTGGTTCCACAGCCCATGACATTTCTACTGCACCAGGATCTTCTCATAGAATTAATTGCTAAGATTAATGATTAGTACCAACTATTCCCCAAACTGGAGCTATCACAGGTAACAGTCCCACAAAGTCAAGTTATTGTCTCATACCCACTGTGATACAGGTTCAAGGTTTTACACACTTGACTTAGGAGAAGAGAGTTTTGAAATTTTACCATTTGTTAAAATTATTTAATCTTGTAAACAGCCTTTCCAGACATTTCTTCTGATTACTAAAATTAGGTGTTTCTGGAATCCTTTCTGCTCTAGAAATGTTAATTCACCATCATGTTGAACAGGTGATGGAAATGACTAAATGAATAATAAAGGGAGTATATGGGAGAGATAAGTAATTAATGTTAATGTGATGATAAATTTCATGTAACATGGGTTGATTAGATGGAAACTAATGAGCCAGGGGAAGAAATGAGTCAAAAAAACAGCAGTTTCAAGATCTAAGTTGGCCACAGTTCAAGACAATTTTTTTTTTAACATTCAGATTAGATAATCAGCCACGAAGCCAGGAATTACTTGCATCTTATTATATTAGATGAGAAAGACTGATGACACTGTTCCAGGGTTTTACATTACTCTCTGTCCCCACTAGGGGTAACCACCAGGTATGTATGGGCTGCACATTAACTGAAAACCATGGTGTGAAACAGAGATTGCAGAGAATTGTATCTTTTGCTTATACAAAGTAAGGAAAAAATAGAAATTAGAAATTTAAGTAGTTCAAAATTCTGACATTAACAAATTTCAACTATGGTTATCAGGTATGATGGGTTGAATTATGGTTCCCTAACATGTCCACATCACAATCTTTGGAATCTGTGAATGTTACCTTATATGGCAATGGACTTATGAATGTGACTAATTTAAGGAACACAGGATAGGAAGATTATCCACAGTAATTACCCTGGGGATTATCTGGGTTGGTCCTAAATGTAATTGCAAGGCTCTTTATAGGAAGGCAAGAAGAATGAGGGTAAAGGAAGAAGCAGAGACAACAGGAGCAACAAGTAGGGATGCTGGGAGGCTCAGACCTGAGCCAGGGCATGCAGGCGGCCTACGGAGACCTTAAGGGGCAAGGAAATGGACTGTTTCCTAGTGCCTCCAGATGAAACTAATCCTGTAAATACCTTAAGTTTAGACCAATGAAAGTGATTTCAGACTTCTAGCATCCATAACTGAAAATAAGTAACTTTGTGTTGTTTTAAGTCACTAAATTTTCTACAGAAACAATAGGAAATTAATACTTATGTAATATTTGATTCAGATATAAGAATTAAAACCCACATTTCTGGATGGCATGCTCTTCCTGATTAATTTGACCCTCGTAATTTGAAGTTAGGTTTCTCATTTCCATTTTTGCCTTTAGGCTTTTAAAATTCCTCCTAACTGGGTTAAACAAAGTGGCTTTGTTTAGGCTTTAAATGATGGAGGCTTCCTGTCAGTTTACATCACCTCTGATAGTGCTGCATTTCAACCTCATCCATGTCTTCTTTATTAGTCCATTTCTTAATAGCCATATAAAGATTCCTATGCTCTGTCTTTTCCCATTGTGTTATGAATCACTCTAATTTTTTAGCATCTGTAAAATCCATTAGAGGAAGTCAAGACAACCAATCTGATATGGCTGTTGGGACTGTTACTTTAGTTTAGAGCAGTAAATTCTCAGGGAATACCATGCAAATGATTCCCACAGAATCACAGCCTTTCCCATGACCCAGATGAATGTCATGTTCATCGTAAAGCCAATTCAGCATAGTCTTACATTGCAGCATATCAGACACTTCATTATCAGTTGAACTGGTATAATTAATTAGACAGTCCAATTTTAACTCATTTATTTGTAGTGCCACTCAGTGTAGTATTACCTAGCCAGTTAAGGCATACAGTCACTAGACCAAAAAGGATAAGACAAAATTCAGGACATTTTCTAAAAGAATGCTGCTTCCATGCTAAAGATTTCCTTTTCTCTTTTCAGAGAAAGGCAGTTCCTTAAAACACATCTCTCTTGTTACTCTGTTCTCATCAACCAAATTAAACTTACTACTGAAATATAGAAACCTGGCCTTTTTCTTGCATGGCAAAGTATATGTGAGACAACTTTGTTTGTTCTAATGAAGAATCTCAGGAAGCCCAACAGCCAGAAAGAAGGCTGGATTTCCAGGAGAGTCTGAGGCAAGGTTCTCCTAAGTGAGGGTGACACTAGGCAGTAGCGCATCACTCAGTCCTTCAGGGAAAAGTTGCATCTGTCTTACTGGCAGAACATTCTCTGCTGGTAACAGCAGCCTTGGAAAAGTATTTGGACAGCAGTAATGGGTGGGATTCATTACATTCTATATAACGTGAATAAAATGCCTCACCCTTAATTGGAAGATACCATTGAAACCCCTAGTTTTCCTCTTGCCAAACAATGTCATAAAACAATATTTATCAAGAGACATTATTTCTTCAATGCCAGAAACTTTTCAACAGTCCCAGAGGGACACATGGCTAGATTATTTTCTAGTTGAGAAGGCTTTTGACTGAGTTCTGGCCAGTTGAATCTGAGTAAAGTTGATGAACACCATTTCAAGGTTTGGCTCATAAATACTTCTTTTTCACCTTTTCTTTTCCCCTTCCCATAAACTGGAAACAAAAGATTCCAAGTGGATTTGCTACATAAAAAACAGAAGGAGCCTGAGTTCATGAGTCTAACATGGAAGGCTGCCTAATAACGAACATGGTGACGCTGTAAATGAGTGAAAAGTTCATTTGTATTGTGTTAAACCACTGAGATTTGGGACTGGCATTACCCTTATTTAAACACTTTACCTGCTTAGAAAACCCTCTCACATGAGTTAACAAAGGGCAATTACAAGCTATATTCTACGAGTCATAACTCTAATAAAAGAAGAAAACCTGAGAGGTGGCACTTACTTAAATAGACCTAATGGTAGTGACAGATAAGAACCTTTGGAAAGAATAAAGGTGCTTAATGAAACTGAATCAAAATTAAAAGATTTTCTGAAACTGAAGATGTATAATTTCCAATTTTAAATATTTAAAAGAAAAATAAAACAGAACTAAAGTGATAATAATCATTGAAGAAATTATCCAAGATCATATGAATGAAGAAGGTCAGACAGAATATTCAAAGCTGACAGTATAAATATGGACAACATGAGAAAAAGATATGCTACACTGCTTACTAATGCAAATAATATGATTGCCAGTTGAAAGATGGATAGAGTACTAACAATTATATCTAGCTTTGTATTCCACAGAATCTTAATCATTATACATTACAGATACATTATTATTTTATTTACTTCTTCAGATATATGAAAAAGTATAAATTGGTATGTAAAAATAAAATTGTGATATAATAATGAAGGGGTTCAAACCCAACTAACTTCCACCTTCTATGATCTGTGTGATCACTTTTGCAGCAAGTTTTCTAATCTGTGAAACATGAATAAGCAGTATATTCTATCTCATAGGAATTTCATGTTTTAAATGAGTTAACATATGTAAAGTATTTAATTCAATGACCTAGAACATAAAATAAGATGGATATAAAACTTTTGTTACTGTTGTTACATACACACAAACATACACTGTATGTATATATTCTATCATGTTATTTTAATAAAGAAGGAGAATCAAGCTAAGCCTTTCTGGAAGCCATGAGGGAGTAGAATAAAGGAATACATTAGTAAGTAAAAAGAACTGGAATCTAAGAGGTCTTAGGCATAGACAAGGTATCATGCTTCTGTGTAGATCATGAAACCATATTTTGAAATATATAATTACTCAGAAAATACATCATATATGTTTGTATTTTAGAAATGTAGTTGAGATAGAAATATATCCAAATTAAGATGGAATCCCTTACATTCACTTTCAGCTTACTTGCTCTTCTCTTTAAAGATCACACTGAAAATAATGAAGCAAAAAACAAAACAAACAAGAAAGAAACAACATTGTTTGATCATAGATACAGATTCAAGTTTCCATGCTCTGTTAAGGAGCTAAGTAGAAAAACACTTCATTGTGTTATAGTCACATTTGAAACATGGGACCAATAACTCAATTTATTCAGTACATTCAACTATATTTTCCCTGAAATCTTTCTCACTATCCTAGATGGTATTGTGTATTCCACACTTGCCCTTTGTAATTTATTCTCCACTCATCAGAGTGATTTTTTTATTTAAAAAATTCTACAGAGAGATTACAGACAGATTATACCACTCCCCTGTTTAAAATCCAAAACAATCTCATCATGATTGAGTGCAATCCCAGGGTCTCACCATGGCATGCAAAGGGTGACCGCTCTCCTGTTACTCACTGTGCATCAATTACACTGGCGTTCCTGCTGTTGCCTGATTGTTCCAAGACTGTGGGACATTTTCTTGATATCCATTCTATCTGAAATGCCCTCTTCTCAGCTCTTCACCCACAGGACTCAATTTTTAGTTTCTGCTCAAGTATCTTTTCCTCAGCAGTCTACCTAACATTTTTCCCAGCTACCTATTGCACCAACTGTTTTCCATTCCTTTACTCTATTTTATTTTTCCATAGACTTTAACACTAAATTGAGAATGTCTTAGTTTTCTCGGTTCTGTTATTTATTTTAATGTTTTTCACCAGTTTATTTTCAGAACATGGCCTTTGTGGAGGTTTAACAAATATTAATTTATTAACTTTAAATGCATTAATCAAAATTGAGATTTCAAAATGGGTGAAGACATATGATAGCAATACAATGGTGCATAATTATTTGGTAATATATAAGCAAATAGAAATACTGGGATTTTTGTAGCCGTATGTGGTCATTCTCTTGCATGCACATAAATTCTACTTTCAATCATTTGATTAATCAACAAAGATTTATTTACTTACTGCTATGTGCCAGGAAGTATTCTAGGAGCTTGGATCAGTGAACAAACAGAAAAGTCTCTTGCCCTGTGGAACTCAAATTCTGAGAAAAAACAAACAATAAACAATAAACCTAATAAATAAATATATTCTTTTACCTGTAGACATAGAAAGGCATCTATCAAGAGAATTTAGGGTGATTTACAAGAAAAAAATAAAAATTTTAAACTGTAACAAGAACAGGAAGTCCTTATCAGCACCAGTGGTCCCATATAATCATAACTAAAAAAAGAGATTGGGATATTTGTTGTAAAATGGCCAATTCGGAAAAAGTCTTAGGAAGGGTGCTTTCTATTTGAATTTTATCTTTATCTCTTGGGAAGAAGATTCTGGATTATCCTACCAATTATAATGAAACTCTGAAGGGGTATAAACAAAAAAGGGTAGAGGGCTAAAATAATGAAGGATGTCTGACACTAGAGAAGTTGGAGTTTGAGGAGAGAAAGAAAGAATGAGTGGAGTGTATTTTGTAATATTGAGCATATCAGGCTCCCTAGTATTTGGAGGTACAAAGTTTGCAAGAGGGGATATACTGAAAATGCTTTTTAGTTTATGCTAAGTGTTTTTAGTTTTCCTGTTCGGCTTGCGTTTTGATGCTATCACTGTGTGGCCTCTTAACAGTGTGCTACTTAGCTTGTCATTACTGGCCATGACTATATGAAAAAGGTGATGTCTTGGTGTTACCAGGATTAAACACATACCTGGGGAATCTAGGAGACTGTGAAATCTGCTCGACTGTCTAAATCATCATTATTTTACAGTTATTAGAAGGCATTTCCACACCAGACTAATACTGATGATATAATTCAGAAATCATAATATTATATGAATAGAGAGAACCTATTATATGCTTTATTAATGATATAAATGTTTAGATGAGGAAGGAAATCTTTCAAATTGTACAGTATTAATAAATTTTAACTGTATTTTTAACCAAGTTTAACTACAATTTTAAAAAATATTTTACAAATATGCCCAAAGTTCACTCCAAAACATTGATAAAAGGATTAAATTTCCATTCACTCTCACAATATTGGAGTAGACTAAAAGAAGAAAAGAAGGAAAAGTATTAAAAATTAAATGAGGTTCAGTATCCTCTTTTAAACAAAAAAAATTTAATGAAGTTCCCATAATTCATATATACAAAAATTGCACACTAGTTAGCTTCTGTAATAATGACAATAAGTAAACTACTGAGGTGTGAATGGATGTTATTCTACCATGTTATCACATAGCATTTCTGTAAGTTTTTTTGCATTTAAATGTATACGTGTATATACATTATGTGTGTATACACACACATAATTGTAGTCAAACTCATCACAGGGTACAAAATAGTATCTTTTTGTTGTTATTAAAGCTGGAAAGTGAATAAAGATTATACTTAATATAAAACAAGTTATGAACATGCACCAATTTCTATTTTAAAATATAAAATTACATTGCTTAAGAAATCAATTAAGGATATATATTTTCCGCTTTTGACTGTAAATCATTTATATTTAGGTTCTTTTCTTTAAGAAATCAAAATATGTTTTTCTAATTTGAAGAGACAATTATTTGAGCTATAATAGGAGGAAACAACTTGTCTTTATCAAAGTCTCTTAGAAGGAGTTTTAGTCTTGAAAATTCTGGTTTAAATCACATATGAAGATAAAGTTGAGAGCAAATGGTTCTATTATTCCATTTAACAAATGCACATTAATGAGGTTGATGGTTGAGATACTGAATGTATTTTCACCTAAAGATGAGAATTGGAAAAATTGTTTTTTTGTACTTTACAAAAAGTCATTTGGGGAGAATTAAAAACTATTTCACATACAGTTTCCTGAGTAATTTTTAATAGGTTGATGATGAAAATGTGTGCATGAAAATGTGTGACTCTAAAATAAATGGATTTTATTACATCAGAAGAAGGTAATCTAGACCCTTCATATGTCATAATTCTTGCCAAGAAGTGTTAAAATCAGGCGATGCTTTATTAGTTCAATATTTAACATTTTTTTCAGATTTATATGTAAATGTATCAGACCATTGTTTCTTTTATTTCCCCCAATGAAGCTTTCTTCACAGAAGTTTTTATACTATTTAATAAAATATATACATACATGTAATGCTAGGTGAAAGACAAAATAGTCTTTTGAATATGTATTACATAGGTTACTAAAATATTGAAAATTACATTTTTTAAAAATAAGAGACACTTGTGTCTCAACTTGGTAGCATATTTTATGTTCTATTTCTTCACTCTTATAGTTCTGCTGGGTAAGAAAATAACTCTATTTTGTCACCTTTATGTTGATTCTAATAGACATCAGTCCCCATAAGCCTATAAACATGCCTTTTTTTTAAAAAAAGAAAACATAAACTTACAATAATTTAAGGAGGTCAGACTGTTCTGAGGTATTCTGGAAAAATTTTATTTTCTTTAATTAAGGATTTAAATATTTATTTGTGGATACAAATTTTCTAAATTCTCATGATATGAACTTATTTTTCAATTCAGAAACACCAGGCTTGAGCAAGTCCTAAATTTCATTCCAGCAATGTATTTAGCATCAAATAAAAAGACACCATTAAAAAACACTCCAGTCAGCTATTCCTAAGTGCATAATTAAATTTATGCACTATCATGTTGAGTTATTCCTGAAATGTCCATTTTTTATACTTGCAGTGTTATATATGTGTTTTATTTGTGCTCTACATGGAAATGCTAATACTCCTGTTACTGCTATTACTTCATCTTTGACAAATTGGGAGACATCTCTTATGATAGCTGAGAATCCATACACCCCAGAGAAAAGCTCTTATTTTTGACATTTCTGCTGACTTGATCTGCCTGTCATTTAACATTTCTAATGCTGAGGTAGCTTCAGATTTACATACAAGATTATGGTAAGTGCCAGCCAAGTTGGAAACCTACTGGAAATTCTTAATTTCTTTTTTCCCAAAGAGATGTTCTTAAATTCAACTGCCAATATGTAGTGAATTAAAAATGTTCCTGGGCCAAGTGTGATCAAGTTTGATGATACCTGGATGGACTGAATTATAAAACCCTGAATAAGCATTTGGTCCCTTAGAGAAAAGTTTAGATAACAGCCTAATACTTACATTCTTCTTATTTGTGATTGTATACATGATTGTATATACAGGGAGGAATCACACATACATGTGCAAATATAGATACATACATGTGTATTTGTGAATACCATGTCCTGTTCATATTTGTAAAATATTGTATTTTACTTTTGTTTAATGGTGAAATAACTGAACAGAAGGAATTGTTGAAACATTGCAGTAACTATTTCTTCCATACCACTGATGCTGGTTTCTTAAACTCCTCTCTAAGGTAAAGAGAAAAAACTGGAAAAAAATTTGAAGACATTTTTCCCTTATTTTAAAACTATATTTTTATTTAAACAATAGAGATTTATCTCTTATCATGGAAGAAGCTGAGATAATCCCTCTTTAACTTTCCAGATTCTTCCCCATTTTATCCACTAATTTTGTATCTCCTGTATCTCCTACTATTTACATTTCCGTGGTTTATAGAATTTTCATTTTGATTCAATCATTATTTGTTAAGTTCACCTCAATTTTAGAGTCAAGCCAAAATGTTCATTCTTCCATTAAAATATATGAAAATATATTGGATTCTTTATTAGTTATAACAAAGCTCAAATTGCTCAGGAGTACTGACATTCACTCTTAATAGAACACAATTTCCTAAAAATCTTGTCAGTGAAAAGTAGGTAAGCATTTCCTAATTTAAATCAGTTTCTTGAAGCTCAATACAGGAGATTTTGGGATATATTCAGTGAGTTAAAAATTCAAAGTCTGTCATCAAACTTCTCTCTATCTCATTCAAAAGGGATTTCTCTGCATTTTTCAGTACAAGATAAAGATTGGATGTAGTGAGAGGTTTATATGCTCTCACAGGAGCAGCTGAATTGGTCTTTGATTTTCTGTCTGTCATACAGAACTTCACTGATGTTCTACTTGGGTCATTGTGTACCTTTATTTTATTTTTAAATTTATTTTGGTATCATTAATCTACAATTACATGTGTAACATTATGGTTATTAAACTACCCACTTTATCAGGTCCCCCCCACCAATCCCATTACAGTCACTGTCCATAAGTGTAGTGAGATCCTATAGAATCACTACTTGTCTTCTCTGAGTTGTACAGCCCTCCTTGTGACCCCCAATAATAGGTCTCCTAATCATAAGGCCCCCTTTCCCCCCTTGTACCTCCCTTCCCACCCATCCTACCCGGTCCCTTTCCATTTGGTAACTGTTAGTCAATTCCTGGGTTCTGGGAGTCTGATGCTGTTTTTTTCTTTCAGGTTTTTTTCTTTGTTATACTCCACATGTGAGTGAGATCATTTGATACTTGTCTTTTCCACTTGGCTTATTCCACTGAGCATAATACCCTCGAGCTCCATCCATGTTGTTGTAAATGGTAGGATTTGTTTTCTTCTTATGGCTGAATAATATTCCATTGTGTAAATGTACCACATCTTCTTTATCCATTCATCTACTGATGGACACTTAGGTTGCTTCCATTTCTTGGCTATTGTAAATAGTGCTGCGATAAACATAGGGGTGCATCTGTCTTTTTGAAACTGGGCTGCTGCATTCTTAGGGTAAAATCCTAGGAGTGGGATTAGTGGGTCAAATGGTATTTCTATTTTGAGTTTTTTGAGGAACCTCCATACTGCTTTCCACAATGGGTGAACTAATTTGCATTCCCACAAGCAGTGTAGGAGGGTTCCTTTTTCTCCACATTCTCACCAACATTTGTTGTTGTTTGTGTTTTGGATGATGGCCATCCTTACTGGTGTGAGGTGATATCTCATTGTAGTTTTAATTTGCATTTCTCTGATGATTAACGATGTGGAGCATCTTTTCATGTGCCTGTTGGCCATCTGAATTTCTTCTTTGGAGAAGTGTCTATTCATGTCCTCTGCCCATTTCTTAATTGGATTATTTGCTTTTTGCTTGTTGAGGTGAGTGAGTTCTTTATACATTTTGATGTCAACCCCTTATCGGATATGTCATTTATGAATATATTCTCCCATACTGTAGGATGTCTTTTTGTTCTACTGATGGTGTCCTTTGCTGTATAGAAGATTTTCAGCTTGATATAGTCCCACTTGTTCATTTTGGTTTTGTTTACCTTGCCTGAGGAGATAAGTTTATGAAGAAGTCACTCATGTTTATGTCCAAGAGATTTTTGTCTATGTTTTTTCTAAGAGTTTTATGGTTTCATGACTTACATTCAGGTCTTTGTGATCCATTTTGAATTCACTTTTGTGAATGGGGTTAGACAGTAGTCTATAGTTTCATTCTCTTACATGTAGCTCTCCAGTTTTGGCAACACCAGCTGCTGAAGAGGCTGTCATCTCCCCATTGTATATCCAAGGCTCCTTTATCATATATTAATTGAGCGTATATGTTTGGGTTAATGTTGGATTTTCTATTCTGTTCCATTGGTCTGTGGGTCTGTTCTTGTGCCAATACCAAATTGTCTTGATTACTGAAGCTTTGTAGTAGAGTTTGAAGTCTGGGAGCGTAATTCCCCGTTTTATTCTTCCTTCTCCGTATTGCTTTGGCTATTCGGGGTCTTTGGTGGTTCCATATGAATTTTAGAACTATTTGTTCCAGTTCATTGAAGAATGCTGTTGGTCTTTTGATAGGGATTGCATTGAATCTGTAGATTGCTTTAGGTAGTATAGCCATTTTGACAATATTTATTCTTCCTAGCCAAGAGCATGGGATGAATTTCCATTTGTTAGTGTCCTGTTTTATATCTCTTAGGACTGTCTTGTACTTTTCAGGGTATAGGTCTTTCACTTCATTCATTAGGTGTATTCCTAGGTATTTTGTTCTTTTTGAGGCAATTGTGAATGGAATTGTTTTCCTGATTTCCCTTTCTGTTAGTTCATCGTTAGTGTTTAGGAAAGCAACAGATTTCTGTGTGTTAATATTGTATCCTGTAACTTTGCTGAATTCAGATATTAGTTCTAGCAGTTTTGGAGTGGAGTCTTTAGGGTTTTTAATGTACAATATCATATCAACTGCAAATATTGACAATTTGACTTCTTCTTTACCAATCTGGATGCCTTGCATTTCTTTGTTTTGTCTGATTGCTGTGGCTTGGACCTCCAGTACTATGTTAAATAACAGAGGAGAGAGTGAGCATCCCTGTCTTGTTCCTGATCTCAGATGAAAAGCTTTCAGCTTCTCGTTGTTAAGTATGATGTTAGCTGCGGGTTTGTCATATATGGCCTTTATGATGTTGAGGTACTTGCCCTGTATACATATTTTGTTGAGAGTTTTTATCATGAATGGATGTTGAATTTTCTCAAATGCTTTTTCAGCATCTGTGGAGATGATCATGTGGTTTTTGTTCTTCCTCCTGTTGATGTGGTGGATGATGTTGATGGATTTTCGAGTGTTGTACCATCCTTACATCCCTGAGATTAATCCCACTTGATCATGGTGTATGATCCTCTTGATGTATTCTTCAATTCGGTTAGCTAATATTTTGTTGAGTATTTTTGCATTTATGTTCATTAGGGATATTGGTCTGTAATTTTCTTTTTTGGTGAGGTCTTTGCCAGGTTTTGGTATTAGAGTGATGTTGGCTTCATAGAATGAGTTTGGAAGTATTCCCTCCTCTTCTATATTTTGGAGAATGTTAGGAGAATGGGTATTATTTCTTCTCTATATGTCTGGTAGAATTCAGAGAGGTGAATCCATCTGGCCCAGGGGTTTTGTTCTTCAGTAGTTTTTTGATTACCGATTCAATTTCGTTGCTGGTGATTGGTCTGTTTAGTTTTTCTGTTTCTTGCTTGGTCAGTCTTGGAAGGTTGTATTTTTCTAAGAAGTTGTCCATTTCTTCTAGGTTTTCCAGCTTGTTAGCATATAGATTCTCATAGTATTCTCTTAAAATTCTTTGTATTTCTGTGGGGTCTGTCGTGATTTTTCCTTTCTCATTCTGATTCTGTTTATTTGTGTTGATTCTCTTTTTCTCTTAATGAGTCTGGCTAGGGATTTATGTATTTTGTTTATTTTTTCAAAAAACCAGCTCTTGGTTTCACTGATTTTTTTCTATTGTTTTCTTCTTCTCAATTTTATTTATTTCTTCTCTGATCTTTATTATGTCCTTCCTTCTGGTGACTTTGGGCCTCATTTGTTCTTCTTTTTCCAATTTCAATAATTTTGTCTTTAGACTATTCATTTGGGATTGTTCTTCCTTCTTTAAATAGGCCTGGATTGCAATATACTTTCCTCTTAGAACTGGCTTTGCTGCGTCCCTCGAAGTTGCGGCTTTGTGTTATTGTTGTCATTAGTCTCCATATATTCTTTGAACACTGTTTTAATTTGATCATTTATCCATTGATTATTTAGGAGCATGCGGTCAAGTCTCCATGTATTTGTGAGCCTTTTTGTTTTCTTTGAACAATTTATTTCTAGTTCTACACCTTTGTGATCTCAGAAGTTGGTTGGTAGGATTTTAATATTTTTGACTTTACTGAGGTTCTTTTTGTGGCATAGTATGTGGTGTATTCTGGAAAATGTTCCATGTGCACTTGAGAAGAATATGTATCCTGCTGCTTTTGGGTGTAGAGTTCTGTAGATGTCTGTTAGGTCCATCTGTTCTAGTGTGTTTTTCAGTGCCTCTGTGTCTTTACTTATTTTCTGTCTGATTGATCTGTCCTTTGGAGTGAGTGGTGTGTTGAAGTCTCGTAAAATGAATGCATTGCCATTTCCTCCTTTAATTCTGTTAGTATTTGTTTCACATATGTCGGCGATTCTGTGTTGGGTGCATATATATTTAAAATGGTTATATCCTGTTGTTGGACTGACCCCTTTATCATTATGTAATGTACTTCTTTATCTCTTGCTACTTTCTTCATTTTGAAGTCTATTTTGTCTGATAAAAGTACTGCAACACCTGCTTTTTTCTCCTTGTTATTTGGATGACATATCTTTCTCCATCCCTTCACCTTTAGTCTGTGTATATCTTCGGGTTTGAGATGAGTCTCTTTTAAGCAGCATATAGATGGGTCTTGCTTTTTTTCCATTCTATTGCTCTGTGTCTTTTGATTGGTGCATTCAGTGCATTTGCATTTAGGGTGATTTTCGATAGGTATGTACTTATGCCATTTCTGGCTTTAGATTCGTTGTTACCAAAGGTTCTAGGGCAGCTTCTTTACTATCTAACAGTCTAACTAAGCTTTCTTGTTAAGCTATTGTAAACACAGTCCGATGATTATTTCTCTCCCTTCTTATTCTTCCTCCTCCATTCTTTATATACTAGGTGTTTTACTCTTTCCCTTTAGTTACTATTTGGGTGATATGGTTTCTTTATTATGCTTTTATTTCCTCTGGTGACATCTTTTTAGACTTAGGAGTGCTTCCATCTAGAGCAGTCCCCTTAAGATATCCTGTATAGGTGGTTTATGGGAGGCAATCTCTCTCAGCTTTCGCTTGTCTGGGAAGCGTTTAATCCCTCCCTCAAATTTAAATGATATTCAGTCTGTATACAATATTCTTGTTTCAAGGCCCTTCTGTTTCATTACGTTAAATATATCGTGCCATTCTCTTCTGGCCTGTAACGTTTCTGTTGAGAAGTCTGATGATAGTCTGATGGGTTTTCCTTTGTAGGTGATCTTTTTACTTTCTCTCGCTGCCTTTAATACCCTGTCTTTATCTTTGATCTTTGCCATTTTAATTATTATGTGTCTTGGTGTTGTCTTCCTTGGGTCCCTTGTGTTGAGAGATCTGTGGGTTTCCATGGTCTGAGAGACTATTTCCTTCCCCAGCTTGGGGAAGTTTTCAGCAATTATTTCTTCAAAGACACTTTCTATCACTTTTTCTCTCCTTCTTCTGGTTCTCCTATAATGCAAATATCGTTCCATTTGGATTGGTCATACAGTTCTCTTAATATTCTTTCATTCCTAGAGATCCTTTCTTTTTTTTTTAATATAATTTATTTTATTATCATTAATTTACAATTACATGTGCAATATTACGATTATTAAACTACCCCTTCATCAGGTCCCCTCCACCAACCCCATTACAGTCACTGTCCATCAGCGTAGTGAGATGCTATAGAATCACTACTTGTCTTCTCTGAGTTGTACTGCCCTCCCCGTGCCCCCCCAACATTACATCTGCTAATCGTAATGCCCCTTTTTCCCTCTTATCCCTCCCTTCCCACCCATTTTCCCCAGTCCCTTTCCCTTTGGTAACTATTAGTCCGTTCTTGGGTTCTGTGAGTCTGCTGCTGTTTTGTTCCTTCAGTTTTTTTCTTTGTTCTTATACTCCACATATGAGTGAAATCATTTGATACTTGTCTTTTCGGCTTGGCTTATTTCACTGAGCATAATACCCTCTAGCTCCATCCATGTTGTTGCAAATGGTAGGATTTGTTTTCTTCTTATGGCTGAATAATATTCCATTGTGTATATGTACCACATCTTCTTTATCCATTCATCTACTGATGGACACTTAGGTTGCTTCCATTTCTTGGCTATTGTAAATAGTGCTGCAATAAACATAGGGGTGCATCTGTCCTTTTCAAATTGGGCTGCTGCATTCTTAGGGTAAATTCCTAGGAGTGGAATTCCTGGGTCAAATGGTATTTCTATTTTGAGTTTTTTGAGGAACCTCCATACTGCTTTCCACAATGGTTGAACCAATTTGCATTCCCACCAGCAGTGTAGGAGGGTTCCCTTTTCTTCACATCCTCGCCAACATTTGTTGTTGTTTGTGTTTGGATGTTGGCCATCCTCACTGGTGTGAGGTGATATCTCATTGTGGTTTTAATCTGCATTTCTCTGATGATTAGCGATGTGGAGCATCTTTTCATGTGCCTGTTGGCCATCTGAATTTCTTCTTTGGAGAAGTGTCTATTCATGTCCTCTGCCCATTTCTTAATTGGATTATTTGCTTTCTGTTTGTTAAGGTGCATGAGTTCTTTATATATTTTGGATGTCAGCCCTTTATCAGATACGTTTTTTATGAATATATTCTCCCATACTGTAGGATGTCTTTTTGTTCTACTGATGGTGTCCTTTGCTGTACAGAAGCTTTTCAGCTTGATATAGTCCCACTTGTTCATTTTTGCTTTTGTTTCCCTTGCCCGGGGAGATATGTTCATGAAGAAGTTGCTCATGTTTATGTCCAAGAGATTTTTGCCTATGTTTTTTTCTAAGAGTTTTATGGTTTCATGACTTACATTCAGGTCTTTGATCCACCTTGAGTTTACCTTTGTGTATGGGGCTAGACAGTAGTCCAGTTTCATTCTCTTACATGTAGCTGTCCAGTTTTTCCAACACCAGCTGCTGAAGAGGCTGTCATCTCCCCATTGTATATCCAAGGCACTTTTATCAAATATTAATTGACTGTATATGTTTGGGTTAATGTTTGGATTTTCTATTCTGTTCCACTGGTCTGTGGGTCTGTTTTTGTGCCAATACCAAATTGTCTTGATTACTGTGGCTTTGTAGTAGAGCTTGAAGTCAGGGAGTGTAATTCCCCCTGTTTTATTCCTCCTTCTCAGGATTGCTTTGGCTATTCGGGGTCTTTTGTGGTTCCATATGAATTTTAGAATTATTTGTTCCAGTTCATTGAAGAAGGCTGTTGGTAGTTTGATAGGGATTGCATTGAATCTGTAGATTGCTTTAGGTAGTATAGCCATTTTGACAATATTGATTCTTCCTAGCCAAGAGCATGGGATGCATTTCCATTTGTTAGTGTCCTCTTTAATTTCTCTTAGGAGTGTCTTGTAGTTTTCAGAGTACAGGTCTTTCACTTCCTTCGTTAGGTTTATTCCTAGGTATTTTATTCTTTTTGGTGCAATTGTGAATGGAATTGTTTTTCTGATTTCCCTAGAGATCCTTTTATCTCTCTCTGCCTCAGCTTCTCTGTATTCCTGTTCTCTGATTTCTATTCCATTTACAGTCTCTTGCATCTCGTCCAGTCTACTGCAAAGCCCGTCGATCGCTTGTCTCATTTCTGCATTGTCTTTCCACACTTCCTCCCTTAGCTCTTGTATATTTCTCTATATATCCATCATTATGGTTATGACTTTTATTCTGAATTCTTTTTCAGGAAGATTGTGCATGTCCATCCCATCAGGCACCCTCTCTGGGGTGTCTGGCTGATGTTAGTCTGGACCATATTCCTCTATATTTTCATGGCGATAGAAGTGGTCGCTGGTAGGCGCCACGTGTGTCAGCTGGGAGAACAAAGTCCCTTCCTGCTTGTTGTTCTCTTTACCCTTCTCCCTGGCCTGAGCTGCTTTCCTGCACCACGGGAGGCAGTCCCTGGGATAATCCACTGAACTGCCTTTGTGTGGGGTCACCCTCAGGCTTGCCTCTAGCACTGTGGGGCTTTGCAGTTATGCTGGGTGCGTTATGGTCATCTTGGTGCCTTCTGGACCTGGTTCTGGAGCTCTTCCCACTTAGCTGCACGCCCACCATGAGTAGATTCTGTGAGGTTGCTGTGGGCTGGGCCGCTCCTCTGCTATTCCACAGGAGTGGTGGCTCCTGGACCCTTTGCGGCGCCTGCCAGGGAGGGAAAGAATGGCAGGCTGCTGATCACTGTGGGAAGCCTTGGTGTGGCTTCTTTGCCTGGCCACCGACCAAAGGGTCTGAAATTCCCCAAGATTACCAGCCGCTGGGCTTAACGTGCTGGGATGATTTTGTTCTGCTGTTGGGCCCTTGTCTCTTTAAGAGTTTTAAAAAGCACCTGCTTTTCTTTTGTCCCTGGGATTCAGCTGAGGGGACCGGCTTGTCTCAGTCTAGGATCCTGCCCTTCTGTTTCTCTAGTCTCTGATACACCACACGATGTGTGTCTCTGCTCCCAGCGCAGATCACCAGGGCTGGTTATTTAGTGGGCCGGTGATTCCACTCCTTCCCCACTCTGAATCTTTTCCTCCCCCCGGCGTGCCAGGGTTGGGGAGTGCCCAGGTCCTGCTGGGTCATGGCTTTGTATCTTACCCTCTTCGTGAGGCACTAAGTTCTCGCAGGTGTACCTGTAGCCTAGTTGTTGTCCTTTATCTTCTGGTCTCTCTTTTAGGAGAAGTTGTATTTGTTGTATTTTCATAAATATATATGGTCTTGGGAGATTTCCTTCACCCTGCTCACGCCCCCATCTTCCCAGAAAGTACCTTTATTTTGAACCTTTCTTGTCCTGCTTTCAAACTTATTGTTCTCCCCTTTCTCATAGGATTCAGCACCTGAATAATAGACAATATTCATTTTCTGTAAATTACTAGATGACTTCTTTGTTTATGGTTGCTTTCTAAACCAAGCAGGCACAGGAAATAGAGAAATTGGTAATAAAATTAACATTCATCAATAGTTTCTTTATCGACACTGATTCAACCTTCACTGTTACTATGCTTGGAAACAACAAAAGTTTACATGGCTTGCTCTCACCACAAATTTACTTAATTTCAAAGATACACCAGGTACTAGGGAACTAGAATGTCAGAGGAAGGTGTATGATTCTATTTAGTAAATTAAAAAATAGACAGATACACAATAGAAACAGAAACACATGTTTTTATTTAATTTTATACATGTTGGTATGAGCAAAGAGAAAATTGTCTAAGGACATGATGTCTTAGAACACCTGGCAATTCAATTACACCCCAAACACTTTAGTAGGTAGCTTCTTTCTATTCTTTCTTTATTTTATTTTTGGTATCATTAATATACAATCACATGAGCAACATTGTGGTTACTAGATTTCCCCCATTATCAAGTTTCCACCACATACCCCATTACAGTCACTGTCCATCAGCATAGTAAGATGTTATAGAGTCACTACTTGTCTTCTCTGTGCTATACTGATGTTCCTGTGTCCCCCCTACATTATGTGTGCTAATTGTAATGCCCCTTAATCCCCTTCTTCCCCCCTTCCCACCTGACCCACCCAGTCCCTTTCCCTTTGGTAACTGTTAGTCCATTCTTGGGTTCTGTGAGTCTGCTGCTGTTTTGTACTTGTTTTTGCTTTGTTCTTATGCTTCACAGATAAGTGAAATCCTTTGGTACTTGGATTTCTCCACCGGGCTTATTTCACTGAGCATAATACATGCTATCTCCATTGCATGTTGTTGCAAATGGTAGGATTTGTTTTCTTCTTATGGCTGAATAATACTCCATTGTGTATATATACATATCTTCTTTATCCATTCATCTACTGATGGTCACTTAGGCTGCTTCCATTTCTTAGCTATTATAAATAGTGCTGTGATAAACATAGGGGTGGATATGTCTTTTCGAAACTGGGAAACTGCATTCTTAGGGTAAATTCCTAGGAGTGGAATTCCTAGGACAAATGGTATTTCTATTCTTAGTTTTTTGAGGAACCTTCACATGACTTTCCACAGTTGGATTAGTTTACATTCCACTAGCAGTGTAGGATGGTTCCCCTTTCTCCGCAACCTCGCCAGCATTTGTTCTTCCTAGTCTTTTCTATGCTGGCCATCCTAACAGGTATGAGGTGATATCTGATTGTGGTTTTAATTTGCAATTCCCTGATGATTAGTGATGTGGAGCATCTTTTCATGTGCCTGTTGTCCATTTGAATATCTTCTCTGGAGAAGTTTCTGTTCATATCCTCCGCCCATTTTTTTATAGGGTTAATTGTTTTTTCGGTGTTGAGGCATGTGAGTTCTTTTATATTTTTTGGATGTTAACCCCTTGTCGGATATGTCATATGCAAATATATATTTCCATACTGTAGGATGCCTTTCTGTTCTGCTGATGGTATCATTTGCTGTACAGAAGCATTTTAGCATGATGTAGTCCCATTTGTTCATTTTTTATTTTGTTTCCCTTGCCTGAGGAGAAGCATTCAGGAAAAAGTTGCTCATGTTTATATTAAAGATATTTTTGCCTATGTTTTCTTCTAAGAGTTTTATGTTTTCATGACTTACATTAATTCAGGTCTTTGATTCATTTTAAGTCTACTTTCGTGTAAGGGGTTAGACAGTAATCCAGTTTCATTCTCTTACATGTAGCTGTCCAGTTTTGCCAACACCAACTGTTGAAGAGGCTGTTATTTCCCCATTGTATATCCATGGCTCCTTTATTGTATATTAATTGACCATATATGCTTGGGTTTATATCAGGGCTCTCTAGTCTCTTCCATTGGTCTATGGGTCGGTTCTGGTGCCGCTAGCATTTTGTCTTGATTACTGTGGCCTTTTAGTAGAGCTTGAAGTTGGGGAGCATAATCCCCCAGCTTAATTCTTCCTTCTCAGGATTACTTTGGCTATTTGGGTCTTTTGTTGTTCCATATGAATTTTAGAACTATTTGCCCTAGTTCACTGAAGAATGCTGTTAGTATTTTGATAGGGATTGCATTGAATCTGTAGATTGCTTGAGGCAGCATGGCCATTTTGACAATATGAATTCTTCCTATCCATGAGCATGGGCTGTGTTTCCATTTATTGGTATCTTCTTTAATTCCTCTCATGAGTGTTTTGTATTTTTCAGAGTATAGGTATTTCACTTCCTTGGTTAGGTTTATTTCTAGATTTTTATTCGTTTTGATGCAATTGGGAATGGAATTGTTTTCCTGATTTCTCTTTCTGCTAGTTCATTATTCGTGTATAGGATTGCAACAGATTTCTGTGTATTAATTTTGTATCCCACAACTTTGCTGAATTCAGATATTAGATATAGTAGTTTTGGAGTGGATTCTTTAGGGTTTTGTATGTACAATATCATGTCATCTGCAAACAGGGATGGTTGAACTTATTCCTTGCCAATCTGGATGTTGTTTATTTCTTTGTGTTTTCTGGTTGCGTGGCTAGAACCTCCAGAACTACATTGAATAAAAGTGGGGAGAGTGGCTATCCTTGCATTATTCCCAATCTTAAGGGAAAAGCTTTCAGCTTCTCATTGTTAAGTATAATGTTGGCTGTGGGTTTGAAATATATGGCCTTTATTATGTTGAGGTATTTGCCCTCTATACCCATTTTACTGAGAGTTTTTAACATGAATGGATGTTGAGTTTTGTTGAATGCTTTTTCAGCATTTATGGAGATAATCATGTGGCTTTTGTCCTTCTTTTTGTTAATATGATGGAGCATGTTGATGGATTTTCGAATGTTGTACCATCCTTCCATCTCTGGCATGAATCCCACTTGATCATGGTGTATGATCCTCTTGATGTATTTTTGAATTCGTTTTGCTAGTATTTTGGTGAGTATTTTTGTATCTATGTTCATCAGGGATATTGGTCTGTAATTTTCTTTTTTTGTGGTTTCTTTGCCTGATTTTGATATTAGAGTGATGTTGGCCTAGTAGAATAAGTTTGGAAGTATTCTCTCCTTTTCTACTTTTTGGAAAACTTTAAGAAGGATGGGTATTATGTCTTCACTAAATGTTCGATAAAATTCAGCTGTGAAACCATCTTGTCCAGAGATTTTGTTCTTAGGTAGTTTTTTGATTACCAATCCAATTTCCTTGCTGGTAATTGGTCTATTTGGATTTTCTGTTTCTTCCTTGGTCAGCCTTGGAAGGTTGTATTTTTCTAAAAAGACCCCTTTATCGTTATGTAATGTCCTTCTCTGTCTCTTGTGACTTTCTTTGATTTGATGTCTGTTTTGTCTGATGCAAGTACTGTATGTAACTCCTCCTTTTTTCTCCCTGTTAGTTGCATGAAATTTCTTTTTGCATCCCTTTACTTTCAGTCTGTGTATGTCTTTGGGTTTGACGTGAGTCTCTTGTAGGCAGCATACAGATGGGTCTTGTTTTTTAATCCATTCAGTGACTATGTCATTTGGTGCATTCAGACCATTTACTTTTAGGGTGATTATCAATAGGTATGTACTTATTGCCATTGCCGGCTTTAGAGTCATGTTTATCAAAGGTTCAAGGGTAATTCCCTTACTATCTAACAGTATAATTTAACTAACGTAGTATGCCATTACAAACACAACCTAAAGGTTCTTTTTTCTTCCTCCTCCATTTTTTTATATATTAGGTATCGTACTCTTTTTCTATCCCTTGATTGACTTTAGGGGTAGTTGATTTGATTTTGCATCTGCTTAGTAATTAATTGTGTTACTTTGCTCTGGTTTTATTTCCCATGGTGACAGCTATTTAGCCTTAGGAATACTTCCATCTATAGCAGTCCCTCCAAAATGAACTGTTGAGGTGTTTTGTGGGAGGTAAATTCTCTCAGCTTCTGCTTATCTGAAAATTGTTTAATCTCTTCTCCAAATTCAAATGATAACCTTGCTGGTAGAGTATTCTTGATTCGAGGCCCTACTGTTCCACCTCATTAAATATATCATGCCACTCCCTTCTGGCCTGTAAGGTTTCTGTTGAGAAATCTGATGATAGCCTGATTGGTTTTCCTTTGTATGTGATCTTTTTTCTCTCACTAGTTGCTTTCAAAAGTCTGTCCTTACCCTTGATCTTTGCCATTTTAACTATTATATGTCTTCTTGTTGTCTTCCTTGGTTCCCTTGTGTTGAGAGATCTGTGCACCTCCATGGCCTGAGAGACTACCTCCTTCCCCAGATTGGGGAATTTTTCAGCAATTACCTCCTCAAAGACACTTTATATCTCTTTTTCCCTCTCTTCTTCTTCTGCTACCCCCATAATGCGAATATTGTTCAGTTTGGATTGGTCACAGTGTTGTCTCAATATTCTTTCACTCCTAGAGATCCTTTTTTCTCTCTGTGCCTCAGTTTCTCTGTGTTCCTCTTCTCTAATTTCTATTCCATTTACTGTCTCTTCTACTACATCTAATCTACTTTTAAATCCCTCTGTTGTATGTTGCATTTCAGATATGGAATTTCTTAATCATTGAATCTCCCTCCTAAATTCGTCCCTGAGTTTCTGAATGTTTTTCTGTACCTCCATAAGTATGTTTATGATTTTTATTTTAAACTCTCTTTCAGGAATATTGGTGAGTTTAGTCTCATTTTGCCCTTTTTCTGGGGTTTCTAAGATTTTTGTCTGAACCTGGTTCCTTTGATGTTTCATATCTCTATGTGGCTCTCTAAAGTGCCCAGAAGGTCTAGTCTCTGGAGCTCTCAGCCCCTGGAGTGAGGTTGGGTGTTGCAGGGGCATGGTGCTGATGCCCTGTTTCCTGAGGTCTGCTCTGTTCTCCAGGTCTATGCAGTCTGGTGCAGCCTTTTTTCCTATTGCTATTTTAGGATTAGTTGTATTAACTATATTTTCATATTATATGTGTTTTTGGGAGGCGTTCTGTCTCTCCTTTCATGCTGCCATCTTGAATCAATCTAGTAGTTAGCTTCTTACACCAAATATTATGCTTGTAAAATATTAAGAAAAATTTGTGTGAAAAATTTTAATACATACCTATGTGTAATTTATTTATTGACAAAGCTCAGCTGGTAGTATTCAGTCAGAGAGAAACTATATATTCTAACCAATGTCTTTTCTTTCCCGACCCCGAGTCCCATGCTTTTTTCATAGATTTTATAAAAATATTTAGGAACAAAATCCAGTTCACTTTAATAACAAAACATCAGTTTCTCACCCAAATAAACCTCATCCCTGTCTCCCACTTAAGATCCGTTTTGGATGTAGAAACTTTCAGAGTAGAAAGGAAGTGCGGAGTGTGGCTCCCAGTTAAAGACCTACTTGTGATTTATCAGGCCTGATCACAGGCAGCAACAAAGACTTAACTGGCAGACCTCTTGGGGGAGAGCTGCCCTCTCCATGCCAGACTTACTGCACAGCCAGTGCCCTGTGTTATATTGCGCGCTGCGAGTAAAACCACTCAAATACAGTCAGAGTCAGATTAGAAGTCGGTTTATTGGCCAGCGTCTGCACGAGGAGAAGTGGCAACCCAAATCATGCAGCCCCATCTTCAGATTTCAAAGTTCTTTTAAAGGCAAAAACGACATTCTTCTTGGCACAGCAAGGGGGATCTTGGCGCAGAAGCAGGTCTTAGAGAAGCCAAATTAAGCAAGGTTAGCAAATACTATGTTACTTTTCCTGGAATATTCAGTTACTGCGGTTTTCCTGTTTTTGTAACTTCTCTAGTGCCTATGTTTCTTCTCTAATGGGGTACAAGCTAGGCTAAAACGGCGCTTCTGCTGCTGAGACAAGCGCAGGCCCTGCCACACTCTGCAGTCTGTGAAAAGAGCTGCAGTCAGACACAGGCCCCTCTGGCCAATTGTTCTCTTTGCATATTTACATTCCTGGCCCAGACACCTGCATCTGAAGATCTCTTTATCCACAGCCTCAGCAGAGATATTCAGGCCCCCTTACTGTGGCCTCCTTGTGAGAAGAGGAGAGAGAAACTTTGGGGATCTTCCCACTCTCACTCAAAACCCAGTACTTTCCCCCTCCTCGCCTGCATACTTCCTGCAAGCCCAGGGTCCATAAAATTGCTGGAGCCTTTTGCTCAGGGCTCCCTCAATAGTAGGATGACACCCCTATATGTGGGCTCATCCCTCCACCTCAGTACCCTTCCAAGAGGGAAAATAAAACAGGATCAGTTGGAGCTTTTTTGAGTTTTAGACTTGCTTATATCATCATCTCACTGAGTGATTAAAGGCTTGACTCTTTCACTTTCGGTTACTTTAATTGACTAATCTGACACCTGGCAGGTCAGCTTTCTCTCTCCAACTTCAGCTCAGTTTCTGACAGGAGAACTGTGGGATTCTTTTCTTTCATCCACAACAAGGTATGAATGAATCTGGAATTGTTCAAAGTCAGAGTCAATGAAGAAAATAATTAGAAAAAACTGGCTATGTCATTATGGCTGTTGTGGGTAAAATCTAACATTAGTTCATTCTGGGTTAGCAGAAATGCAAAAGCTATTTTTAAAATTTCTGATGCATGAAAAACCACCACTTGTAATGCAATGTGTGTGCCTGCACACACATGCACACAAATGCACGACAGTGAGCCTCTTGGATCAAGTCCCGGTCACAATGATGGCTCTGGCTCTACTCCACATATCTCTTTGGCCCATTGGAAAATGCACCTTACCTCACCATTACAGTACTTTGTAAACTATTTCCATTCACTACAGGTCACTCCAGTCTGCCTCCACCCTTCAGGATGTTCATTTGTTTAAGTCACTAGGGACTCTACCGGTTCCTGTGTTTTCATCCTCCCCCAAGTTCTAGGGACCACAGAGTAGGGTTTCAGAATAAAAATCTTAAAAGTCCTTTCCTATAACTTGAGGGAAAGAGAGGAAAAGCACAATATCCAGATCCTGTGCTATACAAAGAATTTCCCGACTAAGTCCCTGGTCAGTCCCTTAGCCTCCTTTCATACTCCGTGGAGGTTTACAATGGGCTGTGAATCATCAGGCAGCTTTAAATGATTTCTTGTCTAGTTTTAAGTAAATTCCTTAGCAGTTCAAATCTTCTCTTTGCTTTTTTGAGTTTTGATGCCTCAGCAGAAATAGAAAATGGAAAATATATAAATTTTATATTGAACATATCATAACTTCATACTCATACAAAAACCCGAAACATCAGACATTATAGTCCTCATAATGTATCACAATCAATTTAAGAAAATAAGGTCTATATGAGCTGAAGAGTGATTGTATTCTTCTTCAGAGTAAGAAGGAAATGACTTTTAAAAACCTTAAAATTCTACCATTGTGATGACTGAACTCATGAAAAAATTATTGTGCCATGATTCACTGAAGATCATATAAATACATTAAATAATTCAAGACCATTTTAAAAGTGAACAGAGAATTCATTTTAAGAGATCTATTTCCCAGGCTTATATTAGAATAAATATTTTAACGTTCTCCTATCTATTTAGGAATGCATTTTTAAAGAAAATATCAAAGGAATTTTTCCAGATGGTTAACCTTAAAAATTATTTTTCAAATTAAACAAGAAAATATAACTTGTTTTTACAGATCTGCTCAAGTATTTATTAAATGCCTGATCTACTTATATAATCCTACCACCTCAATAGCAGAATACTAGCCTGATATATACTTTAAATATCTCATATTGATACTGCATTATTCTTTACAAACTGGCATAAATTGATTATTTTAAATAATATCAACTATATTTTGAAAAATATAAAAACAATGTGTGTGTACCTATACACACACATATATACACAATATTTCTGGTATTATCTTTAAATCATTAAACTCGTAATACAATATACAAATTAGGCAGTGGAATCAAAAGTACAAGAATATGATACCATGTAACAACCCCTGAAAGCAAGTTTAATAAAATTGTTTTATACTACATAATATTATTAGTATTGAAATGAGTATTGCAACTAAATAATAGCAAATCAGAAGCTGAAAGCAAACGTCTCTCTCAGAAAATTATTTAGCATAATCAGTAAGGTTTATATCATGTTCTTTATCTCCTTCAACAAAAAGGAATGATCAAGTTAAGTGGTGGATATGATTTCTATCCAGCATTTTGGTCTTTAAAGGAGAATCTTAGGTGACATGATAACTTAATGGTAATCTATCATAGTGGTCAAGAATGCTGGCTCTGAAGGGAATATATTGAAAATGGCAAATACATAGAAAATGAGGCTCTGAAAATGATTAAATGTGTGACATGGGGTAATTTCTGTTTCCTTTAAGCTTTAGAATCCTCTTATTTATTTAAATGGCAATGATAATAGAACATGATACTACATCTGTATGTATGTATGTAGATATATACATATGTGGATGTATGTAGGTATGCACGTGCACTCACATATATACACACACACATTCTTCATATTTTGCCTTTCTCATGAAGCAAAGACCTGCCTTGAATGACGATGCTCTTTAGTGTAAGAATCTAGCTGCTAATCATTCATGGAATTAGGATTGTCAAGGTCTGAAGCTGATGCACTAAGGACCCATGTTTTATATCTGCACTCTTCATAACAGTGGTATTGGCCACATGTGACTATTGAATACTTGAAATAGGGCTAAACTGAGATGTAATGTAATTGTAAATTATACACCAGATTTTGAAGACTTATGAAAAAATCTCACTAATAATTTAATTTTGATTAAATGTGGCAATGAAAATATTTTGTATATAACTGGCTAAATAAAATACAATACTAAAACTAATTTCACTTTTCTTAACTTTTTAAGTACTGTGGCTGGTATAAAAATTAAATTACAAATTTCTATTGGACAATGCTCTTACATAAGCTACAATAATTTTTCACTTTGGTTTCATTGTTTGTGTCCCATAATTCCATACTATTTTGAACCATATTTTATACAGCTGCCAAATTTTATCATCTAATAAGCAATGAATTTGGAAAAAATGAGTAATATTCTGAGCCTAATTTGCAGCATTCAGCTATTTTCAATTTTATGTAAAACGTATACTGTCGGTTTTTACTGTAATAATAAATGATAATATAAAGTTAGTTAAAATATGTTCTCATGAGTGTTGTATCACAATTTTCATTGTTTTTACTTAAGCTGATAGATGTTATGGCAAATAATAAAATGTAAACTATAACTCATATTCAAGTCATGTTTCCAGGAAAGCTATAAAACTTTGATTTTAAGCAAAGTTTAAAACAGATGTCAATTACTTCCACAGTAGCTTCCTTTATTAGATCTGAATATCGGCTCATCAACATTCAATTCTAGCTTTTTAATGAAAAGAAGAAATCATAAATAGTAAAATAAGTAAACAATATAAACAATAAATAAAAGCTTAAGAAACTTTGAAATTTATCATTAAACAGCCATGAAAATAAATAAATAAGTCACAGATTCATAAACACCAAAATAAAAAAATATTTAAAATAATGTGCCACACAGCAGGTGAAAGCTAAATATCTGTCATTGGACCTGTTTTATATATATTATGAAGAGTCATTTATTAAAAAAATTTAGCCTACCAGAAACGTATTTTAACTTCTGTTTCCTACATATAACCATGTCATATTTTAAATGTAAAACCATTCAAATGGAATAAAAAATTTAAATGAAAAATGAGTTAATAGTGCATTAGAAAATATAAATTGGCACTTTTTTATGAAACTTGCCATATGTCAAAATTATATTTGAAATTATAGCAGCTGAATAAAATAAGTCTATTACATAGGCCAGATACTAAGAAGTCAGCTCTGATAATTCTGAAAAACAGAAAATTCAACTAAGGTCACTTTTAATGTTATTAATTACTATTATAACTGTTATTATAACTATTGATGTTATAAATGGCCAGGAATATCTACAAGATTTTGTTTTCCTGAGAAAGCTTCCTTAGTCATTATTTTGGGGAAGGGGAATATGTTCAACAAACGTGCATCCTCAGCATTACAAACAACCTTGAGAAATGATCTGTAATATAAAATATCAGAGATTCTAAAAATACAGTACAAATTGATTTTAAGGGCAGTAGCTTTGATACTTCCTCCTACCAAATGAGCATTTTTAAAGCTTGAATCAGATTTCCCACTGCAGTATGCCAAATAAAACATATACTTATCTCTAAGTAGAATACATGTTTTATCAATAGCCTTCTGGAAGTGACTCACTCACCATTTCAACCCAGCAAGATCCTCATGCTATACAAGTGTTCTGGAGAATAGGTAAAGAAAGGAAGTTGCTCACATTAGTTTAGACAAGAAAAGATAATCATGATATATTCTCTCTTGTGAGCGTAAAATCTCTGATGCAAAAATGCCAATTAGAAATTAATACACAGGACCAAATAGCAATAAAAATGAATACACTAACACCATACACAGTAGCATAGATCTATCTCAGACACCTAATATCCAGGAAAAAAAATACAGGCACAATAGAGTGATGCTGTATTATTCCATTCATTTGGGTTTACCAACATGCAAAACTAATTCAAGGTGTATGAAGTCAAGATAATCATGGTGTGGTAGTGACTGCAGTGAACCACCTGCACTTTTCATTTTTTTGTCTAGATGCGGGTTGCATGGGTGTGTATGTTTAAGGTTGAATATGAGCTTTCTTAGGTAAATTAGGGGTTCAAGGGGGTGCAGAAAGGCAAACCATCCTATTTAAAAGATCAGAGGCATAAAATTTCATTATATAGTAACATAATTTGAGGTAGCTCAAGATATCTGCAATATCAAGGACAAATGATGGCAGAATATCAAGGAGCAATCGTTGTTTAAGAGTAGTTATCTCTTCCCTCCTATATTCACATGGCACACTCCCTTAATTCATTCAGATCTTAGCTCAAATGGCTCCTCACTACAGAGACCTTTCACCACTATCTTATTTATTAAAAAATATATATGTATGTGTGTGTGCGCGTGTGTATATGTATATACATGATTAGTGCTTAGATGTATATAATCTGCTTTAGTTTTCTTCATAACATCTATCACCACAGTAAACTTTACTCAATTTCTTTTTATTCAGTCACTGTCTCTCTGCCATCCTAAAATATAAGCACAGTGATGGCAGGGAATGTGTCCTTTAGCTCATCACTATATCCTCAGGACCTAAAACAATACTTCAGCCAGGGTAGTGTTCAGTAAGTATTTACTGAATGAACGGTTGAATGAATGAATGTCACTGAAGTGCTAAATGGAGCCATAGTAATAAAGAAGTTCATGGATTTATAAGGAAGATAACATTTAAGTAGATTAGTAGTATGTACATTAATTATGCAGATAACATTTCAATAGATAGATTCTGAGGATTCCAGAATCTTTTCAGAATTCCCTATCTTGGCAACCCCTAAAGAGAAAATGTGAAGACATAAAAGTTCAGCCTTTTAATTTACTGCATTATTCATGGATTTTTGGTCATGCAGAACTCACTGACAACTAACAACATTCATTAGGCTTAGGATGGTATAGCACAAGATGTTAACCCTTTTGTGTTAGATGGTATGGAACAAGTAGATCCAATTTTTAAAATTAAATTATAAATAAAATTTTCATTTATATGTGCATTTAAAAATATTGCAATAACTTTCATTCTTGATTCCAAAAATTATTGGCATTTATTTAAATAACAGGTGTTTCTTTGTAAAAAGTATCATATGCTGAATAAGTAATTATGAAGGCAAGAGGGCTTATCTGGACCAGAGAAGTTGGGTAAGGGGCTGTTTTTCTGCAACAGGGTCCATGAGAGACACGGGGAAGCAGAAGCAGACTGCTTGTAAGAAATAAACAGGTTTCTCCCTGCCAAAAAAGTATCATATGCCAATTTCATATATAGTATGTTTGCACATCTTATGACTTTTCTCCATCAAATATGTGAACAGCAATAATTCAAAATTTCAACAATTTTGTGGACACCTATATTTTGCTAAATACTGTGAAGTATAAAATAGAATCGCTACTCATGAGGAATACACATAAAACAAGGAAAAAATACTTGCTTACATATATCTAAAATGCAAGGCTTATTTATTTAAGTATAATCGATATGAATTTGGAGAAAGAAACTCTATTGAGCTGAAGGAATCAAAAACCTTCATGAAGAAGGTGAAAGATGAGCTAGTCCTGATGAAAAATATGACTTTGAAAAAAAAAGGAATGAAATGAAATAGAGTTCCATATGATGATCAGCCAATAATGCAATTTGAAATAATTTTCTTGTAAATACAAAGTAGAAGCTAGCTAAGGTAGTGAGGCAGGTTACAGACCATGATGGTATATAATGATGGTAAAGTTTTAGATGTATTCTATTAGCATGAAAGAAGCCATGCTTTTGATAGGTTGATTTCATAAAATTATGAATTTTGAAAGGGAGAGACAATATAGAGAGACTATTTAGAATATCCTTGGCTATAATATAATTCTACAAAGAGTCCTAATGTAATGGGGACCCATTCTTTCCTTGACTTTCACCATCTTTTTAAGTGTACAAGCCATTTATTTTATAGAATGTTAATCAACTGAAATGCATTTGATGCTTTCTCCTGATTTGGTTCAGGGTGTGTATACTTGACAGGAATATCAAAGCAGTTATGTGGTGCTCTCATTCATCCTAATGGATGGTGCGTAGTTTCAATTTGTCCCAGCATTGGCGAAGTTCTCTTTACTTCATTAAGGTGAAGCCTGACATGCTTTTCTGTTAAAAAGTTACTTTTATTTCACTTTTTAAATTAATTCTTGGTGGGAAGACATCACACAAATAATAATAATTTGTTTTATATCAAACTTAAATGTATTATTTATATCAGAATAAATCTGTTTTTATATTTTATACAGTGAGTTATAATTTTTAAAGATGTCTTTATTTTTTAGCTTAAGTTATCCCAGATTGACCAATGGTAGCTGGTTTCTGTGTCCTTTTGATATGGTATCATTCTTTGAGCACCTTTTTTTTTTAGCACTTTCTTCCTTTCTGGAAGAACAAAATGCTCCAGACTCATACTTTCACTGCCCAGCCCTCAAATCAGACATTTTTCCAAGATGTCCTGGTTTGTTTAATGATAAATGGCATGGCATACAGAATCCAAGAGTTATGTGCTATTGTGCTTATTACTCTTACAGTGTTGCTCCTAGACCATCTTAGCAGACAGAACTAGGGAATTTTTGTACATAAGTAGATATAAACACATACATCTAGGTCTGTGTTTATTTATCCATTATTCTTTTTGTCTATTGATCTATTTCTTAATCAATACATCTACCTATCAATTGAATACCGAAAGTTCATACTGATCCCCAATTCTAACCCAACACCACAAGATACATTTTATCTTCCCTATTTCCATAGTTTTAACTACTCTCTCTGGCAGTGAGGTACTTACGTGCTCACATTAACTTAATATATTTGCTCATTTAATCAATTCTTCCTATGTAACATCCCCTACCTCCACACTGGCTCTCCTCCCCTGCAAAAAATGCCCTTCTTTCCCCAGTCAGACTGCCACATCCCACATGGGCTGCACCACCAGGCAGAAGGACCTCTTCTCCCCATTTAGGTTCTGATACTCTGGAACAGGTAAATCCTCCTCTCAGAAACCTTATTGGCTCTGCTCTCTCTCTGTGGATCAAAATCCCATTAAACATACTCCTCACTCTGTGCAGAGCCTTGAGTATTCTTGGATGCCATCTCCATCTATCTCAGGATCTAACATCACACCACTGAGCTTTAAAGTTGGTAGAAATGAAATCTCCTACCACACTCCTCAGTTTTCAAGACTCCAAAATGATGCCGCCTACTTTAGGAAGGCATCTCTTAATCCCTTATGTATACATAATACAGCTCCTTTCTGTCTTCCTCTATTGCTATTAATAATCTCCTACAGTATTTTATCTTCTGTAGTCATCAATATTACTTTCATCATCCTTACTCAACTTAAATCTCTTCCTCCATGGCAGTGAACATAACATTTTTAGTTGAGTTTTTATAATATCTAATGAAGTGACTTATAAATAATAAGAGCTCACTAACTCCATTGAAAATAATTAAGTATATTCCCAAAGAGTTAACTGAACCACTGTGCTTTATGTAATTAAGATCATTAAAGAAAGCAATGGTTCCTTACCATACAGAAAAATGTAGAAGTATTTGTTATTTTATTTCACTAAAGATACATTTCTTTCATAGAGAAAAAATATAAAACAATATTCCTAAGGGAAGTATTATCAGTTAGTTCTAGAAAATAAATGGAAAATAAGCCAAATGAATATAAATGCAAATTTAATTAAATGCTGTGACAATTTCAAAGAGAACATGCTTAAGTTTTCAATAATAAGTTAAATACGTGACTTTTTGTCCTCACTGCCTGCATAGAATCTTTGGCAATTGATTTAAAATGTCATGGTACAATGGAGTAAAGTTCTAACAAGTTTTGACAGAGCATTTTAATTCAGTATTCATATATCATCAGTAAAATATTTGAGCTCATTACCCAAATAAAACAGCATGACCTAATTACAATGATTAGATATACTAAACTATAGCTGAAAATAGTAATCTTTTTTAATATATGAAAGTTTAGATAATACTTGAACTGAAAACTTACTTTCTCCTATGGATTTCTATAATAACTAAATAGCTGTGCATGATTTTGTTTCAACAAGAATTCCTGTTTTAAGTTGCGGAAAGAAAAAGGGTTTATAATGTAAAAAGAAAACTATTTATCAACTAGGACCATATTTGCATATTCAGTAGAAATGGGAGGAAAATGAAGTTTTAAAGTGAGTCTACAAAATTCATATGAATGGCTCTTTGCCCATGGATTTGAAATAGACTGATGAGTCTCTCTTAGGTGGAATTAGTGCAGTTATTTATTCTAGGGATAATTTTCTTCTCTACTGAGACAAAATTCTTCTGACTACTTTATCAATATTCCATGAACTATAAGGTTTTTCACTCTAGCTGATGGAGACAGGGAATATTCCTAACCCTGTATCTTTCCAAACAGTAAACTAGGGCAATTTTGTGCTTACATTTGTTTCCTATATCTGACAGATCACATCATTTGCATGATGTTCAATGTATTGTTTCATATATTTCATCCAATTTTTGGGTATTGTGCAGTTGGGAAAATCAGCCCTAGATTGAAGGCTGCTCTGCTTTCACCTAATAAGATATGAAGGCGTGAAACTGTTTCTAAGAAGTTTAAATACATCCTAGAATAAAGCTCAATAAGCTGTCGGGGAAACAAATTACACATCACCTAAAACAAAGCTCAATTTATAGAGGTAAAAAAATTATCCATCACCAATGGATAGCCATGATGAGCAGCAGTGCATTAGAGCTCTCTTAATATGCATCTCTCTCTTCTCTGGCACACTATTCTGCAAACTTTACATTCCTTGTATTTGCAAGGATTCTAATTCCATCCCCTCAACTGAAGGATATCAGTTAGCTTTGATTGAATTCCTCCTTTCTTTGTTACAGCCAGGAAATTCTCTTCAGGCTGTAGTAATTCATGGCATTAGAACTTAACTCATTTTATTTTCTCTTCTTCAGGGGTCCCTGACCTAGGGTTCTTGATATCCAGTGTCTGAAAACAGCACATTTGGGGGGTTTAGCTGCTTATTTCAGGAAGGGAAATCAGATTTTTCTTACTTCATCTTGGTTTAAGGCAGAAATTGTCTCCAGAGAGTTCTATAACCATGAAATTTCACAAAACATCACACAAGCCCACCATATTAATGATATTATTCTGATTGGACTGGTGAACAGAGAGCAGCAAGTGCTTTAGCTACCTTAATAAGACATATATGAAATGGACCGTGGGCTATAAACCTGAAAAAAAAAAAGCAAAGGCATTTTTACCTCAGTGAAGTTTTGTGATTTTTGTGCACACTGAGATATCCCCACTAGGGTGAAGGACAAGCTGCTGGGCCTCATTTCACTTACCCTGAAAAAAAGAGTGACAATAATTTTAGGTCTTTTGTATTTTGGAGGACAAATATACCATATATGTGTAGGCTGTATTAGCCCATCTACAGATTGACTTGTTAAGCTCCAGTTTCTAGGGGTCAGAGCAACAGCTGGCTCTGCAGCACATCCAGGCTGCAGGGCAAGCTGCTCTAGCACCTGAGCTTTATTATCTAGCAGAACCAGTGACTGGAAGTGTCAGAGGCTTTTGGTGAAGCCTCTGGAAAGATCAATAGGAAAATCATAACACAGAACCCTGTATTATCTCTGCTTTTCTGTAGGTATCTATTGTGTTTTGACAAATAACTCAGGCTTGCTTATGCACTTAGGTAGAAATTAAATACTTAATCATAAAATGTCTAGTAATCATGGGACCCATGCTTCCCATCACGAATCAGGCAATGTCTGACTGAACTCACCACAAGGTGGGACACGTGCAACAGCAATGCTCTATCAAATGAAAAGGATTTACAAGAACGGGAGCTCAGACAGATCTCGAAGTGAAAGTAAATTGAATGAGCAGATGGCTCACTCTTTTGACATTTATTCCTACTACTTTGCATCTTCTCCTTCAATCCATGCTTATGGCATCCTGGGAGATTTCTTATGACCAGATGACTGAACAGGAAGAAATTTAGGTGTGGATTATAGTTTACCATACATTACATGTTGGCATAATCTGAATAGGTTGAACAACTCAAGCTGTAGAGCCCCACTCAGGGATAAATCTGAAAAAAATGATGATAGTAAAGACTCCTACTTTGAGTAATACATTTGGGTTTCTACTTAATCTGAAGAAAGATATGGCCATCAATATGGATCTCCACCAGTTCATGAGAAACCGGTAACAGTCTGGCTGGATGGCCAAGGACTTAGAAGAAATAGGATTGGGAAGTTGCTTACAGATAAGTCTATGGAGGACGTATGTGGATGGATATTTCAGAATGGACACAGGTGAATGTCCAGCAAAGGGGATCTCCTGCAGAGGATTCTTATTCATCAGATTAAGATATTCTGATGCTTCTTTGATCTTATCTCTTATAAAAGAATTATGTCCTCTTTGACTTTAGTACTTAAGTATGGTTACCTTGCCTCTGTCTTTTTGGGACTGCATCCTCCTAGATTTTAGAGAGCTTGTTTTCCACTGAAGCATTCCTAATTTCAACCCTGGCAAGGATAGCCATTATTGAGTTTTTCAAATATTCTGATGCTTTCATCATTGGCACATTTCTTGCTTTTTCATTAAAAGAAAAAAAGTGTCCCCTGCTTCAGCAGGTGGTTTCTCACGTCATAATCTGTCCATTCAAATAGACCTACTTCCCTGAATTTCCAGAAACTTTTCCCAAAATTTGCCAAGGAAATATTCTTGTGTCTATATTCTATTTATTGCTGGTGGTTTTCAAAATATGGTGATACAACCAGCATCATAAGTATCATCTGGGGTCTTGTTAGTAATGCACATTTCTGCCCCTAACTCATGATTATCAAATCAGAATCTCTGGGTAAGGGCCATAGTTTTGATAAGACTTCAAAGTGATTCTTACGCATGTTAAAGTTTAAGAACATATCTTAAAGAATCCATCATCAAATTCAGGTTTTAAGAAGTCATCTCAAAATAGTAGACTGGCTTCAAGCACCAACTGGCTTTGACAAAAGAATCAAATGTCAAGTAATGTACTGGTGCTCCTTTGTTCAGTGAAGTCTCCCCTCTCCAGGCATGCATAGGTTTATATTACTCTATAACTCATTGTGTAGCATCTTCTTTATATCTCCCAAATCATTAGCATTTAGGTTATTTTTTTTCATGATGTGATTCTTTTCTGCTGGGACTAATCCTAGCTATCAACTTGAATGTACTGGCAGGTGGTGGGAGTTTATCTTAAAAATATTATGTCTCATATTCTGAAGTACCTGCTTTGGGTGGGGTTATTACATATTCTTTAGTAAAGATAAAGAACCCTCTTGCAAAGTGGAAGAGGCTATTTCTTTACTGGGTCAGTAAAGTGTGAAGCTTTAAAAATCTCAAAATTGTCCTAATTCCAAATATTGGTATTCTGTTATTTTTCTATCAAGGTTCTTATATTAACAGAGAAAATATGTCATGGTTATATATTTATTCTCCTTTTCACCTCTTCAATTTTTTGTTAGATTCTTTTCTGATTTTCAGCATGGTCTGTCTTATGCTACACAAGGTAAGAGTTATTTTTGAAGGTTTTATTGAGATTCTCTGAATTTCAGATCAGAACATCAGTTAGCAATCAATTACCTTGAGTAAAGAAAACATTTTTTTAATGGTCATTAGTCCCATTAATCATATTTCCTGTTCCAAATATGTATTATTTCCTCACTCCTACCATACTAATAACTGCATAATTTTATCTCCTAGTGCCTTGCCATTCCCTTGAGCTTCATTCCAAATAAAACAGAGGAAAGCTCAAGGAAAAGCGACACTACTGCCTGACGGGTAATTCTATTCCACTTAACACCAGAATGTCACCTTCCTGCTATTCTGCACAATCTAACTCAAAAGTCTCATCTGTAGAGTATGTTTCTAGAACATTTTCCAATGTCAATAGTGTTAACCTTGTTTTACCAGAAAAAAAGACCCTGGTGTAAGAATTAATTGCTAAAGATTTATTTTAGGTGCAATCCCAAGGCAGGCAGTGATGGACAAAGTACGGGAGGCAGAGAAGTGTAAGCAGTGAAATATGATGCATGTCCATGCTGAGCACCACCTCATGTAAGCCTCGAAGAGATATAGAATATTTTGGGTCATGTGTGACATCTCCAGACCAACTGTGTTGAGAAGTGGAGGTTAGGAATAGTCAAACAGAGAGAAGTCAGTGGATTAATATGTTGGCTCTGTCCAATCCCCTAATTTCCATTGCTTGAAAGTCATTCTCTGGGCCAACTGAGCAAACTCTAAGGAAACCAGGTTCAAAGTCCTGCAATGTGGTGTTCCATCCAAGCTCAGAAGTAGAGGGAAGAGCCAGAGAGACTCTGGGCAGATGACTGGACTAAGGAAGCAGATCCATGTGAGCCAGCTTAGTGTGAGACTGTTACCTGCACTGCTCGCACCTTGTGGGGCCACCATCTTGATCTGTGGGAACTACGCTAACACAGTAAGTGTAGCAAGACCAGCATGGTTATATGTGTGTTTTATATTGGCCATTAATGCAAGGTCCTGTGGACCTTTGTTAGTGTTTTTAAGTGCACTAATACATATTAAATAGGCCGTTTGTGATCAGAAAATATTTTGATTTGACTTGGTTGCTAGTTACTACAGTTGAGAACACGTCAATATTCAAGCAATCTGGCAATACTTCAGATTCTAGGGGGGATATTTTAAAATTCTGGTGTATGACATGTTTTTCAAGTAGTTTTGGAATATTTTCCAAGTTACTTAAGTGAAATAAGTGGCTCTATTTTATATGGAAACATACAAATTATATGATATGTATTATGTATATTCAGCAAAGAGCAAAGTAGCACCAATATAGTAACATATGAATACATTTACTCTTAGTCCATTTCAAGACTTTAAGACATTCATTCAGTTTCTGTTCTGTGGGTAACACATTTGCACCAACTAATATAAACAAATGACTAAGATGTCTTCAGTGAAATGGACACAGGCACAATATTCAATTCTTCTAGTTCTTAGACCTGAGGTTTTTTCTCAAATTGAAAACAATCCCAGTTCTCCAAGTCATGGGCTCAAACTAGCCTCAGTCTAGTTTCAGATCTAAAATAAAATTAATCCCTAATTAAATAGGCCTAGTAATCAAATGTGACATAGCCTTGTTTTGTTCCTACTCTTTATTTTCTGTTTCCCAGTTCTATTTATACTATTTCTGCTGTCACTGTGATATAATCCCTTGCTTGGAAACTAGGTCCCTGTCTTGTTCCTCTTTACCTCCATCTTACCTCTGATGATATCTGAAAATTTTCTAGGGTCACACTTTCTCCAAATCATACTTTAGAACTGAGGAAATGAAACACACCCATGAGAAGGGTATCTGTTGCTAGCAAATGAATGAATTCCTGAAAACTGCATTCAAAATATTGTGTGCTTTGTTTTGGCCTATTTGATAAAAATAAAACCCCAAAGCCCCAAATTATAGAACATCTACACACAAATAAATGCTAGTTTAAATTCTTCAAAGTTATTATTAAGGATTTGGTTAAGCTGAAACAAAAACTTTCCAAAGAAATCTCATCTCTAAGGTCAGCCTCTCTTTCAACTGCATATTCTCACAGGTGACTTTCACCATTGTTTACATTTCTTCCTTTTGTTCTCCCTGCTGACCGGCATCCACTCTTTTCTCAAGGTTTCTGTACCCTTATATCCCTACCCACCCTGCATATTGTTTCAGCTTGCTGTCTCACAGGTTTTACTTTGCATGTCATCTTTTCAGCTTCTGACCATCTGTCTCAGTCTCTCTGTCTTAATTCAAAATCAAGAAAGTAATCATCTATTTGATCTCTTTTGTGAATTTGGCCAAATACAAATTCTTTGCACAATTAAAAGAACTGACGTCCTCTGTGTCAGATGTCTGTCTGTGATAGAATTAGGTACAGCCTAGGAATGGGTAGAGAAATGCATCAAACACTGCTCCATATTAGTAAGGATCTCAATTTGGAAAACTTCCATGCACAGAAAACCGGGCTTCATAGGCATTCTGAAAATATGGTTTTCCTCTCCCTACTTAAAATATCTATTTAAAATTATTTTTCTGGTGTTCCCTCTTTGTTCTATTTCACTATTTCCAATAATTCTTCAATCAATAGTACTACATTTTCCAAGGCTTTCTTCATGTACTTCAGAATGTTTACAGTGACATCCTAAGTGCCTACTTAACATTTAGCAGTAATATCCACTATTGAAACATTGTTAAACTTGATATTTTACAAAATTACTGCCATCATTTTCTCCTGGCTCTTAACTTCCTCTCATATTCATTTTTTCACAGGAACCTCTTCCTCTGCCACTCATTTTGTTTTTTCTCAGGGGTGTATCTTTGGTCCCTTTTTTGCACTGCATATCAGCATGTGTGATCTCATCAACTCAACAGTCATGGATTCAACTGACATTTCTGTTACTATGATTTTGAAATGTAGATCCTAAATATAAGCTCCTACTATGAGTTATAGAACTTTTTCTAACGCAATTAAAATATTAGGCTGCTCATAAATTGAATAAAATACTAACAGAAGAAAAAGAAAGCTAAGTCCCAAGAACACAAAGCACTGTAAGTTGGGACTCAATGATAACTAAACATGGCTCCTGGCCTGAAAAACTTCACACAGGAAGAGTGTCAGGAACATAAGGACATTATTACAAAATATTAAGTACAAATCAAAAATAAGTCTAGCAAAATGAAGCTTTCTAGATTAAATATCCATGAAGTCTGCCTTTTATTGCTCTTTGCTCTATCAAAGCTGACAACCTGGTCACCTGTAAGAAGTCATGCCAACATATTTATAGAAGTTTTCCCCAAACCATAGATTGTGTATTGGGGGGTAAAGGTCAGAGAAGATAAGCTACATGGAGGGCCAAGAATACTGATCCGTTTGTACAGACTGCAAAAGCAAAATTTTTAAGTAAATATAGACACCCCAAGACAATACAAAATCTTTTGTATTCCAAAGTTTTGCCCCATTGGAGTAATCAAACACTTGGGTCAAGGAGAAAGGTTACAGTGATCCTATTGTGTTACATGGGTTGAAAAGGAAACTACCTAAAATCCTGCTGGGATCCAGGGCCTGGAACTAGGGAATATTTTTATTGTTACTAATAGAAATTGACATCTAAATTACTTTACAAACTGTACCTCTGGAGTCAGACCCCTCAGAAGACAATGTCTATGATAAATACCTATAAGATTATATGGATCTTAAAAGAAATGGACAGAAACACCCAGATTAGAGCACACTATGTTGAGTGTAATACTGAGAAAGGAGCATCCTCAGTGGTGTTTTTCTCCTTTAAATCATATTGATCTGTGCTGGCAGTGGGTCTGCAGGATTTATTATGGCTCTGATTTGCTGGTCAGGTGTTGGAAGACCACATAAAATAGCAATGTTCTGTGTCAGCAATAAGAAAAGCAAGAGTGATTGTAACAGAATGATAGACAATAGGGCTTTTCTCTCTTTGCTCTAAAAGTTCGAGGCAATATTTCGGTTGTATACATCCTTATGTGGAAAAAAATGCAGACTTATAATAGTTTTGTTTTATTTTTTCCTTTTAAGTATATTTTATGCTTGCAAATGGAGCCAACTGTACTGGACCCATTAGTAAAATTAAAGAACTAGTACATCCCTATGAATGATGACCTCTGTTAGAGAAAGTGCCACAGTAATTATGCCTGGTCAGAGTTCTCAATCATCTATAGAACAATTGCCAAGTGAACACGGTGGTAATGAGTAAAGAATGTGTTACTAGAGAGAAGGAAAACTTAAATGCATTAAGGTCTGAAACAGCATGATATGTTCAGGGATTTAGGAGTTTAGCATTGCTATAATATGTGCTGCAAAATTACAATAGATATATTTGTTCTAGTATCCACAGCATCAAAGCTGTTTAAAGCAAAGAGTAGACTTTTAGTAAATATTTAATGAATGAAGGGATGAGTGTATAAATTAATGCAAAGGCAGAAACAAGCAAAACCTCTCAAGTATCTTGTAGGTCATACTAAGACACTTTTGTTTTATTTTGCATTAAGGTATTGTTAAGGTATTGACTGTGCGAGTGCGTCCATTTTTCTCAAGTTGTCTGTGAAGGCAGTTCGAAGCCTGCCAAAGAGGAGAAATGCTGCAGCAACAAATTCTCTAAATGCAAATTTTCTTTGTAATTTAAAACTTGAAGGTGTTTCTTAAGAAGAAATTGGTTGGAGATGAGGTTTATTTAAAATTGTAGAAATATCACAAAAATTGAAATATCTGAAGTATCATCTTGTTGCATATTTAAATTCTTCAAGTGAAAGTGAAATTTAAAATAATGCAATCACAACTTGAGGTGTTTTAAATAACCTCATTTACCTCAATATTAATTTCCTCATCTTATCATCTCAATTACATTTCCATTGCAAATAGCTTTACTTTGATGATTTGTAATCAATTTTATATTTATATTGTGATAACAAAAATTAGTGTTTTGATGACTAAATCAACTAATGCAATAATTTCACCACATACATTTACATAATTGCTCTGACCAAAATATATTTGTATATGTAGCAGGGGGAAAGAAGTGTTTTTGACGATAAACCCATTTTATTAAAATGCTGTGTATTTGCATGACTTCTAATTTTTTGAGACTGAGGAATAAAATGCTATATACATATACACACACATAGATATACACAAAATGTCCCTATGTATGAATAATTCATATGAATTAAAAATTTTTAAACATATAGTGTATGTGTATATATATATTATTGATGAAAGGTCTAATATTCAGATTTTTTGCATTGAAGAAAAAAGCTTAACATGCAAGTTCTAAGTATAATCAAAAAAAGTAGGCGTAACTGATTTTTAAAAGTTATGTCTCTTAGCATAATGCCCTCAAGGTCCTTTAAAGTTGCCAAGAGACTAGATCTTAATTGTTCTCACCATACATAAAAAATATATATAATTATGTGTCATGATAGAGGTGTGTTTGTTAACAATAGGATGGTAATCATATCGCAGTATATAAATGTATCAAACCAATACGTTGTATATCTTAACCTTAGACAATGTTATGTGTCAATTATATCTCAACAAAAATGAATAAAAAATCTTAAAAAGTGTTGTTATATATTTTAAGTGTGATGTAATGACTATCATTGTGGAATGGGATTTGCATAATCATATAGGAATAATAATTACTATGAAGAGTTTCCTAGCGTCAGCAATGGGCTTTTATGTTCAATGTTCAAATTCATCTTCCTGGAAAATAAATCGTTAGATAAATTACTGAGATTCAATAATAATATTATCATTCCTGGATTATTACCATTTTATGCATGAAGTAAAGGTGTTTCAAATGGACTATTTTCTTAAGGTTATGTTGATTTTATATGACGATTAATGGCAAAGGTCTGATTTAAAATTTAATAGGTAACAATTGTGTCACATCCTATTGAGGAGATATCATCTTTGATCTCTAATTTTTAAATTAGTGCTAGTTTGTGTGAATTACTTTCCGAAAGAAAAAAAAAGTTATATTTTGCTATCTGCTACTTATAGTAAACTTGAGAACAAAATGCTTTTAAAGTGAATCATTTTAATTAAATTTTAACGGAAACTAAATGTACTCAGAGGAGGAAACAATTAAAAAAAACTACACGTTTTGATCAAAACATAGTAATCATTTTAATTCCATAAAGCTTGTGGTCAATTTATGAGTATTTTCTTAAAGCCATTAATTAGTATTACTTTTTGTTTAGCCTCTGAAATATATAAAAAGTATTTTGAAGGTTTTTTGGCATATTAATGTCAAATAATTTAATATAGATATTGAAACATAATTTTTCTACTTTGTGTAAGTTAATGATAGACTGCCAAAAAGCATTTTAATGGTCTTTAGACATCAATTGTAATTTTATAAGTTTGAGGCATTTATATATTTTCTTCTTATTAGTCTTTGTGTAAATAATGTTCATCACCATATTGTGCTTGTGAAGCTTAATGGGATTCAAGTTATGAGACACTTTCTTTAAAGCTACATATAATACGAAGAAAGTTTTTAAAATTAACTTTTAATATATCAATTAGGAAGCATTTTACTTTGCCATAAAATAATAATATTTGAAAAATATTTTGATTGTTTTAAACTGGCACAGGTATTAAAATATGAAACTAAATTATATTTTTCCTCTAAACTAGTTAATATTTATAATAAAATTGGATATCAAATGGAAGGAGGATTCTCTGAAAGTAATGACTTGAGTATTACTGGGTACTTGGTATTAGAAATACCTTTTGGAAAATTTTGATTGAAATTTATGAAAAACACAAAATGGTGGAATGTTAGTGAAATTTCACTGGATCTAGAAGTCAATATATTTAAATGCTATTTTTCCTACCATAAAATTTGAGTTTCCTTTATTTTCTCTAGAGATGCATGGCTTGTGTATTTTTTATATTGTATAGTTTTAGATCCCTTGTGTTCTTCTGTTGCTATTTAAATGCATCTCCTTTTAATTTGCATTTTCTATTGCTTATTGAAGATTAACAATACTTTTACATATTGTTTTTTAAAATTCAAACATCTTGTTAAACTTTTTTGATAATCTTAGTAGTAGGTCACCTAAATAAGTATTCTTTTGCTGCTCTTTGTTGTTTGTTTTTCGTGTATATGTGTAAAACTTTCTATCAAAACACACTCTAATTCTTACTTCCCAAAATATAAAAATTTATGTATTTCATATTTGATTTCCTGGACAGAGACTTCAGGAAAATGTTAAATAGTAATTTGGGGCATCCTTAACTTGTTTTAAAACTATACTTCTAAAGTTTTTTTATCGAACACACTAAGTTTTGTGGTTACTATATTTTTTTCAGAGTAAGCAAATTTTCCTCAGCCTTTAATTTACTTTTTCTTTTCCATGAATGTTTTTTTAATTTTCTAAATATTTTACTACACCCATTGAGATGACCATTTGCACTTATATTTTAATCAGTTAATATAAATCAGCAAATGTGACAACTAATTTTGAAATAATCTAGAATTCCTGAAATGAACAATACAATAAAAGTCTGTTAAACTCAACTTGTAGAATGAGGCTGTTAATATTTTGTTGCATTTTCTCATACAGTTGCCTAAAACATTTAACACATTTATTTTTCAATTCTGTCCTTGTTTTGATATCTGATTAATATTAAACTCATAGAATAAGTTGAGGTGTGAATGTTCTTTATCTCATCTCTGAATTAGTTACTGTAAAATATAAATTATCTATTTCTGGTTTATTTAGTAATCTTTACCTGTGTGTCTAGTGTTTTCCTGCTTGGAAGATATTTAGTCATACAAAGTATAAGACTTTAGCATTATTTAGCATTCTGTTTTACCCTGTTTCATCATTTCCATTTTTTCTAGGAATTTGCAAATTTTAGCTAATTATATTAAAATTATATGCAAAATATTTTTTCTAAAATCCATGCTCTGTATTTTTAATGTGTGTTGAATGCATTGATGTGATCCTATATCTCTATGTATCTGTAGAGCTATGTATCTTTTAGTTTTATAATTACTTATGCATACCTTTTTATTTATTATTTCTGCCAGAGGTTTGTCTTATTGTTGTCATTTTTGTTTTATATATAGAACATTTTATTTTTTACTGATACACTCTTGTATTAGGGTTCTTCAGAGAAACAACCAATAGGATGTGAGTGTGTGTGTGTGTGTGTGTGTGTATACATATATATATATCGCATATATTTGTGTGTATACATAATACACACAAGGCACATACATAAAGAAATTTATTATAAGGAGTTTTTTGCACAACTATGGAGGCTGACAAGTCCCAGGATCTGCAATCTGCAAGCTTGAAACTTATTAGAGTTGATGGTGTAGTTTCAGCCCGAAGCTGAAGGCCTGAGAACCAGGAGAGGATATGGTGTAGTTACAGTTCAAAGATAAAAAATGCCAATGTTCCAGCTGGTAAGCAGTCAGGCAGCAGGAGTTCTCTCTTACTTCTGAGAGGGTCAGCCTTTTTTTCTTTTTAGGCCTTCAGTGAATTGGATGAGTGCCACCACATTAGGGATCGCATCCACTTTACTCAGCCTACCGCTTCAAATGCTTATCTCACCCAGAAACATCTTTACAGACACATACAGAATGTTTAACCAAATGTCTGGGCACCCTATGGCCCCATCAGGTTGACACATTAAATTTGGCCATCACAGCTCTGGTTTTCTATTTGTTCTCTGGTTTCTTAATTTTTGCATCTACTTTTGTTAATTGCATCCTACTTTCTTTACACTTACTGCTTTCTAACTTCATATTGTGGATGCTTAGCTCATTAATTCAGAACATTTTTTCCCTTTCTAGTTCAATTATTTTTGTCTATAAAATTGCTTCTTAGTACAATTCTTTCAGATTCTCATGTTTTTATATGCATTACTTAAAAAAACAAAACAATATATTTATATACTGGTTACCAATAAAATAATACTGCATTATTAAAAATAAAATATTTCAGTGGAATGAAGTAATAAATATTCATTTCTTACATTTCTTTAGGGTCACTAGAAAAGCTCTGTAATTTCAATTGTGCTGGTTCAGCTGATCTAGACCAAGTCCAGTGGGACTTGGATCTTCACTGCGGGTTGAACTCAGGTCTGCTCCAGGGGTATTCATCCTGGTGGCTTGACTGAGAAAGGGGTAGACAGCTAGGGAACTCTCTTCTCATGGTGATGGCAGAAGTCCTAAAAGCAACCCACAACTGTACAATCATGTTTCAAGTTCCTACTTTCCTATATGCAACATCTTTGGCCTAAGCAAGTTCCACTGTCCTGAGTTCACAGAATACGGGAAGGAAAAACATTTTACCCACCATGAGAAGGAGAGCAAACAATGTAAACTATTCTGAAATACACACATTTTGTTTATTGCTAAGCATATCTTATTAGGCCAACCATTTTTTTTTCAGGCCAATGAGTTCAGAGAAGTATTTTTTTATAAAGATTCCAAATGTATGTAATTGGCATAATTTATAATTCTGTTCTTCATATATAACAGTTGTATATTGGTCAAGAATGTGGTTGTATGACACTATCATTTGAGTTTAAAAACATTTTTATGGCCAAGAGTATGGTCTATGTTTGTAAACATTCCATATGTGCTTGAAAAAAAAGTGTACTCTTAAGTTATTCCACCTAATGTTCTCTAGCGGCATGGTTGAGTTAGGGATTATGCTCTTCAGATCTTTCAAAGCTCTTTTTTGTTTGCCATTTTCATGCTTTATCAATTTCCAAAGGAGTATATAAAAGTCTCCAAATGTGATATATATTTTTCAGTTTCTCCTTATAATTCTCTTAATGTATGTAATGAGACTGTGTTACTAGAAACATGCAGTTTAAAGCTAATATACCTTCACATACGATAGAAATCTTAGTCTACTAGTTTGACAATATTATTATTTGCAATATATTGTCATTTTTTAAACTAATGATCAACAGATGACAAAAAGTTTAGCTATAAAGTTAATGGAGAATTGTATAGTTACAAGATGCCAAATGCTACCCACTGTTTATGTTGTCAGCCTGAAGGAAAACAAAACTGTAAAAGGGAGGAATCAGATTGACTCCCTGAATTCACTGACCAATCTTAGTGTCACTGTATGAGCCAAACAGGACTATGTTAAAATGTAATTTAAACTTGGAGTGCCAGCCCCTCAACAATGATGACCGAAACAAGCCCTAGGGCTGAGAGAGACATGTGACATCTACAATCAGGTTTTTGCTGCTGTTGGTGAAGGTGGTAGTGGTGTTGCTATTTCATCCTAAAGATACACTGGTTTCATTTAAGTGTAGATTTCTCTGAATTTCAGGCTTTGTCTTTTCTGCCTTCCCTCCCATTTCAACACCTTAAAGATTTATCAGTAACCGAATGTCTAGGTAGCACATATGAGGTTCAGAATATGATTTGTTAACATTTTGTGAAGTCATGGGTAAGGCCCCAATGTTTATCTTCAGTCTAGAGAAAAAGAGTTTTTAGTTGGTACTTCTATGACCAATGCACTATACTGCAAGATTAAGATAATTTGATAGATACCTAAAATAATCTTTATTTCTACCTGAATCACAATGGGTTAAAGTCTGAAAGATTGAAAACCTAATTTTGTTTTGAACAGAGCCTATTTGAATTTGTCTAAATTAACTTCTGCTTCGAGTTTAGTAACAAGTACAGAGAGGTTATTTGTCCAAGGTTACATGATAGAAAATAGTGAGGTTGAGGCTCTAGAGTCTTAACCAATATGTTGGACTCCCTTTCTGATATAAACACTATCTGGAAGAGTGACTGATTAATATTTGCTCTAAATCCTTCTTCTTTTTAATCTGTCTTTTTCTAAGTCCCCATACTACATAATAATTACAATTCTCCATTTTTATTATTCAACACTGTATTCCCTTTTGTCATAAATGCCCAAAGTACGTGTCAAAGTTTTCAAAAAATCTATCTTAAGCACTTCAGCTCAGAAACAAATTATAAATAATTGATAAAATGGAATTCTTAATGATAGAGAATCTGTGTTTTTCTATCTTCTGTTTTTATGTCTACGATTTGTTTACATTTATAATTTCTAAAATTGTAGAGCACAAACATGACATACTAAATATAACAAATTAAAATTAAATGTACTAGTGTCCTTTTTCCTTTTACTAAATCTCATTTGCAGTATCTTAAGACAAATATGAATATAAGTGATTGCATCAAATTATCCACTTTTAAAATCTCTTTTTCTATTTCTATTTTATCTTCTCTTTTTTTCAGAAATGCCACTTGCCAATTCTGAGATAGACAATTTCAGCCATAATATATATAGATTCTAGAGATAAGGAAAAATAAGTATGTATACATATATAGATTTATATGCACAATTATTCAAACATCCATTATGCATTTTCTCTCAAGTAGTTCTTTTCCATCAATCCAAATAATTTATAGAATTTTAAGTAAAATAATATTAAATATTTGCCATCAAAATTTGGCCTGTCACTTAAGAAGTAAAGAAAATTAGGTAACCCCTTAAAGCTAATTAAAAATATTACAGTCTTATAGACTATTCTTCTCCATGGTTTTCTACAAATAATTACCATTAGCTGTATTGCAACAATAAAACACCCGACAGTATTTTTCTACATCGTCTCAAGTGCAAGAGTATGTATCTAAAGAAAATCACGATCAGTGCAACAAATAGCAACACCACTTTAATTTAGATGCATTATATTAGTTATCTCATCTAATATGTGCTGAATTTACATTAGGTAGGGGTCAAATCCACTTGATCAGATAAGGAAAATGTGTCCAGATTATTAACTGACTCACTCAAGAGTATAGCTGAGCTGGAATTTGATTGTCTGTCTTCAGAAAACAAATTCAATGTTATTTTAATTATACCTCAGGTTCTTATCTTCTCAAAAGAAACACTGATTAGAACTGTTTGAAATATTTAAATCCATTCAATTAAACACAACCTATAAATGCAAAATATATTCTTTCCCCTGAAAAATACAAATCCTAATTTGGTGAGAGAAATAAGAAACTACTGAAAAGTGCTATAAAATGAATCTCCAACATGACAGACCTGAGAGTTTAGAAAAGGCAGCTCCCTTTAACACCTTTAAACTGGAAATATCAAAAGCATCTGGAAATTGAATTTTCACAGTAGGGGCTGGAAATGAAAAGTAAGAACATAACGATATAGTACTTAATTATCATAATTCACCCCAGGTGTTGAAATGTTCAGAAAAGATATGTTTAAAATGAATAAAACCATGTACTCACAAACTGCCAAAGACAAGGAGTCCTGATTAAACATCGTGCATATTATACAAAGAAGATGAAATAAGGCAAAGTTAATTTTTGCCAAATATTTTTTTCTGATATTCACCCCAAAACAAAAAATCTTATATAGTTACATGTGTTATAATCTGTTGACAAACTGGGTGAAGCAATTGTTCAAGGGCACAAAAAGGTTTTATAACAATTGCCAAATGAAATTGTTCACCACTTTAACAGCAGCTTTATATAATGCACACTTTTTTCATGAAAAATTGTTATCAGTTCTGTTGGTACTTTTGGGTGTCACAGATAATACAAATACTATATAAATATGGAAATACAGTCAGTGCTGGATAGATACAGATTCACTAATGTCAAGAACTTATAATTTAGAGAAAAATAATGAAATTATATATTAAATGTAAAAATAATAAAATCTAACTGCCTGAGCAGTTTGTTAATTTGACATTTTATAATCCCAGTTAAAATAAGCACCGAAAGGAAAATCAATACCTACAGATATTAGAAGATTTCATTTTCCTTGTGTGTAATTGGACTCAAGATTTCTTACTATTTCACTGAAAGAACATATATGAATTAAGAGAGATTGAAAACAAAGCATTTTGAAATAATAGTTCATCTCAGCATGACTATGTATGCAAAACAAAATGTAGTTTATACATCCCAAAGAAGAATATATTCCTGTATCTCTCTTAAAAGATGCTCATAAGCTAGAATTGAAATAAACAATTCTAACCTAGTTTCCTATTTGCTATAGGAAAATTTTATAATAAATACAAGATATGCTTTATTTCAGTTAGTTGTCTTTGTTTTTTTAACATACATTAAATGCTGAGAAGCATCCAAGCTCAATAAAGTAACTTTACACTGGAGGAAATGATTCATCCCACCACATAATATTAATCAAGTAGATGGGCCTGTGAAATATTCTTAAAACAACATTATTGTATGCTGTACACCTTAAACTTACATAGTGTTATATGTCAGTTATATCTCAATAAAACTGAGAAAACAACATTGTCCTCCTTATAGCTAACACTGTGGTGACCCTTACCTAACCCTTTAACTAGAAGATACTTTTTATAAAGTAAAATTAACTAAAATTAAAAAAAAGTATTATATTTATTGAACACCGCTAAATAATACATACTAGACTTAGGAAAGCAGTCACCTCAAGTGGGAAAACATAAGATCTGGTTACACAGATAGATTGACAAATATATGATGGAGATAAATGGTAGTTAGATAAACATAGTTGATAGAGAAAAAGATGATAGATACAGATAGATAGACAGACGGATAGACAGATGATACATAGATATCTAGCCAAACTCCTACCTCTTCACCCTTGAGGTGACTGCTTTCCTAAATATCTATATCTGCCTTTTTCTTAGCTCCATATGCGTATCACGTTTCCTGTTCTCTCAGCACTCTCTCCCTATTTTTGTATATATATCTGGTGATACGATCTTCGTTCCTGAGAGTCATGGCACAGTGGTAGTACTGCTGCTTTAGGGTAAATAAAACCTCCCACTGGACGAGAGAGACAGGATCCCCTGCATTCCACCCCTGCGTCTCCTCTTCATTGTGTAGCATTAACCTCATTTTTCCTTTATAGTCGCCATCACACTCTCTAGGGAATGCTGTAGTCTGCTGTTTTGATTCTTTGATTATTGATGTATGGGATTCAAATGACCACGTTTCAATTAAATGGAACAGGTCCCCAAGTAGGTTCTTGTCTCAGAGCTTTAGGACAAACCCTGCTAAGTGCTAGCAATATTCTCTTTCTTTAAGTAGTGCTACCTGAGTTCGTTCACTTTGTGACAATTTATTGCATTAAAAAAGATATCAATGTTCCCAGTCCCTTTCCCTTTGGTAACTATTAGTCCGTTCTTGGGTTCTGTGAGTCTGCTGCTGTTTTGTTCCTTCAGTATTTTTTCTTTGTTCTTATACTCCACATATGAGTGAAATCATAGATTAATGATACCAAAATAAATCATATTAAAAAAAAAGATATCAATGTCTTTTTTAAAGACAAACTTGGCACTTTTTCTGTATATGTTTTAATGCAATACCAATTTTGTCATAAGTATAATAAATAAAATAAGAACAAGATAAACAATATAAGAATTAAAAAGAAAACAGCATATTGCTTGCATGTGCATAGAAGATGTCTAGAAGACTATAAGGAAACATTTCTCTGGAAATGTGCTTTTGGGTGGACTGGATAATTCATAATTATATATGCTTTTGTGTTCTTTGGACAAATTACAAAGTATATAGTTAACTTTAAAAACTAAAATACCAACCTTAAATATCTCCCACTTGATGAAATTAGAATTAAAGAAATTAAAATTATAAAATAGACATATTTATCAATAATTGATGTCACTGATTTTTGTTACATAAAATACACACATATATCACACACATATGCACACACACACGCACAGTCACCTGGCATTGTTTGCATTCAAAGATATTGTGACTGAACCCAGCATTAGAAATGTAGATTTTTTAAATCAAAATATAGACTAATTTCAAAACTTCTATAGATTTGTTCAAAACCAGATTTTTATAGATACGCATTTTTTTTCTTTTCTATGTACATTAGCTATATTTAAACCTAAATAGTGACTACAATCCAGGAAGACTGACAAGTAATATTCATGAATTTTATGTTACTTTTTCACTGATGACTGCTAATTTCTAGGATATTAGTATTACAAATGGAAGATGTAAATTTGCTCAGATATCAAAGAGATATAATTGAAAATGTCAGTACAATATACTGTTCTATCACAATTTGTAAAATGAATGAAATATTACAAGTATGCTGCCTTATTCTTGTGACAAATTCTGTAACCAAAAATCAAAATTATAATGTATTTATAATGCCCAGTCATACTCTTGCTATAAAAGTTTAAATGATTCAATACAAAAGTATATGAATAGCCATAAATATACTAAAAGTACACAATGTTTTCATATGACATTAATAATATTGTGAATTATGTGTTTCAATTTTTTCTGATGGACAATAATCCAGACTTACGTATTCTTCTCTTTCTTCTAAGGGAAAGGGTAGGAGTAAGGCCTAAAGTTATTTTTTTTTAAGTTCACAGGGATATGATTGTAAGCCCAAGCTCTCCCTCCTTTATAATATGTAAACCGTCAATAACACAGAACTTGAACCTTGACATGTGCACATATACTCATAACGCACAGTTTACACTCTCTGAAAGTGAAATACCAACATTAAAAAATTAATATAATCTTCCAACTTTTTAAAAAGAAATATTGTGGTATACCCATACCTAGAAAAAAATCAAATTATGATTTTATACTTGTAAATTTGATTACAATCAATATTGCCAAGCATTTCTTCACACTTTGCAATTATTGATATCTTTTAAAGCACCTGCAAGCTGAGTTGGTTCAAAATGATCTTTCATTCATTATTTTTCTGAAGTTTACAAATAGTTCATTATGAAGCAATATATTATTCCCTTGGAAGGTTCTTTTGTATAACTTTTTAAAAGTCTGCTCTATTGCTTTTATCTTTTTACAGAGTTCAGCATTTAGTTTGCAAAATTGTTCTTTTTTGTTTCGTTATTTCGGAATGTTACATCTGTAATTTATTTTCACTGCCTATCATTTTGGTGTCACACAAAAGATATTCTTTCTTCATACAATGAGACAGGAAAAACTCATTTTAATTTTCTGGAATAGTTTGAATATGAGTAGAAACTTATTTTCCTTCATGGTTGTAAAACAATTATGAGCAAAGCCTTGCAGGCCTGGAGTCCTAGAGTTTTCTCTGTAAGAAAATATTTTTAACTACTTATTCCATATCTTCAGTGGTTGCAGGAATAATTGGGTTTCCTATGTTCCTTCAAATCAGTTTTTGATGGTTTATCTTTTTAATAGTCTGACAAATATAATGTTTCAAATACACGGGCATAAAGTTTTTAATAACATCCTTTTTAACTTCTTAATAACTACAGTTTCTTTAGTAATGTCCCACTTTAATGTTGTTCTTTAGTAATATTTTATTGTTGCAATTTATCTTTCTCTTTTTTCTTACTTTTTTAGAGTTTGTTATAATCTCACAGTATGTGTATTTGTCTACTTTTTCTGGTAGTCATTATTTCCTACTATATTTTGAAACCATATTATTAAGTGTTTAGTTATTTAGGATTTTTATATCTTCCAGAAGAATTGACCATTTTAAAATTATAAATTATTTTCATTAACACTTTGCTATGTTCTCTATATAACAATTCTATTAGCTGTAAATTATATTTAGAAAACTAATTCTGATATTTTGTTAGTGCTAATATAACTCCTGTTGTATTATTTTAATTGTGAAACTTGTGATTTTGGAGTTTGCATTCATTTTTATATGGAAATCAAATGTTTCCTTGATATTTAAGCATTTGGCCCTCACCAGTAAATTGTGTTTTCTTCTTTCTATCACCTCAGGGATATTATTGTTCAGGGTAATACTGCACATTAATTAATTACCCTGGAGTTTCAATCCAAACCCCAAACACATTTAGGGAAAATCTGTGGTTACAAATTCTTAAGGGGGATGATTTTATACTTACTCAAAACCAGATCAAGACAGACAATCTGATTTGTTCTCATTCTTTGCCATAGAAAAATATTTTTGTTTGGCTCTGGTGGACACTTTTTCTGAATATGTAGCCCTTTTAGGATAATGGCTTAATTCAGAAGTCTCATTTCCTATTTTCCAATTAGCTTGTATTCAAGGCTTCCTCTACTATAATAATGAGACAGTGAGATATCACTGACCTTTGAATATCATAACAGGTAACAATACCTCAAAACTACCAAGGCTCAATTCTTATTTACTTATTTCAGTTTTGCTCTTCATTAGTAGCTTCTGGGACTTCACTTCTTGAGAATTCAGTTATGAAATTAAAAGAATCATCAAATTTATTCACCATCTTCAGGCATTTTGCAAGAGAGGATTTTTGGATGACTTATTTTGCAGAATTACTGGTGGTAGAATTGTGGATTTATTTTTATAAGTCATAAAACTATAGCAGTTATTTTATGATTATTATGGTTTGAAAAACTATAAATTGTCTAGCAAAGTGCTTACTATTTTGTAAGCACTTAATATACATGAGATTTTCTTCACCTACCATTGAAAATTGAAAGCTTTTGACTTGCTGAGCTGTTTAATTTCTGTTGGCAAATATATACAACACATGAGACCATCAAGATGGTGACATGAGTCATTTGTGACCTCAGGGCTCCTCAAAAGAATACCAGGTAGCATGTATCTATAAACAAGACATCACTGTGAAAATCCTAGAACAGTGAGGGGAGGCTGAAGCTCCCCCCTGGACTACAGAGACCAAAAGACCATATACACACATCAAACCATTATGTTGTATACCTTAAACTTATACAACATACAATATACTTATACAATATACCTTAAACTTATACAAAAGGGTAAGAGGAGCAGCTACACTCGGACGGCACTGCCCAACCCCAGGCTGACAGGGCACTGCACCAAGAGGTCCCCCCGGGGCCTGTGTTTTTTTTTCCAGTGGGAAACAAAAAGCCCAGGGTGGACACCTAGTTTCCCTAGTGTTGTGGGTCACTTCCCGGAAATCTCACTCAGGTCTCTCTCACGGGGATTGTAGGGGGAATCTGAGAGGCTTTGATGTGATGGAGAAAGGGGGCAAGGCTTACAGCAACCAGCACTCAGATCCTGGCTGACTATGCTCCGACTTGCAGCGGTGCCCGAACAGCTCTGCTCTGCACAGCCAAGGTGGTAGCCCAGTCTGACCAGGGAATTTGGTGTTCAGGACTGCCTGATTGCAACCATAAAGAGCAAGCCTTGTCAGCCTTGGAGCCTGTTCTGCCACCCTTCCCAGGCAGGGGATCTGATTCATGGCTTGCTTGCTGCTGAATATATCTCCAGGCCTCTCTCAGTCAGGAAGCCTGGATGGAACACCTGGGAAGCTATTCAGTTCAGCCCCATGCAAGCAGAGAACCCAAGCAGTAGCTCTGCTCTTCCCTAGAGCCACACTGGCAGCTTTGTTTGCCAGAGAACTGGGTGTGCGCCTCTGCCTGACTCAGGTCCCTAAAGAACAAACTATACTAGCTTTGAGGCTCTTGCCACTTTGCTTGAACGGTGAAGGTAATTTGTAGCCCAACCTATTATGAAGTATATTATCTAAGTCTGCCCAACTAGGAAGTCTGAGCAGAGACTCCAGGAAACTATAGACACCATCCTGCAGCAACACTAGAGCAGTAAACCAACCCAGAAGTCTTCTCCAGCTGCCCCAGCCCAGCAGAGACCTCTCAACCTCCTCTAGCAGCTGTCTTGACTGAAAAAGATCCCAATAGCAATCCCTATCTGCCCAAGGACACTCCAGCCGACCCATCCAAAACCCCAAGCTGAGCTGGCTGGTAAAGGGCTGTGAGCTAAAGAGAACCTGTAAAGTCTGGAAGAGGAGATTATGTCTACAAATGTGCATGTAACAACATAAGGAATAGAGGATCGCAAAATACCAGGTCAACATGACGCCACCAAAGGAAACTAATAAAGCTACATTAACTTGCCCTAAAGAAATGGAGATCTGTGAACTGTCTGACAAAGAATTCAGAATAAGTTTAGTGATATTAAAAGAACACACAGGGAGACAATTAGATGAAATTAGGAAAATAGTGCATGAATAAAATGAAAAGTTCAACAAAGAAATAAAACCACCAAAAACTTCACACACATTAGAATGTCTATCATCAGAAAGACAAAAGATAATAAATGCCTGCAAGGTTGTGAGGAAAAGGGAACATTTGTGCACTGTTCTTGGGAATATAATTTGGTGCAGCCACTATAGAAAACAGTACAGAGGTTCCTCCAAAAACTAAAAATAGAAGTACCATATGATATGGTAGCTCCATTTTGGGTATATAGGCAAAGAAAATGAAATCACTATCCCGAAGTGGTATCTGCACTTGCGCATTCGTTGCCACATTATGTGCAGCAGCCAAGACATGGAAACAACCTAGATGCTCATCACTGAGTGAATGGATAAAGAAGATGCACTATACATGCACAATAGGACGCTATTCAGCCATAAAAAGAAGGAAATCCTGCCATTTGCAACAACATGGATGTACCTTGAAGGCTTTATGCTAAGTGAAGTAAGTCAGAGAAAGACAAATACTGTATGATCTCATTTGTGGAACCTAAAAAAAACAAATCACAGAAACAGAGGACGAATTTGTGGCTGCCAGAGGTGGAGGGCAGGGAGTAGGGGAATAGGGTGCAGGCGATCTAAAGGTACAAACTTCCAGTTACATGATAAATAAGTACTGGAGATATAATTCACAACATGATGACTAGAGTTAACAATATGGAGTATTGTATAATTGAAATTTGCTAAGAGAGAAAATCTTAAAAATTATGACAAGGAAAAAAAAAGTATGTAAGGTGATGGTGAATTAAACTTATTGTGGTAATCATTTCACAACATATACACACATCAAACCATTATGTTGTACACCTTAAACTTATACAATATTAATGCAATCATATCTCAATAAAAATAAAAATTTACTCAAGGAAAAGATGTATGAAATTAAAAAAAATAAAATATGTGGGATCAGTCAGACAAGTTGCAATCTAATTCTAATTCTAATCTAATAGTCAATCTAATTCTGGTAAATTTTGCCCCAAAGCTAGGAGCAGTTAATACCAGCTGGTAGCTTTGGGGGCACTTTTGGTTTACGAATGCCCTTATGCTAACTAATGGATAGTTTTGCTATGTCCCTACCTGGATTCTATTAGAAGAGCAATAAAGTTTGGATACTCCTAGAGGTTTGAAGCAAGTTAATAAGATTCCTTGATATAGGCATCCTTATATAAGGTAATATTCCTTGATATTCCACTTGGATTTGAATCATATATATTTTTTCTTTTTTTTTTACTGAAATATAGTTTATATACAATATTATATCAGTTGTGCAACATAGTGATTTGACTTTTATTCTGTCTTTTGCACAAATAATTCTCCAATATCAGACTACCTGGATCAAATCCACCAATTTACTTATTGAAATTCATCCTGTTTCCCCTCCCCATCTATGAAAATAAAATAATCTTAAAGTGGGATCCTAAAAACAAAATTTTCAAAATACCCCAGGTGACACATGCACACTAAACTTTGGGAACCATTGCACTATGCTCTTCTGCCCACAGGGGGACTTTTTCCTGGAAAGCTTGTTTATGGTAATTCCTAGGAGAAGCTAAATCCTTTTTTAAATACCACATACATACCTCCTCGCAAGTTGCCACCTTCATTCTCAGTGAGAAAAAAGTGTTTAAATAAAATTATTCAATGTGAATAAAAATTGTGTTTATAGAATAAGAATTTGAAAGGAAATGAGGCAGAAGCAATGAAAAAAAGGAGTAAGAACATGCCTATTTACTAGAGAGGTTCATTACATTAAAGTACCTAAGTATAAGACAATGTAAATGAAAGGGTAATTCTGTAACTAATTGTATAAGCTACTGGTAGCTTAAGAGGAATATATTATTTCATGACATTGCTTACCTACATGTTGCATTTTCCAACTCATTTAATTGGCACTTACAGTATGCTAAACTTATTATAAGGCATGATTAAAGACTCCAGATGTGACTGTGATTTAGCTTGATGAAAGAAATTGTGAGATACTGATGATCAATGCTAATTTCTTACATTCTGCTCAATCTTGGCAGTGACATGAGTAAATCCCACACAATGTTGTTGCACCACATTAATTATTTTCTCTTACTTTGCTTAAATATGCCACACATTTGAAATTAATAGATTTCTTCAGATAACAACAAATAGAGGGATCTGCCAAGTGTACAAATGTTTTTTTTCTGAACCAGAGACATAGACCTAGAATAAATTACTAGCAGCAATTGATTTACCTTTTTATAAATTGGGAACGATGCATATGATAATGATTTTGTTTTAATTTTGGGGTGCAGCTTATTATTGTAAAGTAAGATAAACATTTTGAATAAACAGGAATTTTCACAAATGAAATGTTTTCAATATCATGAAATGCTTTTAACCTTTGAAGTTAATGATAAATATCTCAAATAAAGCTTTATATCATGGACTGTTTATGCACTTTTTGTTTTTTTTTTTCTGATATTAAGACATTGGGCATCAGCTACATTGGACAATAAATCCAGTGAGAGAGGTGATACACAACAGTTAATATATTGGCTTAACCAGATTTGAATTAGACTTGACCTTGCCACTTAATAGCTTTGAAATCTTTGGAAACAAGCTTTGGTCTTTTCATCTATCAATCAAGATATTAATGCCTATTCTCCAGTTTGTTTATGATGATTAAAATGTACTATGTACATGAACTGTTGGTCTGAGTTCTCTATGTTTAATAAGCAGCCAATTAATTCCTATGAATATGATGAAAGAAGCTGATAATAAAACAATAGAAGCATATTGGATTTTAATTCATTTACAGTAAATTAGAGATTCAAAGGGGGAAAATAACTTTGAAAATGACCTGTAGTAAACCTAAGATAAGCTGAAGGAAAAAGCAACAAAGCAGAGGACATACTATAGCTAAAAATCTAAGTGAGAATAAACCAGTAAGGACCTTTTTCAATATTTTAAAACCTCAATTTTCCTGTTTGTTCTTACCATAATATCTAGAAGATGCTAAAAATTTCTTACTAAAGTGGTTTTGAAAGGAGTGGTGAGACATTAGAGAATGAAGATTTCTGTTTGATTGATTGATGAAATCTATAGACATCTTGGTCACTAACAAAAATATAGTCAAGTTCAAAAGTTCTGATTCTGGTAACAATTTGCAGGCAAGACATTGTCATGTTGAAAACAAATAATATGTTTAAATCTTATGCATTACTCCATGGCAATGCAAAATGAGAGTTACAAAGAGTACTCTGTACCTCTTTTGAAGAATTTTAAATAATGTATTTAAAATGGAGGGGATGGGATCCGAATTTCCAATGAAGAATCAGGACTATTGAGAGATTTGATTCTTCATTTTTAGGCCTTTAGAGTCAGGGAAACATCAGGTATTTATTAGCATTGGCTGCTATAACACATAAAAACCCTAGTCACCATTCTTTAACACATGCTTTTATTTCTTGCCCTATTAAATTCCAATCTGCAGTGTTGGAGGGGGAGTTCCACATAAGTCATTCAGTAATAAAGGCTCTTCATCCTCAAGCCGGTGATTTCCAAGGCTTCTCTGTCAGCAGCTGTTGGCATTACCTTGCCCACAGCCTCATGGAGCTTACCAGTGCAAGGCATTTCAGCCTGCCCTCTCCCACCTCATTCGTACTACCTGCCTGAGGGATGTCTTTGACAATATGAACCCACACTGTCTGTAGACACCACGGTCTGGCTGTGCTGCCCAGTAATGCATGTCCTCGGTAACAGCCCTCAACCAATGACTTACGGGAGCTGGTGGATAAGTACTCCATTTCTTTTGTCCCTTTTGGGGGGATTATTTGAGGTGCATGTGGTACACTGACCCGCAAGTTTCACAGTGGGCATTAAACTCCAGTGGCTTACAATGTGAACTTACAATGTGCCCTTATCATCTGCTTTCTCTTTCTTTATTCTATGAGCATGAAGAAAAATATAGAAAAAATACATATTCAATTGTTATTATAGATTGTTTGAAGGAGGAAACTTATCTGGGGTTGGAGGATCAATACACAAGTTCTCAGGAAAAAAAGAACCAAGATTAAACATGTACATAATCAAATACAAATTTCTGTGAACAAATTAAGCAAACTGTCATTTAAAGTCAAAATATAGTATAGTAAAATTACTGTATTAAGCCTAGTTCATTTGCTGTATACAAAGTTAATCATGTTGTAATCTTATTTTTTCATGAATATACACACACATACACACCTTTTTTACAACATGTAAAATCTAGGTGGAAGCATTGTTTTAACTCTCTCACCAGCATTTAACATATCTAAAATATGCTGTGCATTTTGTCTTCGAGAGAATCTTTTTGCAATCAATCCAGAAAGCAGGATCCAGACCAGACCAGATTAAGTCTTTTTCAGACTGTCCAAAGTGATATCTACATAGGTGTGCCTAGACAAAGAAGCCCTATCATTTTCAAGTGATAAGTAAAACAGGAATGGAGATTTCAAAATGGGCTTAATGACAGTAAATAATAAGACATTTATAAGTATATTTCCAGAGGACAGTCATTTATCTAAGGAATGAGTTTACTGAAATCAGCTATTGTTGGAATCTGTTTCCTATTATGTTCTTACAATACCTTAAAATCAGATTAAATCAACATTTTTTTAATTAGTGTAGAAATAATTAGAACAAAATGTGTACATTATAGTGCCAAACCGTTGTTATTTTACTACGAGACGCTAACACATACATAACTTACTCTTTTATTTCACAAAACAAGATGAAAATTAATCAAATTGATTTCTACATTATATATGAATGCTTATTTGAATGCTTAATATAAAAATAAATTGCTCCTGCTTATGCATCTATACATATTTCACTTTAAAAGAAATATGTATACCACATTTTCTTTATCCATTCATCCACTTTCTAATGCATGTCTTTATACATACACCATTTTACATAAATTAGTCTTATATAAGAAAAAAAGAAATATGTCATCAAAGGAATAGTTACAATTTAGAGATTAAAATTTTTTTGCATGTGTTCATGTCTTTTTTACATATCCTTTTAAACCACTTTCATTTTTCTCTCTTAAAGTATTTTTATGTCATTTTCCATACTCTACTTCCTTATCGCTTTCTATTTGTGGTTTTCTTACTAAACTGTGAATTTCTTAGAATGCTAATTCTAAATAGAGTAAAGGACTTAAATATACCATCTTAGTTTTGAAAATTGGAACTGCCATTTAGAGAAGCTTGCACTAAATGGTACTTTATTCATCACTCATTCACTCATTTATAAAATTGTATTTATTTTTAGTTTTTTAAGCAACCGCCATAGTGGCCATACTGCTTTCCACAATAGTTGAACTAATTCAAATCCTACCATTTGCAACAGCATGGATGGAGCTAGAGGGTATTATGCTCAGTGAAATAAGCCAGGTGGACAAAGACAAGTACCAAATGATTTCACTCATCTGTGGAGTATAACAACAAAACAAAAACTGAAGGAACAAAACAGCAGCAGACTCACAGAACCCAAGAATGTACTAACAGTTACCAAAGGGAAAGGGACTGGGGTGGGTGCGTGGGAAGGGAGGGATAAGGGGAAAAAGGGGCATTATGATTAGCACACATAATATGGGGGGCACGGGGAAGGCAGTACAGCACAGAGAAGACAAGTATTGACTCTATAGTATCTTACTATGCTGATGGACAGTGACTGTAATGGGGTATGTGGTGGGGACTTGATAATAGGGGGAAAGAAGTAACCACAATGTTGCTCATGTAAAACCTGAACATAAGATTGTGTATAAATGATACCTTAATAAGAAAAAAACATTGTATTTATACTGACAACATGCTCACCCTGTGATAAGAGATAAAACTATAAAGTATTATAAGATATCAGGAATAAACTTTATTCTAAAATATGAGGGAGTCATCAAATGGTATTGAGAAGTGTAAAAATATGTATGATCTATTTTTTTTACAGAACAGTCTGGGGCAGTAGGTAGGTAATGAGGATCTGAGAAATTGGTAAGAATGTATTGTAATGCTCAACCTAAGGAAATTTGAGGTGTTAATACTGTATATATTTGATACAAATACTGTGAATCTCTTCTACTATAGTTGGTCCACAGTGATGGTCCCCAATGAATGAGACCTGGGAATCACACATAGTGTAGGCCCCCACATTGAATCTAGGCTCATCCTGTTTACTATCTTTGATTAGTGAAGTGCAGCTGAAGTTACTCTGTGTAAACTTCCACAGAGAGCCTTTAGAAGATCTGAAATGTCCACTTTCACCTTTTAGAACACTCCCTCTTAAAAACCAGTCACCATTCTGTTAGAAGTCCAAACCACAAGGAGTGGTCACATTGTGGAAACTCTTAGCCCCCAGCTAAGAGCCAGAGTTAATTAGAGCCACATGAATTAAATATCTTGACTATTATAGCCCAGTATAGACTCCAGATATCTGTGATGTCTGATGACAATGACATGGAGCAAAAGAACCATCCGGGTCTGAGACATAATCAGTAAACAGAGTCATTAGAGAGAAAAAAAATGATTATTGTTTAATCCATCACGTTTTAGAATGAATTTGTCATGCAGCATAGATACCCCAAACAGATACTGGTACCTGAAGTGGGGTGCAGTTATTATAAAAAAACTAAAACATGTGGATCAACTTTGGAACCAGCTGTCAGTTGTAAACTAGAAAGGCCCTGCGGAGGGCTGAAAGGAAAATGAGAGACTTGTTATTAAAGGCTAAAGAAAAAGGTGGCCTGTGTTAGAAATTTTGGCAGCACTACTCCCTGCAGAAAATATGGAGAATAAAAAAAGTATCGTTTGAACGTGCAGATCTAGTAACAATAGTTACCACCTTTGAGAGAAACAGTGCCTAGTGGGCTTGTTTGGATTTTGGAAATGCCACATACCACTTGTTCATATGACCCAGCAGATTTATTACATTAAAGAGAAAGAGATCTGACAATCTGGTGCTGTCTCCAAGAGGCTACATCATGAACACAGAAATGAGAGAAAAGTAAATGTGGGGTGAACTTCGACCAAAGCAGAATAGAACATGGAATTGAGCGTGGCAAATGAATTTCCTCCTCTTCCCCTGACAAATCTGAAATATGTTCTGCCCATGCATGCATTGCATATAAAGAAATACTAAGTGTACACACCTGCAGAGAAATGTTTTGTTTCCTTTCAGCTTATTATGAAGCAGATGCAATCACCTTACTGGATCACTTCACATTTTCACATTCCTCCACACCTCATTTACTCATTTTCACTTTCCTGGATTTTAACTTTCCAAATAAGCACCTTTGCCTAGCCTCTATTATTTCTTCTAAGTACCACACTAAAATTCATTAACAATATAAATATAAATATTGTGCCAATGGGAATGGAAACAAATGGGACAAATATGAAAGACATGGAGGCGATAGACCAACTGGATGGGGTAGGCATAAAAAAAGGAAGAACTGCTAATTTAACCCAATATGGTGGATAACTATGTTAACCCAAAATATAAAGAAAATATGTAATGTAAAAAAGAAGTTTGAGGAGCAGATAGGTTCATATGAAGGCTGAAGAACTGCAAGTCTATTGAAAATGGCAAATTTTTCCAAGGATGGGGCATAAAGTGAGAATAACAAAATGTGGCATTGGTCATCTTATTAGTGGAATGGCTTTCTGTTCTGTTTAGCCACTTATGCTAGAGAAACAAACAACATTCATAGTCAAATGATACTTTTTAATAAAGGTAGCTAGAAAATGCAATGTATAACAATGTAAATAGAAACTCTCATATTCTTGCTTCTTTCAAATTGTACTTGGGTACCCAATTTATGTTAATGAAATCTTCAGGGCAGTTAATCCCTACCTAACTTTTGCTGTAATCCCGAGCAGTATTCTTGAAGTATATCCTTCTAGATTTGAAAGCTTCTCAGTTAAATAGCTTGACTTAAATCATTATTTTATTAGGTGTGGCTATTTTCACCACACCTAATAAAATGACATATCTATGAATCTTATATATGTATATTCTGAATTGATTCTAACTTCATTTTAGTTATGGGCAAAAGATCCACAGCACTTAACTCTGTGGTTATTTGCCCAGTCAGAAAAGCCAGTACATTTGTCGGTTGTGTGCCAGAATGGAAATTCCCCCCGGTCTTTTCTACAGCTCTGAGAAAGAGGCAATGCTCTTCACAAAGAGGGGTATGTACTAAATATTGTCCTTCTGTTCCAGAGTCCTAAAATTTAACTGGATGTGCAAAATGGCAAGGGCTAGCTGTTTTTCACAATAATTGAGACCTCATTGGAATAATTCAACCATTTTTAAGACAAGTAAAATAAGATACAATACTTTAAATACTTAGCTTTAGTAATTTCTGCACAAGTACACTTGTATTCAGGTCAAGCCTTCATTGCAGTTCAGGATTATATATGAGGTTCACCACCGAGTAATGGAGAAACAAGTTAATGAACTAAAAGAGGAAATATATCAAACAGAAAGATAGCTTCTTTTCTCTAATGACAAGTGAGCAAATTGCTTTTTGGTATAATAAATATATGAACCCAAAGAGAAAAAAAAATAATCAGGCAAAATAAAATGAAAACCAAACAAATCAACACTATCACAGCACCACTACCACCATCCACAACAACAGAAAATGGATGCAAATAATTTCACTCTATATCTTTACATTCTTTAACTGAAATACAAACAATGGCCAGAGTGTTTGCTTGTCAATTTTATTCTTTAATTTTCCTGAAATTTGAAAATTAAAGAATAGTTAACAGTCCTTTTCATATCATAAAATTGTGATGTGATAAAAATCACCTAGAATATATGTTAAGTTGATTTTTTTAAAAGTCAACCTGCCTTACATCAATAGACAAATCAGCCACACAGAAAAAAAAGTCAATCTGTAAAATGTCCATTTTTAAGAAGCTATTTTGAAAGTTTACTATTACTATGATTGCTTATATTGCTTGGACATTTTCCTGCAGACTATGTTTATGCCTACTATCTGCATTTTTTTAAAGAGAAGTTGGAATGAATTTTATTAAGGTCATGATAAAGTTTTAAAGTCTTTACTTAATTCATTCCTTATATATCTGTTGTCCTTTGCTTTTTAAATGAGCATTTAATTATAGGATAGCTTTTATATTTACAGAAAATTGCACATGTAATGCAGTTCTCTTTTACACCATGTCCAGTTTGCTGTCTTCTGAGTATATTATATTAGGATGGTACATCTGTCAAACAAATGAATAATATTGATATGTGATTGTTAACTAAACCCTAGTTTATTCAGATTTCTTTAATTGTTATTTAGTACCTTTTTTCTGCCCTGGGATCCTGCTCAGTGACCACACTGCATACAGGCTTCATGTTCCCTGGCAGTCACAGCTCTCAAGGCTTTCCTTGCTTTTGATGACCTTGACTATTTTGAGGAGTACTGGTAGGGTAATTTTTAGACCGTCTGATGTTTGCCTAATATTTATCTAATGTATCTTGAGTGTATGGGTTACTGATAATAACTCTGATTATCTGACTGAGGTTGTGTTTGTCAGGTTACCATACTGTCACATTAGTCCTTTTCCTTCTTTTCCATACCGATATTGGAAATCAAGATTTTGCACGTGTTCTCATTGCTTTTCTCTATCTATACATTATCTCCTATGTTCATCTCAATATACAGTAAATTAGAATGAATTCATGCTGAAATATCTAACCCTACTCTAGTACAACTGCTTTTGTATTCATTATTTTTAAAATATGTGCATTATCAGATATTGTAATAAAAGTGAGAGAAAATACTGAGGCTTTGTAACCTGGCCCAGTTATTAATATTTACATTGACGATTTTTACAAAGAATTATTAATAAAGAAAATTAAAATTTGTTGTTCTATAATACGGTGATTTGTTTTATAAGCACTATTTTGATCTATGGGGAAACTGCAAAGATTCTGATAAAAGCAGTGTATGGAGAGCACTCTGACATTCCTTAGCAGACTTTCATTGTTGGATATACTTAACAGGAAATATTACCTTAGAAAGACAACATTACATCATGAATGACAGCTCAAGACCTGTATCATTTAGAGAATTGTAACCATCACTCTCAAAACAATCAAACTTTGGATGGAACCTTTTCCGGCACTCTGGCAACGAAGCATTAATGTGAAAGAGCTTCCAGAAGAGATGGCAGTTGTTAAAGGTAAAAAGGTCAAGATGTCAAAATAAGTTAAATGACATGAAAATGTTTAGAGATTTCTCAAAGAAAAACTATCAAAGAAATAAACACTTGGATCCATTTATCTCAAAAAAAATTAAAACAGAATTTTAACATGTTTTTACTGAGAAGTTCACTTAATATGATTCTCAAGGTATTTTTTTTTCTTAGTAAATGTCAAATTTCTATATAAAGAAACTGACTGCTCATTTCTGAAGTGCAAATAATGTCAAGATTAAATGGATAATCTTTACAGTATTAAGAGGTATCTGGCTAAAATTTTGTCATATGTCATATGGTTTCTCTTATGACTTCTGACTTTTCCTTTCCCTTATCCATTTCCCTTGTTCTGTCTTTACATACTGTTTGCTTCTACTTATTCTTAGTTTATTCTCCTTCATAATTTAAATATGGCTACAGATATATCAACTTCCTATATTCATTAGCTCTACTCCTAACACCCTGTCTTGATATTTCCTTATTTAAATGAGAAAATCTGATTAATTTCTCATATTGCTCTACATTAATTTTTCTTAAGCGTAGGGCCTCAACTAGGCCACATATATACACAGGAGTAAGGTATCCAGGTATATACAGGGAATACCAGTTCATCTAGCAAAAACATAGCTACCTAAAAAGAGGAGCATGATTAATGTGCCATTAGAAGATAGTCATTATCATGAATAACTTATTTTGTACAATAGTAGTTATTACCTTTTCAGTTATTTTGAATAACAAATATAACTAGCATTCAAAATACTAGTGTTCAATATTACAATGACATTAATTTATATATGTGGTTCTATTCTTTCTGAACCTAAAAAATTTTGGGAAAAGTTATTGAACTGTGGCTAAAAGTGTCACACTCCTTTAATAATAGAACAAATCACAAAAAAGAACATATGATTAAATAATTTGAGAAGGGAAATAGCTTAGACTAGGTTGAGCCACAAACTATAATCCCTCTTTTAGCAAGGATGGTCTATTAATATTCTCTGATCTATTTAATAAAACTGATAAGCCAAAGAAGCAAATTTTGGCATGAATTAGATAATGGGTCACAAGAGCCAGGGCCCAGAAACCTGGATATCTATCAGTTTCCAGGATCAATGAGCTCTGTATACTTGTCACTATTTAAGCCCTTATACTAATAAATTACATCTGCCATTTCACTTTGTATTTTCTACATGTCTCATGTCTTCTTGTTCTTCTATCCTTCCTTTACTGCTTTATTTTGCACTAATATTTTCCAATGTAGCACTTTAATTTCTTTAATGATTTTTTTATTTTGCTATTTTTAAGGTACAATTACATGAACAATATTATAGTTATTAGACTCCCCCTATTATCAAGTGCCCAAGACACGCCCCATTACAGTCACTGTCCATTAGCATAGTGAGATGCTACAGAATCACTACTTGTCTTCTCTGTGAGGTACAGCCCTCCCCGTGCCCCCCCCCACATGATGTCTGCTAATCTAATGCCCGTTTTTTTCCCTTATCCCTCCCTTCCCACCCATCTTCCCCAGTCCCCTTCCCTTTGGTAACTGTTAGTTCATTCTTGGGTTCTGTGAGTCTGCTGCTGTATTGTTCCTTAAGTTTTTTTCGTTGTTCTTATACTTCACAGATGAGTGAAATCATTCGATACTTGTCTTGTCTAACTGGCTTATTTCACTGAGCATAATACCCTCAAGCTCCATCCATGTTGTTGCAAATGGTAAGATTTGTTTTCTTCTTATGGCTAAATAATATTCCATTGTGTATATGTACCACCTCTTCTTTATCCATTCATATACTGATGGACACTTAGGTTGCTTCCGTTTCTTGGCTATTGTAAATAGTGCTGCGATAAACATAGGGGTACATGTGTCTTTTTCAAACTGGGCTGCTGCATTCTTAGGGTAAATTCCTAGGAGTGGGATTCCTGGGTCAAATGGTATTTCTGTTTTTGAGTTTTTTGAGGAACCTGCATACTGCTTTCCACAATGGTTGAACTAATTTGCATTCCCATCAGCAGTGTAGGAGGGTTCCCTTTTCTCCACATCCTCACCAGCATTTGTTGTTGTTTGTGTTTTGGATGTTGGCCATCCTCACTGGTGTGAGATGCTATCTGATTGTGGTTTTAATTTGCATTTCTCTGATGATTAGCGATGTGGAGCATCTTTTCATGTGCCTGTTGGCCATCTGTATTTCTTCTTTAGAGAAGTGTCAGTTCAGCTCCTGTGGCCATTTTTTAATTAGCTTATTTGCTTTTTGTTTGTTGAGGTGTGTAAGCTCTTTATATAATTTGGATGTCAACCCCTTATTGGATATGTCATTTATGAATATATTCTCCCATACTGTTGGATGCCTTTTTGTTCTATTGATGGTGTCCTTTGCTGTACAGAAGCTTTTTAGTTGGATATAGTCTCACTTGTTCACTTCTGCTTTTGCTTCCCTTGCCCAGGTAGATATGTTCTTGAAGAAGTTGCTCATATTTATGTCCAAGAGATTTTTGCCTATGTTTTTTATAAGAGTTTTATGGTTTAATGACTTACATTCAGATCTTTGAACCATTTCGAGTTTACTTTTGTGTATGGGGTTAGACAATAATCCAGTTTCATTCTCTTACATGAAGCTTTCCAGTTTTTCCAACACCAGAGACTGTTGAAGAGGCTGTCATTTCCCCATTGTATATCCATGGCTCTTTTATTGTATATTAATAGACGATATATGCTTCGGTTTATATCTCAGCTCTCTAGTCTGTTCCATTGCTCTATGGGTCGGTTCTTGTGCCAGTACCAAATTGTTTTGATTACTGTGGCTTTGTAGTAGAGCTTGAAGTCAGGGAGTGTAATTCCCCCCACTTTATTCTTCCTTCTCAGGACTGCTTTGTCTATTCTGGGTCTTTCTGGTTCCATATGATTTTAGAACTATTTGCTCTAGTTCATTGAAGAATACTGTTGGTATTTTGATAGGGATTGCACTGAATCTGTAGATTTCTTTAGGCAAGATGGCCATTTTGACAATATTAATTGTTCCTATCCATGAGCATGGGATGTGTTTCCATTTATTGGTATCTTCTTTAATTTCTCTCATGAGTGTCTTGTAGTTTTCAGAGTATAGGTATTTCACTTCCTTGGTTACATTTATTCCTAGGTATTTTATTCTTTTTGATGTGATTGTGAATGGAATTGTTTTCCTGATTTCTCTTTCTGTTGGTTGATCATTAGTGTATAGGAAAGCAACAGATTTCTGTGTGTTAATTTTGTATCCTGCAACTTTACTGAATTCAGATATTAGATCTGGTAGTTTTGGAGTGGATTCTTTAGGGTTTTTTATGCACACTATCATGTCATCTGCAAACAGGGACAGTTTGACTTCTTCCTTGCCAATCTGGATGCCTTTTATTTCTTTGTGTTGTCTGATTGCTGTGGCTGGGACCTCCAGAACTATGTTGAATGAACGTAGGGAGAGTAGGCATCCTTGTCTTGTTCCCGATCTTAAAGGAAGAGCTTTCAGCTTCTCACTCTTAAGTATAGTGTTGCCTGTGGGTTTTATGGCCAACAAATATGGCCTTTATTATGCTGAGGTACTTGCCCTCTGTACCCATTTTGTTGAGACTTTTTATCATGAATGGATGTTGAATTTTGTTGACTGCTTTTTCAGCATCTATGGAGATGATCATGTGGTTTTTGTCCTTCTTTTTGTTGATGTGGTGGATGATGTTTATGAATTTTCAAATGTTGTACCATGCTTGCATCCTTGGGATATATCCCACTTGATCATGATGGATGATCTTTTTGATGTATTTTTGAATTTGGTTTGCTAATATTTTGTTGAGTATTTTTGTATCTATGTTCATCAGTGTTATTGGTCTGTAATTTTCTTTTTTTGTGGTGTCTTTGCCTGGTTTTGGTATTAGAGTGATGTTGGCCTCGTACAATGAGTTTGGGAGTATTCCCTCCTCTTCTACTTTCTGGAAAACTTTAAGGAGGATGGGTATTAGGTCTTCACTAAATGTTTAATAAAATACAGCAGTGAAACTAATTTCTTTAATGATTTTAAGTGTACTTTTAGATTTTTTATTTTTTCTTGCTGTTTAATGTTTACCATATATATCTCAACTTACCATAATCAGCTTCCAACTTACACTAGCTTAAGTCCATTGTTATATACTAAAATTATACTTTTATATCTCTCCTTTCCCCTGCATTGTGGTATTATTGTTATGTATATTAATATGCAAACCCAACAATACATTGCTATAAATATTATTTACTATTTGTAATCATTTCCTGAGCTCAGTACAATAATGCTATCATGTGCCTCTTTTGTGCTGTTATTAACAAATATATAAACACAAGTTATGTTATACACCCAACAATAAATTATGCATAATTTATATGACATAAATGTCAATATATAATTACGTGCTTTGTTATATATTTTATATGTAATTAAAAATATTTATATGTAAATTTTACACAATAGCTTTTTAAATCAGCAAAGAGAAATATGCATTCTTACTGATTATATATTTATATAATTACATAATAATCTTTACTAGTATGGACTTGAATTATCACTTGAGATCACTTTCTCTCAGGGTGAAAAACTTCCTTAAGTATTTCTTGGAAGTCAGGTCTTTTAATAACAATTCTCTTATTTTTTATCTTGGAAGGTCATTAATGATTTTTGCTTTCATTTTAGAAATATAGTTGTACTTTATGTAGTATTCTTGTTTGACAAGGTTTTTTTTTCCTTTGAGCATTTTGAATATGTCATCCCACTGTCTACTGGCCTCCATTCTGCTCTTCTGCTATTAATCTTAATGGAATTTCCATGTAAGTGATGTGTAATATTTTTCTGTACTGCTTTCAAGATTTTTTCCTTGTCTTTCACTTTCAGTATTTTTATTATGATGTGTCTGTGGACCTTTTTGCATTTATCCTATTTGGAATCTGTTGACCTTCATGGATATGTTGGTTATTTTACCAAAAAACCTGTAATGTTTTCAGCCATTATTTCCTCTACTTTCTCTCTCAACTCCTGCTGGCACTGCCATTAGGCATATGTGCCTACTGATGTTCTATATTTCTCTGAGGCTCTTCATTTTTTTGTTGTTGTTGTTCTTTAGCTTGCATGGTATCTGTCTCACATTTGCTTTTTCTTTCTTCTGTGGATTCAAATCTACTGCTGAACCCCTCTATGGAATTTTTTATTTTAGTTTTTATGCTTTTCAACTCTATTATTTCTACTTTGTTCTTTATAAAAAATGTTTATTGATATTATCTATTTGGTACAAATTGCCATCATATCTTCCTTTACTTTTTAGTCATGGTTTCCTTTAGAAGTACTTTTCTGTTAAGTCTGACATCTGGTCACTTTCACAAGCAGTTGCCAAGTTGCCTATTTTTTATCTAATGTATGTGTTATACTTTCTTTCTTTTATGCAAGGATCCGATTGTTGTTGGAAACTGGACACTTGGGATAATACATTGTAGCAACTCTAAGTACTGGTCTCTCATTCTCTCCAGGGATTGTTATTGAAATGTTTTAATCTATGATCAATATATTTTTCCATTTGGTTTACCTAGAAAAACTAATAGAATCAATTCCCTTTCAAAAGTTATGAGATGAATACATGTAGTGTGCTATAAAATCGTAGATGAGTTGAATGGTAACAAAAATCAGTTAACTAAGAAAGAGCTAATGATGATGCAGATTCTCCTAGTGGCTTAGCCAGCCCATGGTTATGTATCTTTGAAACCCAAAGGAATCCATTGGGCTTTAAGAAACTCTTAAAATAACTGTCATGGCTACTTGAAAAAAATAAAAAGATCTGCCAAGTAACTGAAATAGTGGAAGCAACATCTAACAATGCTCTTTTGATTATAGGCAAAGCATATCTTCTAATAATATGACCTGTTGCTATAATGTTAGAGCTTAGAACATATTTTGATTTTAAATCTCATTGGCTCTTATACAATAAAAGGGTATCACAAAATTATATTCTAACTGGTCTTGAAGTTACAGAGATTAGTATTGTTTTATAAATTTCATATATAGGAAAACATATTGAAGAGGGTAAATTCTTTCATTGATTATATCATATATTACAAATTTAAATATTACATAGGTTAAGAAAATATCAAGATTATTCCATATGTAGATACTATTGTGTATCAGAAATCACTCCATAATTTTTTGCATATACCAAATAGTATGTTGCATTGGCAGAGCAAGACAAGGAAAGATAAAAATATTAGAATCCCTTAATATAAATGCAACAATGAATTTGATTCTTCGTAATCTGAGTCATCAATAAAAACTAAAGTTGATTTTTAGAGTAATAAATAATTTGCCCTTTTGTTTTTAGTTGTTACTAGATTATGTGAAAAATTTAAAAAGTATTTCCTTATTTTCCGTGTTTTTAAGATTTTGAACAATTAATAATATACACTAATACTTAAATCATCAATAATTAGTATTTGTGACAAGTATAATTCATTTTATGTATGACATTTACATCATTCAAGATCAAAGTTAAAAGAGAAAACATTTTTAACAATGTAATAATATTTAATCTTATGTATGTAGATATCACATGTATGAATCAAATAATGAAAGTGGGTATTTTCATAATCTCAAATATGTAGGATATATCCATATACATATTTAGTAAACTATTCAAAGCCTCACAGTTTTATGTTAAGGACATTTACTTCCCTTTTGCAACTTAGGCTGTTTCCACAGAAACAGCAGCTGGCACACAGAAGCAGAATGTTTGTAAGTTTGATATTTCAGCTGTGCTTGTCAGGTCGATGATGGAAATGTCATTTTTCAAAGAATCACCTGCAGCTTTTGCATTCCAACAGGTTTGCAGAATACAACAAACCAGAAAAGTGTAGTTCATAATGTTTCTGTATAAATCATAACTGTGTCTACTTTTATAAGAGGTTTAATTACTGTAGGTCTGTTTCATGACATTTTTCTGAAAATGACTTTAAATGTAATGACCGATTTGAGGTAACTTATAATTACAATTGTGCACAGGCTCTCAGAATCACAATGATCATGATAATTTGCTTAGGTCAGACACTTCCTGGAGGTAGAGTCTGTCCCGAGCCACTTTTGTTCTGAGACAGTGGCTCTACTTTAGCAGTTCATTTCTCTTTACCTGAAAATTTGTGATTCTAGGAGGTTTCCTTCTCAGTGGCAAATCACAATTGCATACTGGACTAGTTTTCACTCCCTTGCTCTCCTCTGCAAACCTCCCACACCCACAACTAACCAACAAATACCAAAACTTGCTGACTTTTTGACACCAATTAATCTTTGATGCTTGACATATTTCTGTCAGAGAAGGCTATAAAGTGCTAACACGATGCTGGTTCAAAAATTCAGTTAAGTACTTATTAAGATGGTCATCATCATTTCTACTTACATAAACAGAATCAGAAATGAGAAAGGAAAAATCACTATGGACAGCACAAAAATACAAATAACTATTAGAGAATACAATAAAAAATTATATGCTAATAAACTGGAAAACCTAGAAGAAATGGACAACTTTCTAGAAAAATACAACCTTCCAAGGCTGACGCAGAAAGAAACAGAAAATCTCAACAGACCAATTACCAGCAATGAAATTGAACTGGTAATCAAAAACCTACCTAAGAACAAAACGCCTGGACAAGATGGCTTCACCGCTAAATTTTATCAAACATTTAGTGAAGACCTAATACCCATCCTCCTTAAAGTTTTCCAAGGAGTAGAAGAAGAGGGAATACTTCCAAACTCATTCTATGAGGCCAGCATCACTCTAATACCAAAACCGGGCAAAGATACCACAAAAAAAGAAAACAACAGACCAATATCCTGATGAACACAGACACAAAAATACTCAAGAAAATATTAGCAAACCTAATTCAAAAATACATCAAAAGGATCATACATCATGATGAAGTAGGATTTATTCCAGGGATGCAAGGATGTTTCAACATTCAAAAATCCATCAAGATCATCCACCACATCAACAAAAAGAAGAACAAAAAAACCATATGATCATCTCCATAGATGCTGAAGAAGCATTTGACAAAATTCTTCATTAATTCATGATAAAACTCTCAACAAAATGGGTACAGAGGGCAAGTACCTAAACATAATAAAGGCCATATACGACAAACCCACAGCCAACATTATACTTAACAGCAAGAAGCTGCAAGCTTTTCCTTTAAGATCGGGATCAAGACAAGGATGCCCACTCTCCCCACTTCTATTCAATATAGTACTGGAGGTCCTAGCCATGCAATCAGAGAACATGAAGAAATAAAAGGCATCCAGATTGGCAAGGAAGAAGTTAAAATGTCCCTGTTTGAAGATGACATGATATTGTACATAAAAAACCCTAAAGAATCCATTCCAAAACAACTAGACCTAATATCTGAATTCAGCAAAGTTGCAGAATACAAAATTAGTACACAGAAGTCTGTGGCATTCTTATACACTAACAATGAACTAGCAGAGAGAGAAATCAGGAAAACAATTCCATTCATAGTTGCATCAAAAAGAATAAAATACCTAGGGATAAATGTAACCAAGGAAGTGAAATACCTACACTCTGAAAACTACAAGACACTCATGAGAGAAATTAAAGAAGATACCAATAAATGGAAACACATCCGGTGCTTATGGATAGGTAGAATTAATATTGTCAAAATGGCCATCCTTCCTAAAGCAATCTACAGATTCAATGCAATTCCTATCAAAATATCAACAGCATTCTTCAATGAACTAGAGAAAATAGTTCTAAAATTCATATGGAACCAAAAACACTCCGAATAGCCAAAGCAATCCTGAGAAGGAAGAATAAAGCTGGAGGGATTATGCTCCTCAACTTCAAGCTCTACTACAAAGCCACAGTACTCAAGACAATTTGGTGCTAGCACAAGAACAGACTCATAGACCAATGGAACAGACTAGAGAGCCTTGATATAAACCCAATCATACATAGTCAATTAATATATAATAAAGGAGCCATTGACATACAATTGGGAAATGACAGCTTCTTCAACAGCTGATGTTGGCAAAACTGGACAGCTACATGCAAGAGATTGAAACTGAATTATTTTTTAACCCCATAAACAAAAGTCAACTCAAAATGGATCAAGGATCTGAATGTAAGTCATGAAATGATAAAATGCTTAGAAGACAACAGAGGCAAAAATCACCTGAATATAAGCATGAGGAACTTCTTCCTGAACGCATGTGCTTGAGTAAGGGAAACAAAAGCAAAAATGAACTCAATGGGCTACATCAAACTAAATGGTTTCTGTACAGCAAAGGACACCATCAATAGAACAAAAAGGCATCCTAAAGTATGAGAGAATATATTTGTAAATGACATATCCGACAAGGGGTTAACATCCAAAATATATAAAGAACTTACATGCCTCAACACCCAAAAACCAAATAACCCGAATAAAAAAGGGGCAGAGGATATGAAGAGACAGTTCTCCAAAGAAGAAATTCAGATGGCCAACAGACACATGAAAAGATGCCCCACATCACTAAGCACCAGAGAAATGCAAATTAAAACCACAATGTGATATCATCTCACACCAGTAAGGATGGCCAGCATTGAAAAGACTATGAACAACAAGTGCTGGCGAGGATGCAGAGAAAGGGGAACCCTCCTACACTGCTGGTTGGAATGTAAGCTAGTTCAACCATTGTGGAAAGCAATATGGAGGTTCCTCAAAAAACTAAAATTACTAATACCATTTGACCCGGGAATCCCACTCCTTGGAATTTACCCAAAGAATACAACTTCTCAGATTCACAAAAACATATGCACCCCTATGTTTATTGCAGCACTTTTTACAGTAGCCAAGACATTGAAGCAACCTATGTGTCCATCAGTAGATGAATGGATAAAGAAGAGGGGGCACATATACACAATGGAATGCTATTCAGCCATAAGAAAGAAACAAATCCTACCATTTGCAACAATATGGGTGGAGCTGGAGGATATTATGCTCAGTGAAATAAGCCAGGCAGAGAAAGACAAGTGCCAAATGATTTCCCTCATTTGTGGAGTATAACAATGAAGCAAAACTAAAGGAACAAAATAGTAGCAGACTCAGAGACTCCAAGAAAGAACTAGTGGTTACCAAAACGAGGGGTGTGGGAGGGCGGAGGCAGGGTGGGAGAAGGGGATTGAAGGGTATCTTGTTTAGTACACATGGTTTTGGGGTTCACGGGGAAAACTGTAGCACAGAGAAGGCTAATAGTGAATCTGTGGCATCTTACTACACTGATGGACAGTGACTGCATTGGGGTATGGGTGGGGACTTGATAATATGGGTAAATGCAGTGAACACATTGTTTTTTCATGTGAAACCTTCATAAGAATGTGTATCAATAATACCTTAATAAAAGAAAAAATAGTTTGCCCAAACGTAAGACGGTGCTCAAGTGTCAAATTCTGTGTTGGCTTTAGCCTACTATGCGTTCTGTTGAAGAGAAAAAAAAAGGCACTTATACGAAGGTGTTCTGTGGGTTAGTTACAGAATTAAGACCTTTGTAAAACAAATGGAAATAGTAATAAAAATTAAAAATGCATATACACTATGACTAAGTAATTCCAGTTTTAGAATTCATACCAACAGAAATATTGTTTTAACACATTTTTTTTTTAGTGGAAGAAAAAAAGGAACATCTGATTATTGGAGAATTGTATCTAAATTATGTTATATCTGTCTTCTCAAAAAATATATAGCTAGACAAAATAATGATCACTGTTTCTGTCCAACTGAAACTTTGTTCATGGTATTTTGTTAAATTAGGTCAAAAGTTACAAATGTCTGCATGCAGTATATAGTTATTATTATGAAAATAAAATCATACAAAACAAAAATACATATGTGTGTACATCTATAAATACATACATATGCAAAAGCATGAGAAAATACTTCTAGCATGAGAAAAATACTAGAATAAATATATCGGGTTAGTAATTTTTGGCTAATCAGAAAGAGGTAGGATTAAAGGAATAGAAAAAGAGGAGACAGTTCTTACAGTGGCAAACATTACTTTTTACCTGAAAAATATGAAGAACTATATAGGATATAAGGAAAAAGGAGGCATGGCTTACTGTTTCATTCCATCAATATCAAAAGAAATATAATGTGCTAGGTTGAAGTATTTGAAAATGTTAAATACCATGCATTTACTCACTCATTGGATAGATATTAATATGCTTGTATGACTGAATCAGGTACTATTAAAGTACTTAGGAAACATCAAGAAACAAACCAGGTAAAGAACCCTGCCCTAGTGTACCTTATATTATAAAAAGAGGACTGCAGACCGTGAATAGGTGAACATTATGACATGTACATTATGTCGTATCTTAGAAGGCAACAATTGCTCTGAGCAAACAGAGTACAACTGGGGAAAAGGGATCAGAAGTTTTACAGTTTCACTTTGGGTGCTCAGAGTAGGTCTGATTGGGAGGAGATATTTGAACAAAGACTAGAAGGCAGTGATGGCGTGGGCCCATGGTCTGGGAGAAACATGTTCCAGGCAAAGGGAATAGCCAGTACTTTTCTCATTAAGAAATTCACAATGAAAAATTAATTCAAAAAAATTATTTTAATTGTTGTTCTATTATCAACTTTTCCTGTGAACTCATTCCTTAATTTAAATGTCAGTGTTTCTAGCAATAGCAATTTATAGCTCTGATGAAGTATAGCAATCTCATATTTTACTTCATTTACAACCACAGTTTTCATGCATGATTACTGTGAAACCCACTACCAAACAAAACTCTAGGAATGTGAAAATGAAAAAGAAGTCATTTCTCCGGTGGAACCTGGTATATAATGAAAGAGAAAGCCACGTAAACAATTTCTCCCACATCCTTGGGGCAAGCAAAATGGTCCTCATTTGACCGTTTGAAGAAAACTGAGGAAACTGATGTTCAGAGAGAAAACAAGAAAAGCAATAAAGCACCCTTTTCCATTTACCCACTGCCCCTTAACGACAAATCAAAATATTATAGTCTAGTTCTTAATGTTGATGGGGACAAAGAATGTCAGGAGTAATGTAAAACAGTCATGTTGGAGATGTTTGAAAATTTTTTATAGTTTTAAAATATATTGTTTTGAAACAGACAATAGACTCTAGAAAAAAAACAGTTGTATCATTAAAGATCTCAAAGTTCAGTAAAATAATCTGTTTCGATCTGTTTCAAAGTGTAACATAACCCAAATCTTTTGTATTCCATACTAGAGGTATATATATGTATGTATGTATGTATGTATTTAACAGGTCAGTTTAATTATCTTAACTGAATAAACTCTTTCAAAATTTGGGTTGAGTGTTGATTCCTGAGTTGAAAGAAGGAACAGAGAACATAATTAACTATACTTATAGCCCTCTTATCAATCCATTAACCAAAATGTTATTCAAGATTCATATTTCTTTTCATTTTGTTCTTGTCATTCTTGTAGGATATGATACATTTAATAGCACTCATTTAATAAATCAGTTTTAGGCTTGTCAGTTTATGATAACTGACATAATAGATTCCCTAAAAGGTCTGCTAGGTTTACTGAATTTATGAATTAGAACGGTCTTTTTATATAATCTAGTCTAAGCATTAGCCCCACACAGATATTCCATGTGTCATTTCTCCATCAGAAGATGATTCAGTTTCTCTTTGAACACTTCCATTATCAGAGAGCTCACTTACTTGAATAGTAAACTACAAATTTGGGAACATTCTGATTATTTGAAATATCTTCTATTATGCTGAGGCCTAACAGATGTTCTGGAAGATCTTTATACTTAAGTACAAAAGAATTACATAGATTTCCAACTGCTAGAGTTACATACTATAAATTTTCTTCTACATGAAAACATTTTAAGTTATAAGGTAATAACTCCCACATTCTCCAATCATTACTTATATGAGAGTACTCAGATTCATTCTATTCATCTTAATCAGGAACTAAACACACATTAAGATTTATTTAAAGCTATTATTTTATATGCTTTTCACATCACTTTACAAATAAAGATGTGTATTTCTACCCAGCATCACAATTACACCATGAGAATCTTGAGAACAAGGATCCTGTTTTGCTTTGTTTTGCACACCTAGATAGTGATACACTGCCTGATGTGTATTAGGTACAGAATAAATTTTTTTTCAGGATAAAAAATAGATTTTTTAAAATTAAAAATGTATATTTAGTCTTAAAAAACATTAGCAATATACAGAATTAAATAGTACATCCCAGCTATAGTCTACTCAGATAAAAATAAACTATAACTCCCTTGATTGAATCTTAAATTTCTTTCTAAACTTAACATATTATTCACCATATGTGTACCTATTTAAGCCTGTATCATGATGAGAGTTTTTATTATTTTCATATAAAATCAATTAAGTCAATTAAAAAACAGCAAATATTTGTGGAAACTAAGTTTTTATCCATTCAACATTTATTAACATCAAATCATCTTGGGCAAGCAGTAAATCTCTGTCTATTTTTTTTCTTTGAATACCTAAACCTTTTATTAAAGTTCAATTTATTTTAGAGAATTAACTTTCTGACACTATGTTTTTACAAGTCTGAGTTTATACCAGATAAGTTTTGCTGTGTAATAATCTACACCTAACTAAGTGGTTTAAAACAATAAGGGTTTATTAGTTCTTGAAGTCTGCAGGTAAGTGGGAAATTCTTTTAGTCTGGTTAGGTTCCCTTATGTATCTTCAAAAAGCTGGGATCTAACTCTTTTAGGGGAGCCACAGGTGGTATGTTATGTCTCTAGTCCATATAATTTCTTTCATCCCAGTGGTTGGCTCAAACTTGTTCATGTGACATCTTTGGCAGGAGTCACTTCTATCATTGGATAATGGGCCATGCCAGATTACAGAGGTGGAAAAATAAACTCATTCAGGATTTGAAGACATTCTTATTCAATATAGTACCTAAGATCCTAGTATGAATAGGCATGAAATAAAATAAAATAATACAGATAGAGAAGGAAGAAGTAAAACTACTCTTTTTTTGACTATATGTTGTGTACATAGAATATCCCAAAGAATCTACAAACATACTACTTAAGTTCAGCAAGATTACAGGGCACAATATCTACACACAGAATTTAATTTCAACTCTATATACTAACAGTGAACAGGTGGAAAACCAAATTTAAAACACAAACACATTTACAATTACCCAAAGAAAATGAAATACTTAGGTATAAACTTAACAGAACATGTAAAGATCTGTGTACTGAAAATTACAAAATTCTTTAGAATGATATTAAAGACTTAAGTAGTCATGCTGTATTCATGGGCTTAACATAGTAAAAATGTCAATTCTCCCCAAATTTATTTATAGAGTTAATGCAATTCTTATCAAAATTCCAGAAAAATTTTTATAGAGGTAGACAAGTTAATTCCAAAATTTTTATGGAAAGGCACAGGCCCTGGAATAGCTGAAACAATGTTAAAAACATAAAGTGGGACATCTTTCGGGAAGATGGTGGCGTGAGCAGGGTGGCAGAAATCTCCTCCCAACACTATATTTATCTACGAAAATACAGTAAATATACCTATTCCTAAAAGAGAGACGAGAATACACAGGAAAGCGCACAGCGTGCAGCTACACCCGAGAGGACTCGGCACCCCAAGAGGAAGGTAAGATACGAAGCCACGACCCGGTGGGACCCGAGCCCTCCCCCACCTCTCCCACTGGCGGGAGGAGAGGATTCAGAGCCGGGAGGGAGTGGAAGTACACCCCGCAAAGAAGCCAGCCCCAGTGATCTGTGTGGGGAGCGCTGACCCACATCGCGTGGGGTAGCAGAGATTGGAGAGACAGAGAGTCAGGATGTGAGCGGGGAGCGCGCCGGGGTGCTTGCAGGCGGCTCCCGGGAAGGAAAAAAAAAAGCATGCACTCTCTTCAGCGGTCTTAAAGTGACAGGAGCCCAGCAGAGGAGCCGGATTGCCCAGTAGGCTGGGAGTCCTGGGGAGTTTCAGAGGCCTTGGCTGGCGACTGGGGAAGCATGGCCGTACTTACACTTCTCACTGAGATCAACAGACTCCCATTCGTTCCCACCCCGGCCAGAGCTATAGAGGGCCCTGCGTAGCAGCGCGGCCACAGCTGTGGAATAGTGGGGCAACAGTGCCACCTACAACATTCCCACAGAATCTACTCCCGGTGGGCGTTTTTTTTTTTGGTTTTGTTATGTTTTTTGTTTTTTTGTTTTGTTTTGTTTTCTTTTTTGTTTTTTCTTTTCTTTCTTTTTTTTTCTTTCTTTCTTTCTTTTTCTTTCTTTTTTTTTTCTCTTTTGAAAGTCTTAAAGAGCCCAGATGACATACGTGGCAACTACCAGCGACCACTTCTATAGCCATGAAAAGACAGAGGAATATGGTGCAGACCAAAATCAACCAGACAACCCCAGAGAGGGAGCCTGAAGGGATTGAAATGCACAGTCTTCCTGAAAAAGAATTCAGAATAAAAGTCATAACCATGCTGATGGACCTACAGAGAAATGTGGAAGAGCTAAGGGAGGAAGTGAGGGAAGTGAGGCGAGACAATGCAGAAATCAGACAAGCGATCGACGAGTTTAATAGCAGACTGGATGAGATGCAAGAGACTGTTAATGGAATAGAAATCAGAGAACAGGAATACAGAGAAGCTGAGGCAGAGAGAGATAAAAGGATTTCTAGGAATGAAAGAATATTAAGAGAACTGTGTGAACAATCCAAACGGAACAATATTCGCATTATAGGAGTACCAGAGGAAGAAGAGAGAGAAAAAGGGATAGAAAGTGTCTTTGAAGAAATAATTGCTGAAAACTTTCCCTTGCTGGGGAAGGAAATAGTCTCGCAGTCCACCGAAGCCCACAGATCTCCCAACACAAGGGATCCATGGAAGACACCACCAAGACACATAATAATTATGGCAAAGATCAAAGATAAAGACAGGGTATTAAAGGCAGCTAGAGAGAGAAAAAAGATCACCTACAAAGGAAAACCCATCGGACTATCATCAGACTTCTCAACAGAAACCTTACAGGCCAGAAGAGAATGGCATGATATATTTAACGTTATGAAACAGAAGGGCCTCGAACGAAGAATATTGTATCCAGCACGATACATTGATCCTTACTAGAGCACTTTTACATCCAAATGAAGCAGTAATTTCCCAAATTACTTGTATCTATGTTATTATAAATAGGCTTTGGCATTTCTGAATCTCTTAAACCATACACTTAAAAATCACAGAGCTCACTTACATGTGGAATCTAAAACAATCAAACTCATAGAAGCAGAGAGTAGTACTGTGGTTACTAGGGGCTGGAGGAAGGAAAAAATAAGAAGAAGCTGGCAAACGGGTACAATGCACCCTTATGCAAGATAAGTAAGTTCCTCAGAGCTAACAAGGTATAACAATGCGACTATATTTAATAATATTTTATTATATACTTGAAATTTGCTAAGAGACTAGATCTTAAGTATTCTCATAACAAAAAAAGAAGTGGTAATGATCTGAGGTGATGGATATATTAATTAGATTGAATGTGGTAATTTTTTCACAAAGTATATAATATGAAATACATATCTTAAATATATAAAACTCATAATTGGTTCTGCAAAATCTTTCTATGTTGACAGAGAGTAACTGCACTAGTTGGGGTGAGGATTTAATAACATGTATAACTGTTGAACCACTGTGTTGTATACATGAAACCAATAACAAAATTCATAATTGTCAAATATACTTTAATAAAAAATTAAATAAAAAAACACAGGTTTAAATTAATGTAAAAAGTTGGAGAACTTGTCTCCCTTCCTAGAAAGTTGGTTTCCACTTTTTCTTATATTATGTGTTGGTAGATATAATACACTTAAATTTTTATACTAAGCATTAATCACTCTGAGGTTTATAACTCAAGAACACTTAATGTTCTAATTTTACTAAATACAGATATGATGGTGAAATAATAATGTTACTTCTTATTTAAGGGATTATATTGTTCTTGTTATCAATTTTTTTCATTAACTTACTTGCTAAATTAAATTATAAGCTAATTTTATAATACTTTTCTTACATGCTATGTTAACACTCTAATGCATTTTTCATTTTTTGAAATCACATTTCCTTTCAGTAAAGTCTGAGATAAAATATTATTTGCTTATATATTGGCTTTTCTCAGTGTATTTGTCTAATTCATCTAATTTTTTCAGTTGCAACACTAATATGGTAATTAGATGGCTAATGAAAGAATGTTTGTTAGAAAAAGTAGGTAATATGTTGAAGACACAAACCACTGACTTTTAGCATTTCATATCTTTATGCATTCCCAACTCCATTTTAGGGAGCTTTTTTTGAAAGTAGTGATGAAAATATGAAGGAGAACTGATGTGATGATGAATAGCCACTGCTAATTGGCTGACTGAGAAGCACTTAAATCAAAGGAGGATACATACAGTAAAAAGAAGTTGACATTAACAACAATATTCATTAATAGCTATAAAACAATTCCATTTTTCCCTTGGAGCAAATTCTAAATTTCTGTATCACGTAACATCGACTTAAACTAGCTAGAAATACCACAAGTAATCAACTGTTCAATCCTGAGCATAAGCAACAGTGGACAATTGGAAAACAAGATGGCCAGAGGATTACTGAATCATTTTTATAAATGATTGCTGTGGTGCATTGTCTATCTTCTATCAGATACAACATTTGCCCTTTAATTATCACTGTAGCAATCCCTAAATGGGACTTGCTATTCCTAGCCAATGAAAATAATCTTTAACCTCTTCTTTCAGAGGACAAATCTAGTCTTAGTCACACTGCAGATGGTTGACCTTTGCCAGAAAAACATTAAAGGGCAAGGTCTAAAATTCTTAATTCATCAGGTCTTAACTCTTACTCTGCATGTTAGCCATAGTCAGCTTCTGATATTGTTTTGAATCTGAAGTATTCAGACAAAAGCCTCCCTCACTTACTAATGAATATGTTGTAATCTCTCAAACATGCAAAAATCTGTAGTAGAAATTCCTTCTAATTATAATTTTCCTGAAGAGAAATTGTGTTACTTGGATGTCTAAATTAAGTAGTTAGATGGCCATTTGCTTGAAAATCTTGCTCTAGAATGAATTTTGATGAGCAAGACATGCATCCATGTGTGTGTGCATGCTGACATACTCAAAAACAGAAACTACAGTATTTTGCCCCTTCTGTTTTTCCCAACTAATTATTGTTCTACAATAATTCAAAATCACCCTAATTAACTTTAATCTAGGTTAGAAGTATTGCCCCAAATTAAAATGTTGGAAACTATCTACATATGGCCATGCATGTGTTAATGTCTATAGAGAGCACCTAAAGCCTTTTGTGATTTATGACTAAATCCACTTCCTTTCTTGAAATTTACATAATGGATTAAACAAAGGAAAAGACTTTGCAATTTTATCTGCCTATATGTGCTCCTTATTTGGAATCCAAGCTTTACATCACATATAAAGATTATGATATTTAAGTACATTTTATTGTAATGAAATCCCCTCTACCTCAATGGTTATACTAGTCCAATAGTTTTATAATTCCAAATACTCAAAGTAGAGGACATGGAAAAAAATCAGGTGGTGTAATTCTTGAAAGTTTACCTCTAGATTATCAACATAACAGGTTTACATGATTATTTTTAAATTAGGTAAATAGTGCTTATATATTTAACAAAATAGATTATAAAGAGGATGTTAGACTCTTAAGAGTTTAGCATTTTCTTTTAAATTAATGTCATTTCAAGTACAGAAAGTAGGAAAGGCAAAGAGAATATTTTATGGGTTAATGTGTTTCAACTCATGAACTTTCAAGCATGAAATATGCTCTTCAAGTAATTCCTAAATTGTTTTCTTTAACTTATTATTCATAAGTATGAGGAATCACTCTTATTTATGTAAGTATGAAACACAGCATTGAGAAGCCTTATACCCTTAGAGTATATATATATATAAAGGCCTTATACTCCTTACTTTTAAAACTGTTTCTATAGTGACTTTAAATAATAAAATTCTCACAGAGTAACACAGCATAGGCTTCTACCCACTGCTGCAAATTAACATTTGTTTCATATCTTATGGATGTGATATGAAATTAAAGTCCTCTTTGTGTCACTCCTCAGTCCCATTTCTCCTCTCATCTGCCCTATATGCAATCATTCCCATTAACTGCTCTACTGTCCATATATATATATACTGGCCATATCTTTCTTATCTAAATTTTTACATTATATATAGACTCTTCAACTTTCATAATAGCATTTTTGTATTTTCAAGTTTACATAAATGATACCATGCCAAATGAAAATTATACAGTATTATGTTTTTACTTAATGTTCCTGGAGTCATCCCATTTTTATGAAAACAGTTGGACATTTATTTAACTACCAATTTTCTACCATATGTATAAATGGAGTTACTTATTTCCCTACCAGTGGACTCCACTGCAACAATGCTACTGTGCATAATGCACATCTCTTTGTGAACATTCATAACAGATACTAGAATGTACATACCAGTGGAATTGTGGTAGTAGAGCCATGTATTTGCCACTTTACATAGTTATTTTCAAACTTATACTGCTAGAATTTTGCCTATACTCTAAATTCATATTTTTTCCACTGTTCTCCAAGTTCTGCTGATACTCTGTGCTATTCCTTCAATAAGCTGATGTGTTTCCCTATGTTGTATTTTTTTTCTTATATTTACTCAAATTATACGTCTGTCATTGCTTAGACACACCTTTTAATCATCAAATTTATCAGGAGCATGTGAAGGGAGGTTTACTTTCTCCAGTATGTTCCAAACAAGGCTAATTGCAATGTTTCAAATGCCTTCGCCCAGTTCTGCAGCTCAGTTTTCTATTAAAGCATGTTCAATTTCTATGCAGCAATTTTAGAAAGAGTATCACTCAGTACTTTTGTGTGCTGAGTATCCTGTGGTGATAGGAAGACATCTGTTCTAATTAATGGTAATTATAAATCCAAGCTCAGGTTCCATATCTGGTTAAGATGATACACTTCAAAAAGTTATGTAAATTTATCTCAGTAAAAAAAGTTTCTTGCTGGAGCATGAAGAAAAAAGAAAACAAAGGGAGTTATAGTCAGATACCTAGGAGTAGCCAGACTGTACAGGACCATAGGGAACATATTTATGAATTGAGACTTTTTCTACTTGAAATGGGACACCAATAGAGGATTTTAAGTCATGAAGTGGCTCACCCTCATTCCCGCTTCTGAACTACCATTAGGCTGTTCTGTGGGTACTGGGCCCTAGGAAGGCAGGAGTGAGATGTCAGTCCAATTAAGAGGCTGTTGCCATTGTCCAGGCAATGTTGTAACAGCCATCATGGTAGTTTGGACCAGGTTTTAACAGAAAATATGGTTACATTTAGGAAATATTTACAAGACTTGGTTAAGGTCAATCAATAATTGTCTCAGGGTATTTGGGGTTCAGATGTCTATAAGGTCTAACAGACGAATAATTGAGTGAATGATTGTAGCTGTTCTGAAGGAAATACAAGGACCCTCATTGTTTGAACCCTACTTACACCTCATTTTGGAACACCCTCAGTACTCTAGCCCTCTGGTCTTTTAGTGCAGTACACATACCTATCTCACTAGGCTAGGCTATGGTGCCCATCATTTGATCCAACACTAGTAGTGATGTTGCTGTGATGGTATTTTTTAGATGAGGCTAACATTTATTATTAGCTACCTTTAAGTAAAGGAGATTATCCTTAATAATAGCATGGGTCTCATCCAATCAGCTAAAAGTCTTAAGAGCAAAATTGAGATTTCCCAAAGAAGAAGGAATTCTGCCTAAAGACTGAAACATAGAAATCCTGCCTGAGTTCCAGACTGTGGACCTGTCCTCTGCATTTTGGACTCAAGACTGCAACATCATAATTGCTGTTTCCACCCTGTTGGCCTACTGTATGGATTGTGAGCTTGCCAGCTTGCATTATACACACATGCACACACACACACACACAGAGAAAAAAAAGCCTTAAAAATATATTCCTAGATTCAAATCTACTGATTATATTTCTTTTTGACACAAGTATATGGCAGATTAAAGACACCACAAACTCTTTGCCAGTTATCCTCTTGGGAAGTAGAGTCTAGTCCCACCTTCTTAATTTGACCTTGCTCATGACTTGCTTTGGTCAATTAAATGTGATTCTTTGTAACATCTGAGCTTGGACTTCAAGAGCTTTGCAGTTTCCTCATTCATACTTAGAATACACCCTCTTAGAAGCTACATGTCATTTAAGTTGTCAGAATGTTCTCAGACCAGCACAATATGTGGAAGACCAAAACAGCCACGTGGAGAAAGAGAAACACTGGAGTGCCAGGCAGGTAAATGAAGGCTTCTTAAATCTTCCAGATCAACCCAGCCACCAGCACAGTGCAAGTGAGTCATGATACCAATCAGTGCCACTTGGATCAGAAGAACCATACAGCTAAACCTCATCAAAATGCTTGGAAGGAAATAACAGACAAACTGATAATAAGTAAATTATTCTGTATAATAGAGACAGATTTTTTCACTTAATAAGACACATTCATTTCCAGAAAATTAGCAGATAAGGAATATAACTAAGCATTTATTAAACTCATAAAGGTAAATAAAAATAAAAATCTAGAGCAAATATATTAGTTAGAAATACTTAGAGTATACTGAGACATTTTCAGTATTAGTGGAGATTCTTACCAATCCAATAGGGCAAGAAAAATGCACAGGTGTGAGAACTTAAAAAGAGAAAATAAAGCAAACTGTATTTACATATAACATGATTATTTATGAGGAAAATTTCCAAAGACATCTTTGAGAATCATGAATAGCACTTAGAAAGGTGGTTGGATATTAACCCACTGTGCAAAATTGGTAACATTTATCTGCATGAGTAAGAAACCAAATAAAAATACAATAGAATAAAGCTTAAAAGAGCTTGGCCAGAAGAATTCTGGGAAGACGGTGGTGTAAGCAGGGAGCGGAAATCTCCCCAAACCATATGTTTGTGAAAATACAACAGATACAACTACTCCTAAAAGAGAAACCAGAAGATACAGTACAACAGCCAGGCTATAGATAACATCTGCAAAAACTCAGCACCTCACAAAGTGGGTAAGATACAAAGCCACGACCCAGAGGGACCTGATTCCCCCACCCCAGCACACCAGTGGGAGGAAAAGAATCAGAGTGGGGAGGGAGTGGAACCACAGGACTGCTAAATAACGAACCCTGGTGATCTGCATTGGGAGCACAGACACACATCGCATGGTGTATTGGAGGTTAGAGAAACAGAAGGGCAGGATCCGAGACGGAGACTGTCAGCAGGTCCCCACAGCCAGCTCCCCTGGAACAAAAGAAAAGTGGGAGCTTTTTTAAAAGTCTTAAAGAGACAAGGGCCCAACAGCAGAACAAAATCGTCCCAGCACAGTCAGCCCAGGAGGCTGGGAATCTTGAGGAATTTCTGGCCCCCTAACTGGCTGCCAAGTAAAGTAACCCCGCCAAAGCCACTGAAGGTGATAAACAGCCTGAAATTTGTTCCCCCGGGCTGGCACTGTAAACAGTCCGGTGGATCCACCACAGCTCCGGATAAGCGGGAGAGCAACCCCGCCCACAGCAGCCACACAAAATCTCCTCCCAGTGGACATGGAGATAACCGGGAAGGACCGCAGAAGCCAGAGCAAGGTCTAGAAGGCATCAAGGACCACAGAACGCACCTGATGTGGCGTAAACACCTGCAGTGCTCTAGGCTAGCCTGAGGGCGGCCCCACCCACAACAGCTCAGGGACTATCCCAGAGACAGCCTCCTGCATTGGTGTGGGGGTAACCAGCACAGGCTGTGGAGGAGGGCAAGGAGAACAACAAGCAGGAAGGGACTTTGTACTCCCAGCTGACAAACGTGGCACTTGCTTGCGACCACTTCTATCACCATGAAAAGACAGAAGAATAAAGTCCAGCCAAAGATCACACAGACAACGCCAGAGAGAGGGTCTGGTGGGATAGATTCAAATAATCTACCGGAAAAAGAATTCAGAATAAAAGTCATAACCATGCGGATGGACCTACAGAGAAATATGCAAGAGCTAAGGGAGGAAGTCAGGAGAGACATTTCAGAAATGAAACAATCGAGTGATGGACTCAAGAGCAGACTGGACAAGGTACAAAAGACTGTTAATGGAATAGAAATCAGAGAACAGGAATACAGAGAAGCTGAGGCAGGCAGAGATTAAAGGATCTCTAGGAATGAAAGAATATTAAGAGAACTGTGTGACCAATCCAAACGGCATAATATTTGCATTATAGGACTACCAGAAGAAGAAGAGAGAGAAAGAGGGATAGAAAGTGTCTTTGAAGACATAATTGAGGAAAACTTGTCCAGGATGGGAAAGAAAATAGTTTCTCAGACTATGGAAGCCCACAGATCTACCAACACAATTGACCAAAGGAAGACAACACCAAGACATATAATAATTAAAATGGCAAAGATTAAAGACAAGGAAAGAGTATTAAAGGCAGCTAGAGAGAGAAAAAGATCACCTAAAAAGGAAAACCCATCAGACTATCATCAGACTTCTCAACAGAAAGCTTACAGGCCAGAAGAGAATGGCATGATATATATAATGCAATGAAATAGAGGGCCTTGAACCAAGAATACAGTACCCAGCACAATTACCATTTAAGTTTGAGGTAGGGATTAAACAATTCGAGACAAGTGAAAGTTGAGGGAATTTGTCTCTAACAAACCACCTCTACAGGATATCTTAAAGAGACGGCTCAAGATGGAAGCACTCCTAAGGCTAAAACGATGTCATCAGAGAAAACAAAACCATAGCAAAGAAAGCAGACCATCCAAATACTAACTAATGGCAAAAAATAAAATCAACTATCCACAAAAACAGTCAAAGGAAATGTAATGAGTACAGAATAAAACACCTAGCATAGTCACTATTTGCAGATGACATGATACTGTACATAAAAAACCCTAAAGATTCCATTCCAAAACTACTAGAACTAATATCTGAATTCAGCAAAGTTGCAGGATACAAAATTAACACACAGAAATATGTTGCTTTCCTATACACTAATGATGAACTAACAGAAAGAGAAATCAGAAAAACAATTCCATTCACAATTGCATCAAAAAGAATAAAATACCTAGGAATAAACCTAGTGAAGGAAGTGAAAGACCTGTACTCTGAAAACTACAAGACACTCCTAAGAGAAATTAAAGAGGACACTAACAAATGGAAATGCATCCCATGCTCTTGGCTAGGAAGAATAAATATTGTCAAAATGGCTATACTACCTAAAGCAATCTACAGATTCAATGCAATCCCTATCAAACTACCAACAGCTTTCTTCAATGAACTGGAGCAAATAATTCTAAAATTCATATGGAACCACAAAAGACCCCGAATAGCCAAATCAATCCTGAGAAGGAGGAATAAAACAGGGGGAATTACACTCCCTGACTTCAAGCTCTACTACAAAGCCACAGTAATCAAGACAATTTGGTATTGGCACAAAAACAGACCCACAGACCAGTGGAACAGAATAGAAAATCCAAACATTAACCCAAACATATACAGTCAATTAATATTTGATAAAAGTGCCTTGGATATACAATGGGGAGAAGACAGCCTCTTCAGCAGCTGGTGTTGGAAAAACTGGACAGCTACATGTAAGAGAATGAAACTGGACTATGTCTAGCCCCATACACAAAGGTAAACTCAAGGTGGATCAAAGAACTGAATGTAAGTTATGAAACTATGAAACTCTTAGAAAAAAACATAGGCAAAAATCTCTTGGACATAAACATGAGCAACTCCTTCATGAACATATCTCCCTGGGCAAGGGAAACAAAAGCAAAAATGAACAAGTGGGACTATATGAAGCTGAAAAGCTTCTGTACAGCAAAGGACACCATCAGTAGAACAAAAGACATCCTACAGTATGGGAGAATATATTCATAAATGACATGTCCGATAAGGGGTTGACATATGAAATATATAAAGAACTCATGCAAGCTCAACAAACAAAAAGGAAATAATCCAATTAAAAAATAGGCAGAGGATCTGAATATACACTTCTCCAAAGAAGAAATTAAGATGGCCAACAGGCACATGAAAAGATTCTCCACATCGTTAATCGTCAGGGAAATGCAAATTAAAACCACAATGGGATATCACCTCACACCAGTAAGGATGGCCAACATCCAAAACACAAACAACAACAAATGTTGGTGAGGATGTGGAGAAAAGGGAACCCTCCTACACTGCTGGTGGGAATGCAAATTAGTTCAACCATTGTGGAAAGCAGTACGGAGGTTCCTCAAAAAACTCAAAATAGAAATACCATTTGACCCAGGAATTCCACTCCTAGGAATTTACCCTAAGAATGCAGCAGCCCAGTTTAAAAAAGACAGATGCACCCCTATATTTATTGCAGCAGTATTTACAATAGCCAAGAAATGGAAGCAACCTGAGTGCCCATCAGTAGATGAAAGGATAAAGATGTGGTACATATACACAATGAAATATTATTCAGCCATAAGAAGAAAACAAATCCACACATTTGCAACAGCATGGATAGAGCTAGAGGGTATTATGCTCAGTGAAATAAGCCAAGCTGAAAAAGACAATTATCAAATGATTTAACTCATATGTGGAGTGTAAGAACCAAGAAAAAAACTGAAGGAACAAAAGAGCAGCAGACTCACAGAACCAAAGAATGGACTAACAGTTACCACAGAGAAAGGGGCTAGGGAGGATGGGTGGGAAGGGAGGGACAAGGGAGAAAAATGGACATTATGATTAGCAGAGATAATGTAGGGGAGGTCACAGGGAGGGCTGTACAACTCAGGGAAGACAAGTAGTGATTCTACAGCATCTCACTATGCTGATGGACAGTGACTGTAATGCGGTATGTGGGGGGGACTTGATAAAGTGGGGAGTTTAGTAACCATAATGTTGCACATGTAATTGTAGATTAAGGATACCAAAATAAAAAAAAAGAGCTTCGCCATAAAAGCATTAAAATAATGATGTATCTAAAAACAAATCTTCACAAATAAGTGAATTTTCTTTTCATAAAAATCACACAATATTATTGAAAGACATAAAATATAATTTGAAAATGGAGTCATAGACTTTTTAAAAAGAGGATATGACAACACTAAAAAGATGTCATTTCTCCCTAAATCAATCTATTGAATTCAAAGTAATTCCACTCAATATTTCAACAACACTTTTTAACAAGGTTGACAAACTGACTCCACGAACAAGAGGAACAATGCTCCAAGACCAGCCAAGTTAGTTTTGAAGATAACAGCAATGTAGGTAACTATGCCATGCCAGATGACCATACTATTATAAACCTACACTTATTAGACTATTTGTTATTGGTAAAGGCATGGACCAATAATAAAAACAGAAGGGCCAGAAACAGAGTTGATGTATCAGATAGGATACAGACAAGAAAACAGAAATCACTCCAGGTATTTCAAGCAAAGCTTTTAAACACAGAGAATTGATTAAAGGGCTATATAAAGTAAAGAAGAAAACAGAGGTTGGTGAACTAACAGAGAGGCAAAAAGGAAGAATGGCAATGCTCTTTGGGCTAGATTTCATTTATTTATTGCCTGATGCTGCAGTTTTAGAGATGCTAGTTCAGTCAGTTCTGATATCACGCAAAAATGCCACTTAGACCAGACCTACATCACAGAAACAGTTTTGCCTCTGCCTGTGTTTCTGGAATCTGGAAACCCTTTATGCCCACTGACATTACAGTTAATGCCAACGACAGCAAGAAGCAAGCATCTTGTCTCTTCCTTCTACCTTCTGATTGTTTCCAGTGTATTGTATGTCAGAACCTTTTTATACCTTCTGGTAAAGAATACTCAAAACTGTATTTTGAAGAATTCCAATTTTAGCAGTACGGGTTAGAGTATAAGGTACTTCGGGATATATAAGCACACCTCACAATTCAGTAGGAAAAGGGAACATCAAACAAAATGTTGCAGTTGAATATCGACATAAAATAACATGGTATCCCTGCCTCACACTATATACAAATATCCCTTTTTTAAAGCTTATTATACACATAAAACTAAAAAAGAAAGTTTAAAAGTTTTAAAGACATCTAGACAAACCTGGACAACTAGGAGAATGTCCTAGACAAAATACAAAGAAACAGAGATGATAAAAGAAAATACTGATATTTGGATACATTGAAATTCTGCTGTATAAAATGTGTCATAAAATATGAAAATACAGGTCATGATTTGAAATGATATTTTTAAAGCCAATATCATAGAAATAGTCTCAAAAATATATAGATCTGCAATGGAACAGAGCAGAGAGTCCAGAAATCAACCCACAGTATATGGTCAATTAATGAGGCAAGAATATACAACGGGGAGAAGACAAGTCTCTTCATAAATCGTATTGGGAAAACTAAGCAGGTATATGCAAAAGAATGAAGGAACACTGTTATACCATGAACAAAATTAAACTCAAAATGGATTAAAGAGCTAAATATAACACCTGAAACCATAAAGTTCCTAGAAGAAAACAATAAATTCTTGAACATCAGCATTAGCAATTTTTTTTCTGGATATGTCTCCTTAGGCAAGAGAAACAAAAGAAAAAATAAACAATCGGAACTACATCTAACTGAAAAGTTTCTGCACAGCAAAGGAAACTATCAACAAAATGAAAAGGCAGGCTACTGAATGAAAGAATATATTTGCCAATGATCAACCCAACATGGAGCTAATACCCAAAATGTATAAAGAACTCACACAACTTAAAACCAAAGAAAGAAACAATCCAATTAAAAAACAGGCAGAGGACCTGAACATTTATTCGAAGAAGAAATACAGATGGCCAACAGGCACATGAAAAGATGCTCAATATCACTAATCTTCAGGGATATGCAATCAAAACCACAATGAGACATCACCTTGCACCAGTCAGAATGGCTACTGTTCAAAAAAAAAAAAGAAATAAGTGTTGGCATGGATGTGGAGAAAAGGAAACCCTCCTACACTGTTGGTAGAAATGTCATTGGTGCTATGGAAAGCAGCATGGAGGATCCTCAAAACACAAAATATAAAAATATGTGATCCAGCAATTCCACTCTGGGAATTTACACGAAGAAAACAGTCTCTGATTTAAAAAGATATATGCACATCTATGTTTATTGCCACATTGTGGAAGCAACTAAAGTGTCCATCAATTGATGAATGGATAGAGAAGATGTGGTACATATATATAATGGAATGTTTTTCAGCCATGAAAAAGAAAGAAATCCTGCCATTTTCAATAACTTGGGTGGGCCTAGAGGGTGTTATGCTAAATGAAATAAGCCAGATGGAGAAAGAAAATACCACATGATTTCACTTATATGTGGAATCTAAATATCAAAACAAAGAAACAAACAAAACAGAAATAGACCCCTAAACACAGAGAACAGGCTGATGGTTGCCATAGGGGAGAAGTAGGGAATGGATGAAATAGGTGAAGGGGATAAAAAGGTACAAACTTCTATTAGAGAATAATTTAGTTATGGGTATAAAATTAGAGCATAGGGAATATAGTCAATAATACTGTAATATCTTTGTATGTTGACAGGTGGTAACTGCTCTTATTGTGGTAAGTTTAGTAATGTATATAATTACTGAACCACTATGCTGCACCTTAACCCCATATATATTGTATATGAACTTTTACTTTGATAAATAAATCAACAGAAATATATTTATACTCATAATTTTGTATATTTATAAATTTGTAATTTAAGAAAAACTACATAGATATTATACAAATAAAGATTAGATATCCTTTGTAAACCACTTATAAATTGCGAAACTAGAATAGCCCATAAGTATAAAGTATTCACAATGTAGAGCAGTCATGTCAGCTAAAAAAGTAGCAGTTACAATTTCATATTTATCAATTTGGTTCAAATTAAAAGTTCAACCAGCACACTGGGGAAAATGTGGAGAAAGGAAAATTCTCATGCACTGACAATGAAAGTTAATAAAACAATAAAATAAAACATAGTTATACTTAACACTAGAGTTTGCATACATTTTCAAAGTGTACTTTAAGGAGTTATATTTTAATTTGAGAAAGAACATTAAATATTAGTGCTAGGTTTAATGCAAAACTGATCAGTTTCCTAAACTGAACTCACATTTTCACTGAAACAAGACAAACTCCAAATAATGACTTATTAAATGTTTAAAAAAGAAACTATAAAAACAAAGATAAAAACATGAGTGAATTACTACAATGACAAAAGAAGGAATTTTATGAGACATAACATTTATGTAAAAAATTACTGGAGACAAAGTTGAAAATGTGCAAAATATTACTAGAAATTGATCCATACTATTTATATAAATAACTCATATAAATGTTAGAAACAGAAAAGTTAATACACAGAAATCCCAGTTTATGTTAATTACCAATAAGCACCTAGAAATGACAATCCAATAATGAAAGAAATTAAAAATAAATCACTACACTATCATTTTTAAGCTAAAAATTAATAAAGATATTGAAAAGTGATACTAGTGTTTAAATCATGAATGAATTTAATTTGTTAAATGTGGTTGTTTTCTAACATATCTGAAGGGAATGTAACTGGAGGTGTATTTTCTAATTTATTGTTGCATTTAGATATTCTTATCAAGAAGAAACCTAGAAATATGCACAAGGACTTTAGTAATAAAGATCTCAAAAGAATGTCATAGAAAAGTCTGACAATTAAGAAGCAACATAAATACTTAACCACAGGTGATGTTCAGTAAGTTGCACACCACATTATTTAATAATGAAATGAATTTTTAAAACATTTATGTCATAGGTCAATACTGAAATAAGCTTTTGAAAAGACTATGAATCTTGATGTTTTGCACGTTAACTATATAAAAAGTAAAATTAAACAGATAAAAACATCTGGGAGTGTACTATAAATACATGTTTTATATGTCTCTGTTGGATCAGGGATAGTTATATATTTGATTTTTGATTTTTATTGAATCCTTTATAATAAGCATTTTATATTTGTAGTAAACTGATTAAGCACTATTTAATAAAATAATAAAGGATCATTAACTGAACAGTTTGATGAGGCTTGAGGGCTGAAAATGCAACAGAACAATGTAACTCTATTTTATCTATCTTGAACTGTGAATACCAAATATACTCTTCAGAGCTGGCAATAAAATTTTAATGAATTTTTTTTTTCATTTTGCCAGATTAATTTCTCCTCTAATCCAAAAGCCATACTACCTCATATAGTATTATCTCCTGCATTTTCAATTGCAATACCTTCTTGCTTATATACTTTTAGCCTTCTACTGCTGGCAACACAGCAATGCCATGAGATAATCGAAATTACTGTGCCTAATATTGAAAAGTCATAGTCTTTACAATCTAGACTCAACTCAAAACTGGTTTTATTTCATTATTTTAACAGAACTGTTTAGGTATCTACTGTAGTCATTAAATACATGTAAGTGAGCAATCATCCTGTTATTTCACATATAAAGGCATAAGTTCACTGCATATAATTGACAAGAAATATCTTTAAAATCTCCCTGCCTCAACACCCAACCTTCTCATCTAAATCTCTGGCAGAATTTATGATTTCATAGTCCCATTGAGATCTTACCTACATGATCAACTCAGTCTAAAGTGAACTCATTAATTCTTTGCTTGCATCTTAATCATTACCCTTAATCCACATCTCCTCATGCTGTTTTTAATTCTGTATGTTTTCCAAAAGCAAAAGTAAACAAGTGGGACTACATCTAACTAAAAAGCTTCTGTGCAGTAAAGGGAACCATCAACAAAACAAAAGGACAATCTACTGAATGAAAGAATATATTTTGCAATGATAAGTCTGACACTGGGCTAATATCCAAAATATATAAAGAATTCACACAACTTAAAACCAAAAAAAAAAAAAAAACCAAATAATCCAATTAATAAATGGGCAGAGGACCTGAATAGACATTTATCCAAATAAAACATACAGATGGCCAACAGGCACATGTAAAGATGTTCCACATCACTAATCATCATGGATACACAAATCAAAACTACAATGAGATATCATCTTGCACCAGTCAGAATGGCTACCATCCAAAAAACAAAAAATAACAAGTGTTAACAAGGACATGGAGAAAAAGAACCCTCCTACAATGTCAGTGGGAATGTAACTGGTACAGCCACTGTGGAAAGCAGCATGGAGGATCCTCAAAACACTAAAAATAAAATATGTGATCCAGTAATTCTGCACTGGGAATTTACCCAAAGAAAACAAAATCTCTGAATTAAGAACATATATGCACCCCTTTGTTTATTGCCACATTATTAACAATAGCCAAAACATAGAAGTAACCAAAGTGTCTATCAATAGATGAATGGATAGAGAAGATGGGGTACAAATATACATAATGTGATATTTTTCAGCCATAAATAGGAAAGAAATCCTGCCATTTTCATTAACTTGAATGGGCCTAGAGGGTATTTTGCTAAATGAAATAAGCCACACGGAGAAAGACAAATACCACATGATTTTACTTATATGTGGAATCTAAAAATAAAACAAATGGATGTGACAGTAATTGACACATAGATACTGAGAAGTGACTGGTGGCTACCATGGGGGAGTGCTTGGGGTGGATGGGTGAAATAGGTGAAGAGGATAAACAGCCACAAAATTTCAATCATAATATAAATTAATCAAAGAGGATTAAAGTACAACCTAGAGAATATAGTCAATACTTCTTAACATCTTCTATGTTGACAGATAGTAACCACACTAGTTGGGATAAGCATTTAATAATGTAGATAACTACTGAATCACTATACTTGACACCAATATATCAATTATATTTCAGTTTTTAAAAGTCTTGTTATTTCTGTATGTTTCCTTCTACTCTACCAGATAAAGGCCCTGAAACAAGGTAATGACAGTAATTTTCTTTTCATCAAACTTACATAATAATTACTTGGCCCACTAAAGGATGCAGTATTAAAACACATAAAAGAGTACAAATCCTGTACTGCCAAATAGCAATTGAGTAGATAGTGCATTGTAATTACTAAGCTTCTTGAGTGAGAACAATTGCCTTATAGATTCTTTGACAGGTTTTTGAGAGTTCACAAATACACCAAAGAAGCAGCTTATAATTAATAGAAAGCACATGTAATAACTGCCCATCATCCATCTGGAGTGAACATTTCTATTAGGATCACATTCCTTGATAGATTTATAAGTTATTTATAATAATAATATCAATAAATCCAACAGCAAACTAATGGAATAGATAGACCATCATTAAGCATCTGAAATTAGTATGATGCTTTCTCAAAGTTTCTAGTAGTCAAAATACCTTGGAGACATCGATTCAAGAGGATGGCATGATAGGTGAGACACAGCTCCTCCCAAAACCACATACAATATGAAAATATATAAAACTAATTCTAAAAGAGCAACAGGAGAGAAGGCTGCACCAGACTGCATACACGTGGAGAACAGTGCAGACCTCATGAAACAGGGTAATGTACCAAAGCCTTGATCCAGTTGGACACAAGGCCTCCACCCAGCCCAGCCAACAGGCAGGAGTCAGAGAAAAGGAGCAGGGAAGGGGTGGGTGCCTAGGACTGCTGAACGCCCAGCCCTGGAGATCTGATTGGGGAGCACAAACTTACAATTCATGGTGCTCTGGAGATAGTGGGGTTGGAAAGCTAAGAGAGGTGGAATACGTGGAGAGATAGATTTCACCCATTTGTGGAGGACAGGGATCCACATCCACCTGCTCTGGGACAAAGGAAAGGCGGGCAGTATGAGAAGAGAGGTTTGCAGAAGGGGTGGGGTTTTCACAGAGCTTGCTGTGCGGGAGAAGGGATAGGTGGACAAGGTTGTCTGGGCATGCACTACCAAGCAGGTTGGGAACTTTCAGGAGCTTCAGGCGCTCCATTTCCTTGGCTGGCTACACAGCTTGGAGGCTCCCAACTATGATACGCAGCCTGCTGCACTTTGCTTCTGGTATGCTGGCACTGTATGGAAAACTGGCAGTCACTGCCCTGGCATCAGGCCAGCCAGAGGGAGGCCCCACCTATGACAGCTAGACACACAAAGTACAGAAGCTTACACCTGTGAGCTGGGCCCACAGGCTCTGACAGTGGAGACATGCACTAAAGCCAGGAAAAACGAATCAGCTGTTACCTCACCCCAGGCACCAGCGCTTCTCCCCTGCAACTGCAGACCTAGCTCCAGGGGCAGAGGAGGTCCAGACACTAGACTTTATGGGCACTAGAGAGCAGGACATAGAAATAAGAAATGTTAAAGGAACCTGGTTCAGCCCAAATTCTCACAAAGGCCAGAAAATGGGCCAAATGAAAGTGAACTCACCAATCTTCCTGAAAGTGAGATTAAAATAAAAATCACAAACATGATCACTGAGGTACAAAAAAAAAAAAATTCAAGAACTCAGGGACAAATTTAGGACAGATTCAATCATTAAGAAATTCCAAATCTGAAATGCAATATACAATCTAGGGATTTAAAAGCAGTGTGATGTAGTAGAAGGGACAGTAAATGGAATAGAAACTATAGAAGAATAATACAGAGAAGCTGAGGCACAGAGAGAAAAAAGGATCTATAAGAATGAGGGAGTATTGAGAGAATTGTGTGACCAATCCAAACAGAGCAATATTTGCATTATAGGGGTACCAGAAGAAGAGGAGAGAGAAAAAAGGATAGAAAGTGCATTGAGGAGGTAATTGCTGAAAAATTCTCCAGTCTGGGGAAGGAGATAGTTTCTCAAGCCATGGAAGTGCACAGATCTCCCAACACAAGGGAACCAAGGAAGACAACAAAAAGACATATAATAATTCAAACGATGGCAAAGACCAAGAATGAGGACAGATATTCAAAACCAGCCAGAGAGAGAAATAAGATCACATACAAAGGAAAACGCATCAGGCTATAAGAAGACTTCTCAACAGAAACCTTACAGGTTAGAAGTGAGTGGCATGATATATTTAATGCAATGAAGCAGAAGAGCCGCAAACGAAGAATACTCTACTCGGTAAAATTATCATTTAAATTTGAAAGAGGGATTAAACAATTTTCAGATAAGCAAAAGCTGAGAGAATTTACCTCCCACAAACCACCTCTACAGTGCATTTTGGAGGGACTGCTATAGACAGAAATATTCATAAGGCTAAATAGCTGTCACCATGGGAAATAAAACCACAGGAAAGAAAGTAGAACAATTAATTACTAAGCAGATGCAAAATCAAATCAACTACCACCAAAGAAAATCAAGAGACAAAGAGTACTAAATTTCATACATTATATATAAAGAATGGAGGAAGAAGAAAAAGGGGGAAAAAAAGAACTGTTAGGTTTTGTTTGTAATAGCATACCAAGTTCAATTAGACTGTTAGATAATAAAGGAATTACCCTTAAACCTTTAGTAAACATGAATCTAAAGTCTGCAATGGAAGTAAGTACATACCTGTCAATATTCACCCTAAATGTAAAAGGTCTGAATGCACCAATCAAAAGACATAGAGTCACTGAACAGATAAAAAACAAGACCCATCTATATGCTGCCTACAAGAGACTCACTTCAAACCCAAAGATATACACAGACTGAAAGTAAAGGGATGGAAAACGATACTTTATGCAGCTAATAGGGAGAAAAAAGCAGGACTTGCAGTACTTGTATCAGACAAAATAGATTTCAAATCAAAGAAAGTCACAAGAGACAAAGAAGGACATCACATAATGATAAAGGGATCACTCCAACAAGAGGATAGAGCTATTATAAATATCTACGCACCCAACACAGGATCACCTACATTTGTGAAACAAATACTAACAAATTAAAAGGGGAAATGGAATGCAATGCATACATTTTAGGAGACTTCAATACACAACTCACTCCAAAGGACAAATCAACCAGACAGAAAATAAGTAAGGAGACTGAGGCACTGAACAACATATTAGAACAGATGGACATAACAGACATCTACAGAACACTCCATCGAAAAGCAACAGAATACAAAGTCTTCTCAAGTTCACGTGGTACATTTTCAAGAATAGATCATATACTAGGCCACAAAAAGACCCTCAGTATATTCAAAAAGATTGAAATTGTACCAACCAGCTTCTCAGATCACAAGGTATGAAACTAGGAATAAATAAAACAAAGAAAATGAAAAATCCACAAAAACATGAAAGCTTAATAACATGATCCTAAATAATCCATGGATCAATGACCAAGGAAAAACAGAAATAGAACAATATATGGAGACAAATGACAATAGTAATTCAACACCACAAAATCTGTGGGACATAGCAAAGGCCATGCTAAGAGGGAAGTATATTGCAATACAGGCCTACCTCAGGAAAGAAGAACAATCCCAGATGAACAGTCTAAACTCACAATTAATGAAACTAGAAAAAGAAGAACAAATGAGGCCCAAGGTCGGTAGAAGGAGGGACACAATAAAGATTAGAGCATAAATAAATAAAATTGAGAAGAATAAAACAACAGAAAGAATCAATGAAAGCAGGAGCTGGTTCTTCGAGAAAATAAACAAAACAGATAAACCCCTAGCCAGACTTATCAAGAAAAAAACAGAATATGCACACATAAAGAGAGTCAGAAATGAGAAAGGAAAAGTCACTATGGACACCACAGAAGTGAAAAGAATTATGAAATATAGAGAATACTGTGAAAACTTATATTCTATCAAACTGGATAAATTAGAAGAAATGGACAACTTTCTAGAAAAATACAACCTTCCAAAGCTGACCCAGGAAGAAACAGAAAATCTGAATAGATTAATTACCAGCAAGGAATTGAACTGGTAATCACAAAATTATCTAAGAAAAAAACCCCTGGACCAGATGGTTTCAGTGATGAATTTTATCAAACATTTAGTGAAGACCTAATACGCATCCTCTTTAAAGTTTTCCAAAAAGTACAAGAGGAGGGAATACTCCCAAAATCATTCTACCAGGCTACCATCACTCTAATACCAAAACCAGGCAAAGACACCACAAAAAAAAACAGAAAATCACAGACCAATATCCCTGATGAACATAGATACAAAAATACTCAACAAAATATTAGCAAACTAAATTAAAAAATACATCAAAAAGATCATCCATCATGATCAAGTAGGATTTATTCCAGGGATGCAAGGATGGTACAACATTCGAAAATCCATCAACATCATCATCCACCACATCAACAAAAAGAAGGACAAAAACCACAAGATCATTTCCATAGATTCCGAAAAAGCATTTGAAAAAATTCAACATCCATTCATGATAAAAACTCTCAACAAAGTGGGTACAGAGGGCAAGTACCTCAACATAACAAAGGCCATATACGACAAACCCACAGCCAACATCGTACTTAAAAGCAAGAAGCTGAAAGCTTTTTCTTTAAGATCAGGAACAAGAAAAGGATGCCCACTCTCCCCACTTTTATTCAACATAGTTCTGGAGGTCCTAGCCACGACAATCAGACAACACAAAGAAATAAAAGGCATCCAGATTGGCAAGGAAGAAGTTAAACTGTCCCTCTTTGCAGATGAAATGATATATTGTATATAAAATGCCCTAAAGAACCCACTCCAAAACGACTAGATCTAATATCTGAATTTAGTAAAGTTGTGGGATACAAAATTAATACACAGAAATCTGTTGCATTCCTATACACTAAAGATGAACTGGCAGAATGATAAATCAGGAAAACAATTCTGTTCACAATTGCATCAAAAAGAATAAAATGTGTAGGAGTAAACCTAACCAAGGAAGTGAAAGACCTATACTCTGAAAATTACAAGACACTCATATGAGAAATTTAAAAAGAAACCAATAAATGGAAAAACATCACGTCCTCATGGATAGGATGAATTAATATTGTCAAAATAGCCATCCTGCTTAAAGCAATCTGCAGATTCAATGCAATGCCTATCAAAATACCAACAGCATTCAGTGAACTAAAGCAAATATTTCTAAAATTCATATGGAACCACAAAAGACTCAGAATAGCCTAAGCAGTCCTGAGAAGGAAGAATAAAGCTGGGAGTATTACACTCCCCAACTTCAAGCTCTACTACAAAGTTATCATGAAAATTTGGCACTGGCAGAAGAACAGGCCATAGACCAATGGAACAGACAAGAAAGCCCAGATATAAACCCAAGCATATATGGTCAATTAATATATGATAAAGGAGCCATGGATATACAATGGGGAAATTACAGCCTCTTTAACAGCTGGTGTTGGCAAAACTGGACAGCTACATGCAAGAGAATGAAACTGGATTATTGTCTAACCCCATACACAAAAAGTAAACTCAGAATGGATCAAAGACCTGAATGTAACTCATAAAACCATAAAACTCTTAGAAGAAAACATAGGCAAAAATTTATTGAATATGAACATGAGCAACTTTTTCCTGAATGCATCACCTTGGGCTACAGAAACAAAATAAAAAATGAATAAATGGGACTACATCAAGCTAAAAAACTTCTGTAGAGTAAAGGACACCATCAGCAGAACAAAAAGACATCCTACAGTGTGGGAGAATATATTTGTAAATGACATATCTGACCAGAGGTTAACATCCAAAATATATGAAGAACTCACAGTCCTCAACACCCAAAAAGCAAATAACTCTATTAAATAATGGGGAGAGGATATGAACAGACACTTCTCCAAAGAAGAAATTCTGATGGCCAACAACCACATGAAAAGATGCTCCACATCACTAATTACTAGAGAAACGCAAATGAATACTACAATGAGATATCACCTCCCACCAGTTAGGATGGCCAACATAGAAAAGACTAGGAACAACAAATGCTGGAGAGGATGCGAAGAAAGGGAAACCCTTCTACATTGCTGGTGGGAATGTCAACTAGTTCAACCATTGTGGAAAACAGTGTGGAGGTTCCTCAAAAACTAAAAATTGAAACACCATTTGACCCAGGAATTACACTCCTAGGAATTTACCTTAAGAATGGAGGATCCCAGTTTCAGAAAGACATATGCACCTCTATGTTTATCGCAGCACTATTTACAATAGCCAAGATATGGAAGCAACCTAAGTGTCCATCAGTAGATGAATGGATAAAGAAGATGTGGTACATATACAGAATGGAATATTATTCAGCCATAAGAATAAAACAAATCCTATCATTTGCAACAACATGGGTGGAGCTAGAGGATATTAGACTCAGTGAAATAAGCCAGGTCGAAAAAAACAAGTACCCAAAATTTCACACATCTGTGGAGCAGAAGAACAAAGGAAAAACTGAAGTAACAAAACAGCAGCAGACTCACACAACCCAAGAATGTACTAACAGTTGCCAAAGGGAAGAGTATTGGGGAGGGTGGGTGGGAAAGGAGAGATAAGGGGAATAAAGGGTATTACGATTAGCACACATATGGTAGGGGAGATCACGGGGAAGGTAGTATAACACAGAGAAGACAAGTAGTGACTCTATAGCATCTTACAAGGTTGATGGACTGTGACTAGATTGGGGTATGTTTTGGGAACTTGATAATGGAGGGAATCTAGTAACCAGAATGTTGCTCATGTGACTGCATATTAATGATATAAAAAATCCTTGAAAATATTTGATCATCTCTACGAAAATTTCTCTCATTCGTGTAGTATGATATGAGAAAGAATATATCAACTATAAAATGAATGCAAGTATAAACAGAGTGTGTAAATAAAATGAAGGGGTATATAAGGGAGAAGGCAAGAGGATGCATCATCAAAAAGTGTACAGAACAAGAGTGAATCAAAGAAATATACTCCTAAACTTATTTGTAGATTTAGGTATTGTTTCTTTTTATTTGCATGTTTTGAGCTCACATTAGTTTCTATCATGGGTGATAATTAAGTTTTGATACATTTTTTTACATTTTGACATTTTAACAGTTGACCTGTAGCTACCAGGACTCAGCACAGTTGAACAATTCAAAGTTATCTAAGAGTCCAATTTCTATGCTTGGTGGAGAGAGCAAAGTGAAAGCATGCAACTTGGAAGCAATAATAACCTCAGAAGTTGCATTTTTGTATCATTAAAGTCATCTACGTACTCACAAAACAATGCCTATTAAACTGAATTAAAATAACAGTTTAGATTTCTAAATATTGTAAAAGTTTTCTAAAAATCAGCCAAGCTTATTAGTTTATGAGTTCTGGCACCAATTTGTCCTGTTTGTTTAGTTATCAATTTTTCATCAGGATGTGTGAGAAACATGAATATAGCAACATCCAAAAGGATAATCTAATCTGGATTGTAAGGAATGCTATATCATAAATCCATTCATATACAAAGAATTATTTTTAAAAATTATGCTCATTATTTTCATCATGAATAGCTTTTAAAATGCTTACTAAACTATTCCATAGTTTTCAAGCAAATTAAACAGCTTTCATGTAAAAGGTTACCTAGTAGGGTAACTTAAAACAATGAAAAGAGTCTCATACTGTAGAGAACCTGGGCACTATTGACAATCATCAAAAATAAAGAAAAGACTAAGTTTGATTCTGAATATTAGATGTGTCTTTCATTGATAGAGTGTTGCTGCACATCTTAACAAAACAAGCAGTAGGATTTTTCTCTGATCAATTTTCCCATTAAATTCAAGAAAATAGTGTAAATCCAAAGTCCATCAGAAAATACTGTTTTGCTACATACTAGCCAAGATATGGAAGCACTAAGTGTCCATCAGTAGATAAATGGATAAAGAAGATGTGGTACATATACACAGTGGAATATTATTCAGCCAAAAGAAGAAAACAAATCCTACTATTTGCAACAACATGGATGGTGCTAGAGGGTATTATGCTCAGTGACATAAGCAAGGTTTCTTTAAGAAACCTGTTTCTTTAAGAATGTTTATTTAAGAAAATGTTTTCTTTAAGAAAATACCATGTCTATGGATTAAACTTTACCACTATATCCTTAAATCAGAATAATCCGATCACATTTAAACTCCTCCCTTTGCTGCCTAATGGAATTCTACTTAATTAACAAACTAAGATTTCCATACTTCTAAAAATGTCGGTCAATATAAGGAAAGAATTGTGTTTTTATTAATGCATTTTTAAGAAAGTAATCCTATAATTTGCCTTAGCATCATTAGTACAGCACTTGGTCAATCTCTTAGTTTACCAAGAGGCCAGCAAATGACAGAATTCATGTTTCCATTTGCTAAAATTTATTCCTATATACCATTTTAAATGTAGGGAGATGAAACTGAAATGAAATCGGTAATAAAATTTTATTTTAAGAACTGAACTATATCCATACCCTCATTTTTTTTGTGTTGTATCATTTTTACTCATTAAAAAGATGAATACATAAAGAAGCATAATCCTTGTCCACAGTTAACAGATCCATCATGTGTCATTTATTCACAATGTCCCTTAGTGTTGGATCTGCATTTAGAAATATGAGCCAAAGATGTGAAAAATCACACATAGGCAGACAGCTTTCTATAGACACAGACATCTGAAGAGGTGCTTGTGTATCATCCATTCTGGCAAGTACATGAGCTACCTTATGCTGAAGTGCAGCATATCTACTTTAATTTTCAATGGAAGTACAGTGCATGCATAAATGATGTATAGAACTGAATCCTCTCTTCTACTGGGAAATAAAATATTTTGGATATAATTCAACAGCTACATTAGACAGAAACTGCACTCATTCTAGCCTTTGAGGTCACCAACGTCACCAATTAACTACCTTTTTCATGCTGAAATTTAAACAGCTTCAGAAGTATTAGCCATCCTCTGCTTTTAAGTCCACTCTCCTGATAAAGTTGTAGTACGACTTTATGTAGTAAAGTATCTTATCTAGATCTACTAAACTGTTGAACATTTTTCTAAAACTTAATTTTACAATTAAAGGAAAATATAATGCAGAGAATTTATAAACTGAACTTTTTGAATGAATAATAAAATAGATATATTTATAATTTTATTTAGCCATTAAGCTATTATTCTGCCAAGGAACTAAAAAAATGATAAACCCACTTATGGTAATTTCCCTCAGGGACACGTTACTTTTGTGAACCAATAATATACTTAACCATCACAATTGTAATTAATGCCACTTTTGGTATTGCCAAAGCAAATTAAAAATACTTTCTTTTTCCACAGAATATTCAAGACTCATCTTGATAAGAATCACAGGATGTCAAAAAGAGTTGAGTAGAAAAATCAGCCATGACATAATAACTTATGGGGACAGAATTGTCCTCAGGGGACATATTACTTTCATGAACCAAAAACATATTTATAAATAAATTTGATTTCCATCCAAAGTAAATTCTTATTCAATAGGATCTTTGTTCTCATTATTTGGACGGATTCTAAACAGATGACTAACTTTAGGTATTGAGAAATAATTGCCAAATATCCCTCAAAAACCACAGAAAATAAGAATTTAAAGCAACTTCATTCAGATAGGATCAATAAAAATAACACAGATGCATATTGTTTTATTTAAAACACTTTTTGGGTGTTGAGGACTGTGAGTTCTTCATATATTTTGGATGTTAACCCCTGGTCAGATATTTATTTTGGTATCATTAATATACAATCACATGAGCAACACTGTGGTTACTATATTCCCCCCATTATCAAGTCCCCAACACATACCCCATTACAGTCACTGTCCACCAGCCTAGTAAGATGCTATAGAGTCACTACTTCTCAATGCTATACTGCCTTCCCCATGCCCCCCTACATTATGAGTGCTAAACATAATGCCCCTTATTCCCCTTAACCCTCCCTTGCCAACCACTCTCCCCAGTCCCTTCCCCTTTGGCAACTGTTAGTACATTCTTGGGTTTTGTGAGTCTGTGACTGTTTTGTTCCTTTAGTTTTTGCTTTGTCTTTATGCTCCAAAGAAGAGTGAAATTATTTGGTACTTGTCTTTCTCTGCCTGGCTTAGTTCACTGAGCATAATACCCTCTAGCACCATCCATGTTGTTGCAAATGGTAGGATTTGTTTTATTCTAATGGCTGAATAATATTTCATTGTGTATATGCACACATTTTCTTTATCCATTCATCTACTGATGGACACTTAGGTTGCTTCCATATCTTGGCTATTGTAAATAGTGCTGCGATAAACATAGAGGTGCATATGTCTTTCTGAAACTGGGATCCTCCATTCTTAAGGTAAATACCTAGGAGTGGAATTCCTGGGTCAAATGGTGTTTCAATTTTTAGTTTTTGAGGAACCTCCACACTGTTTTCCACAATGGTTGAACTAGTTGACATTCCCACCAGCAATGTAGAAGGGTTTCCCTTTCTTCGCATCCTCTCCAGCATTTGTTGTTCCTAGTCTTTTCTATGTTGGCCATCCTAACTGGTGGGAGGTGATATCTCATTGTAGTATTCATTTGCATTTCTCTAGTAATTAGTGATGTGGAGCATCTTTTCATGTGGTTGTTGGCCATCAGAATTTCTTCTTTGGAGAAGTGTCTGTTCATATCCTCTCCCCATTATTTAATAGAGTTATTTGCTTTTTGGGTGTTGAGGACTGTGAGTTCTTCATATATTTTGGATGTTAACCCCTGGTCAGATATGTCATTTACAAATATATTCTCCCATACTGTAGGATGTCTTTTTGTTCTGCTGATGGTGTCCTTTACTCTACAGAAGTTTTTTAGCTTGATGTAGTCCCATTTATTCATTTTTTATTTTGTTTCTGTAGCCCAAGGTGATGCATTCAGGAAAAAGTTGCTCATGTTCATATTCAATAAATTTTTGCCTATGTTTTCTTCTAAGAGTTTTATGGTTTTATGAGTTACATTCAGGTCTTTGATCCATTCTGAGTTTACTTTTTGTGTATGGGGTTAGACAATAATCCAGTTTCATTCTCTTGCATGTAGCTGTCCAGTTTTGCCAACACCAGCTGTTAAAGAGGCTGTAATTTCCCCATTGTATATCCATGGCTCCTTTATCATATATTAATTGACCATATATGCTTGGGTTTATATCTGGGCTTTCTTGTCTGTTCCATTGGTCTATGGCCTGTTCTTCTGCCAGTGCCAAATTTTCATGATAACTTTGTAGTAGAGCTTGAAGTTGGGGAGTGTAATACTCCCAGCTTTATTCTTCCTTCTCAGGACTGCTTAGGCTATTCTGAGTCTTTTGTGGTTCCATATGAATTTTAGAAATATTTGCTTTAGTTCACTGAATGCTGTTGGTATTTTGATAGGCATTGCATTGAATCTGCAGATTGCTTTAAGCAGGATGGCTATTTTGACAATATTAATTCATCCTATCCATGAGGACGTGATGTTTTTCCATTTATTGGTTTCTTTTTAAATTTCTCATATGAGTGTCTTGTAATTTTCAGAGTATAGGTCTTTCACTTCCTTGGTTAGGTTTACTCCTACACATTTTATTCTTTTTGATGCAATTGTGAACAGAATTGTTTTCCTGATTTATCATTCTGCCAGTTCATCTTTAGTGTATAGGAATGCAACAGATTTCTGTGTATTAATTTTGTATCCCACAACTTTACTAAATTCAGATATTAGATCTAGTCGTTTTGGAGTGGGTTCTTTAGGGCATTTTATATACAATATATCATTTCATCTGCAAAGAGGGACAGTTTAACTTCTTCCTTGCCAATCTGGATGCCTTTTATTTCTTTGTGTTGTCTGATTGTCGTGGCTAGGACCTCCAGAACTATGTTGAATAAAAGTGGGGAGAGTGGGCATCCTTTTCTTGTTCCTGATCTTAAAGGAAAAGCTTTCAGCTTCTTGCTGTTAAGTACGATGTTGGCTGTGGGTTTGTCGTATATGGCCTTTGTTATGTTGAGGTACTTGCCCTCTGTACCCACTTTGTTGAGAGTTTTTATCATGAATGGATGTTGAATTTTTTCAAATGCTTTTTCGGAATCTATGGAAATGATCTTGTGGTTTTTGTCCTTCTTTTTGTTGATGTGGTGGATGATGATGTTGATGGATTTTCGAATGTTGTACCATCCTTGCATCCCTGGAATAAATCCTACTTGATCATGATGGATGATCTTTTTGATGTATTTTTGAATTTAGTTTGCTAATATTTTGTTGAGTATTTTTGTATCTATGTTCATCAGGGATATTGGTCTGTGATTTTCTGTTTTTTTTTGTGGTGTCTTTGCCTGGTTTTGGTATTAGAGTGATGGTAGCCTGGTAGAATGATTTTGGGAGTATTCCCTCCTCTTGTACTTTTTGGAAAACTTTAAAGAGGATGCGTATTAGGTCTTCACTAAATGTTTGATAAAATTCATCACTGAAACCATCTGGTCCAGGGGTTTTTTTCTTAGATAATTTTGTGATTACCAGTTCAATTCCTTGCTGGTAATTAATCTATTCAGATTTTCTGTTTCTTCCTGGGTCAGCTTTGGAAGGTTGTATTTTTCTAGAAAGTTGTCCATTTCTTCTAATTTATCCAGTTTGATAGAATATAAGTTTTCACAGTATTCTCTATATTTCATAATTCTTTTCACTTCTGTGGTGTCCATAGTGATTTTTCCTTTCTCATTTCTGATTCTCTTTATGTGTGCATATTCTGTTTTTTTCTTGATAAGTCTGGCTAGGGGTTTATCTGTTTTGTTTATTTTCTCGAAGAACCAGCTCCTGCTTTCATTGAATCTTTCTGTTGTTTTATTCTTCTCAATTTTATTTATTTATGCTCTAATCTTTATTGTGTCCCTCCTTCTACTGACCTTGGGCCTCCTTTGTTCTTCTTTTTCTAGTTTCATTAATTGTGAGTTTAGACTGTTCATCTGGGATTGTTCTTCTTTCCTGAGGTAGGCCTGTATTGCAATATACTTCCCTCTTAGCATGGCCTTTGCTATGTCCCACAGATTTTGTGGTGTTGAATTACTATTTTCATTTGTCTCCATATATTGTTCTGTTTCTGTTTTTCCTTGGTCATTGATCCATGGATTATTTAGGATCATGTTATTAAGCTTTCATGTTTTTGTGGATTTTTCATTTTCTTTGTTTTATTTATTCCTAGTTTCATACCTTGTGATCTGAGAAGCTGGTTGGTACAATTTCAATCTTTTTGAATATACTGAGGGTCTTTTTGTGGCCTAGTATATGATCTATTCTTGAAAATGTACCACGTGAACTTGAGAAGACTTTGTATTCTGTTGCTTTTCGATGGAGTGTTCTGTAGATGTCTGTTATGTCCATCTGTTCTAATATGTTGTTCAGTGCCTCAGTCTCCTTACTTATTTTCTGTCTGGTTGATTTGTCCTTTGGAGTGAGTTGTGTATTGAAGTCTCCTAAAATGTATGCATTGCATTCCATTTCCCCTTTTAATTTGTTAGTATTTGTTTCACAAATGTAGGTGATCCTGTGTTGGGTGCGTAGATATTTATAATAGCTCTATCCTCTTGTTGGAGTGATCCCTTTATCATTATGTGATGTCCTTCTTTGTCTCTTGTGACTTTCTTTGATTTGAAATCTATTTTGTCTGATACAAGTACTGCAAGTCCTGCTTTTTTCTCCCTATTAGCTGCATAAAGTATCGTTTTCCATCCCTTTACTTTCAGTCTGTGTATATCTTTGGGTTTGAAGTGAGTCTCTTGTAGGCAGCATATAGATGGGTCTTGTTTTTTATCTGTTCAGTGACTCTATGTCTTTTGATTGGTGCATTCAGACCTTTTACATTTAGGGTGAATATTGACAGGTATGTACTTACTTCCATTGCAGACTTTAGATTCATGTTTACTAAAGGTTTAAGGGTAATTCCTTTATTATCTAACAGTCTAATTGAACTTGGTATGCTATTACAAACAAAACCTAACAGTTCTTTTTTTCCCCCTTTTTCTTCTTCCTCCATTCTTTATATATAATGTATGAAATTTAGTACTCTTTGTCTCTTGATTTTCTTTGGTGGTAGTTGATTTGATTTTGCATCTGCTTAGTAATTAATTGTTCTACTTTCTTTCCTGTGGTTTTATTTCCCATGGTGACAGCTATTTAGCCTTATGAATATTTCTGTCTATAGCAGTCCCTCCAAAATGCACTGTAGAGGTGGTTTGTGGGAGGTAAATTCTCTCAGCTTTTGCTTATCTGAAAATTGTTTAATCCCTCTTTCAAATTTAAATGATAATTTTACCGAGTAGAGTATTCTTCGTTTGCGGCTCTTCTGCTTCATTGCATTAAATATATCATGCCACTCACTTCTAACCTGTAAGGTTTCTGTTGAGAAGTCTTCTTATAGCCTGATGCGTTTTCCTTTGTATGTGATCTTTTTTCTCTGTCTAGCTGCTTTTAAAGTATGTCCTTTTCCTTTATTTTTTGCCATTTTAATTATTATATGTCTTGGTGTTGTCTTCCTAACACTTGTTCATTTTTGAGAGAAGGATTGTTTGGATTGATTAATCACCGCTGACAGTAACATTTATTACTTTCAAAAAGATAAGTCAATACATATGCAGCGGCTCCAAATCCCTAGGGAACATATATTCTGATTTGCTCAGGACTATTGTAGTTTATGAAATAAAGTAATTTTCTTCATTCAAAAAATGTATTTTGGTTTAGACAATGAATTATATGTTCACCTGACTTACAAATCTCAATGGAAATCACACATTTCTTTTTTTTTTTATTTTTAACAAACATTAGAATCTGTGGCAGATACAAAATATTTTAATCTGTAAAAATTCATTTTGTCATTTAGTAAAATAAATCAGTTCATATCCCTTTATATTGCAGAATTTTTGTCTAATGATTTTTTGAGGAAAGTATTTTCTATCATCAACTATTCATTTATTATTGTTTTCTTTTAAATCACCATAATACTAATACACAGAATTAGCAGTTATTTTAGGGTTTAATTGGACATAGACAGCCAGTGGTCCCAGAGAATCTGTATTAGATGTTTGGACCACTGCTAAACATTTCATCCCTTGGTGTTTTAACCAATATTGTAACTTTCAGCCTTCATTTAAATTTCAATGTGTCGACATTTCCCAAATTTAGAGTTATTTATTTGAGATTGCTTATGGCATAAATTCAGTCATATAGCTGTGGATTTTCCTGTTGTCAAATCTGAGGAAATGGCTGTGACTTGTATTTGCATTTCTCCAGAAGTCTGCCACCACATCTCCACAGGAAGAAGTTAATGACTAAGGATTTGGCACATTTCCTTTAAACCAGTAAGGAAATGACAGTGCCCAAATTACTTATGGAGGTTAGTTTTGATGTGACTTTCAGACTACAACAGTAGATCTAGATATAGTTAAGATCTTTCTATTTAAGTATGATGTATTGTTAAGCTCTGATTTGCAATTGAAGTGCAACTGAAGGGAAAGCATGAGAGAGTACTTAACTTGATCATACACCTGCCATAAAATGCTGAGCCACACACTGTTCACCTTAATATCTGTCAAAAATGTTTTCTTTGCATTGTACTCTAATTGTGAATTTTGCCTGCCTAGAGATAGACAGTCTAGTTGAGAACTTCCTCACACTATGGAGAGGGCTCTCTGGTTCAAGGAATATTCAATGATGTCTCAGGATGAATGTTAAATATTAAAAAAAACCAAAACTAATGTCAATTATGACCAGCAGTGGATCAAAACACAAAAAAGCAGGAGGAAAATTAAGCAGGTGAATCACATAGCATCAGGAGATCAGAATATATTAAGAGAAAGACAAATTGCAAAATATAGTACTACAAAAACGTCAGTAATTAAGATAACTTTAGGCTTTTTGAGCATATTTACAATTTATAAGGGATGAGGAGTGGAAAATGACTGCATGAGAGTCAGTATTCAGGAAGTTCATTTAAACACCAATAGAGATATGGTTCATAATTCCTTCATGGAGTTAGGGGAATTAATCTCTTATAGTGCACAAATAATGATATAGTCATTTGAATTTTTGCTTCTTTATTTTATTTCTCAATATTTAAAAAATTATTTAGAATGAGTGGAATAAAAGATGATACTAGAGTAGATGTAAGCTATAATAAGCAAAGGAGTAGAAATGGTGCAGGGGTTTTGATGGAGAAAATTTGGAAAAAAGACATGCAGAAAAATTAGCCTAAAAATGATTTAGGCAAAAAGGTTTTGTTTTACATGTTATGAAGTTATACAATTATAAATATCCCAGCTAAGCAACAAGGAAACACAATTCCTGGTGCAAGAAATACTGAGAAGTAGAGTAGAGAGTAGGCAGCCAAGATGCTATTATGTTACCTGTCATATAGTTTTAGAAAAAAATTGAGTGGCTAATGAGAGCTTAAAAAGGCAACCCAAGCTGGCAGGAAGTTGATAATTTGTGCCATAAACTGTCAGAAAGAATTCATCAGACAGTCTCTCTGAATTTGTTGTAAAAGTACACAATTTGTCATTTTCCCCCATACACTGTTGACAGGCTGTAGAAAATAACTGGAAAGCCTGACATAAAACTTATTCTGCACTGAGATACTTGGGTTTCCAACAATTTATGCCGTTGTTGTGTATGGTGGTGTGCCAGTGCTTAGCCTTCTTTGATCGTACTTGCTTGGGATTTGATGGACATTTTGGGTTTTCAGGCTGATATTTTACATCAATTTGGGGAAAACTTTAGCCATATTTCTTCACAGAAATTTTATGTGTCCTAGCCTCTTTCTTCTCGTCTACCAGGATATTAATTACACATATTATACACTGCTTATTATCCTAGAGGTTACTGAGTTGCCATTCATTTTTTTAACACTGAATGTTGGAGAATTATCACACTTATAAACATGTTGTCAAAATAGTATAGGGAATGTCTGTATGTTTTTTATCCAGTTTCCCTTTATGGCAACAATTTACAAAAATCACAAAACAATTAAAATAAGGTCACTAATATTGGTACAGTGCTGTTAACTAAACTGTAAACATTATTAAAATTTCACTAGTTTTTTTCCCTTTAATGTCATTTTTCTGTTCTAGAATCTAATCCAGGATCCCACATTGCATTTAATTGCTTTGGTTCCCTTAACCTTCTCCATTCTGTGACAGTTCCCATTCTTTTCTTGTCTTTCATGACCTTCACATCTTTGAAGAGTTCTTGTCTGTTATTTTATAGATTGCCTCTCAGCTTGGATTTGTCTACATTTTCTAATGATTCAGTTGAGGCTATGCATTTTGGGGAAAACTATCACATGAATTTTGCTATGTCCCTCTCAGCACATCATATCAAGGGTTACCTGATATTTATATGTATTTACTGGTGATGTTAATCTTGATTACTTGGTTCAGGTGCTATCTGCTAGGTTCCCCCATTATAAAGCACTTTTTTTCCTTTTGTAATCAGTAAATATATAGAGGAAGATACTTTGAGACTATTAATTTCCTGTTTCAAGTTTTTGTCTACTAATTTTATCATCCATTGGAAAATCTTATGCTTGCATCAATTATTTCTGTAGTATTAGTGTTGATTTTGTTTCTTTCATCACTTTTACATTTACTAATTGGAATTCTTGTGCACAAAAGAGCTGTCCCTTCACTTTTCTCCCTCTTCTCTCTCTCCCTCTCTCATACACACTCACAAACATGCACACACAGAGGTCAGTGTGGATATTACAGGTATATAAATCAGTATGGACTCATTAATATTAATTTTATTCTATGGATATAATTCAAATTGTTATTTGGTTCTTCAAATTGTTCTGCATTGGCTATTGAGAGTTCCACTTGGTTGGTTGGTGTGTCTCTTCATGTGCCTCTATCATTTTTTGAGCTTATTATTTGGTATCAGAAAATGTTCTAGATTTATACTTCCCCTGCCCCAGCCCTAGTGTCGAACTCTCCTTCAAACAGCCATTGTTCCTTTAATTGGAAAATGGCATTTAGAAGGTAGATGTCCCTATGTGTGTTCATTGCTACTGAGATGTCACTGCATCTAGGCATTTGGGAAAAACCATGAAACTTATCTAAGTACACTAACCCATGTATACACAGACATGTGTATTTATTTCTCTACCTGTATTGTATATCTGCATATATTAAAAACCATGAGTTCATACCAATGTCTCTGATTCCAGTCCAACACCACACTCTAGACTTTCCTTTCCATTATTTGTACCTTCTTTCCTTAACATGAGAAATTGAGCTCTCAGTTTTCTACCATATATATATATATACTTATGGGTTTAATTCCACTGAACTAAGTTAATTCCATTAACTAAGAATATACATTAGTTAATATGTCAGAAATTTTGTTTTTTAATTTTCTACATTAGGTCTCTACGACTTCTGTTCATTCTTATTGCACTGGGGTGCTTTACAATGTCCTATTTTAATTGGACTCTCTTCTTTCAGTATAGCAAAATCTAAGTATTTAAATACCTAGGTTTTTCTTTGCTTAGGTTTTGTTTTGGTAATAGGCAAAGGGTTATGAGTTCTCTAATTTTGCACCCTTTTTTTTAATCTTATAGGACATTGAATCTGCCCCCTGTATTTTTTTTGTCCCTTTACTATCTCTGTCAAAGAAGCCACCGTTCCTTCTTTTTGTTTTTATTTTTTTCCCCAGTAGATATGCATTTCTAAGTGTTCCTCTTTCAGCCAAGTTTGTCCCTTTAGATGTAAATTTTTTATGTCCTTTTAAATCATGCCTGACACTTATGGGCACTTTAAGTTGTTCATACTTTGATATCCCTACCTTGCAGTCCATATCTTTTATGTCTACATATGTTTCAGGTAATTTCATATTTAGGGTGTGTTTAATTGCTTTTGTGGTTGTTCTATATCAGCATTGGGTTCTGTTGCTAAACCTTTCTTCTCTCCTCAGTTTTTGGTCTCCCTACACTTGCTACAAAGCACTGAAAGAGCTTTGAAAAAGAGCAGCAAGAGGAATCATACATGGGTATTTGATGATATTTCTCCTTTAATTACCATTATTTTGCATTTTCAGTATTCTCTGTCTTCAAGTCTTACAGAAAGTATTTTTCTCTTCTAATTTTTCTCATGTCTTGAAGAGTACATTTTTGGACATACTCAGTTTCATCACCCTCAGATACTATTATCTTTTTATTTTTATAAGATAATTTTAAACTCTCTATTTTAGATTTGGTTAACTTCAGTTACTGGTGCATAAGTCTGCCTTTAAGACCATCTAGTTAATTTCCATTTCAGATATTTTACTTTTAATTTTTATAAATAGTTTTTGATATTTAAATAATTGTGATTTCTGATTTGAGCAGGGTGGCTAAAATCTCCCCCCAAAACCATATATATCTATGAAAATACAACATATACAACTATTCCTAAAAGAATGAACAGAAGATACGGGACAACACTCAGCCTGCAGCTACACCTGAGAGGACTTGGCACCTCACGAAGTGAGTAAGATACGGAGCTGCTACACGGTGGGACCCAAGCACTCGCCCACCCCAGCACACTGGTGGGAAGAGAGGAATCAGAGCTAGTAGGGAGTGGAATTACAGGACCACCAAATAACCAGCCCTGGTGGTCTGCACCGGGAGCATTGACACACATTGCACAGTGTAGCAGAGATTGGAGAGACAGAGGTGCAGGATCTGAGATGGAGAACACAAGCGGGCCCTCTCAGCTGGCTGTACGGGAAAAAAGAAAAGCATGCACTGTTTTTTAGGGGTTTTAAAGAGACAGGGGCCCAACGGAGGAGCAGGATCGTCCCAGCACACTCAGCCAAGCAGGCTAGGAGTCATGGGGAATGTTGACCCCCAGGCAGGTGGCTGGGAAAAAGCAGCTGCCTCCCATTCATCCCCTCCCTGGGCAGTCTCAAAGGGCCCAGCAGAGTGGCAGTGGCTGCAGAACGGTATAGCAGCAGTGCCACCTACAGCATCCTCACAGAATCTACACATGGTGGGCGTTATTTTTATTTGTTGTTTTTCTTTTCTTCTCTTTCTTTTACCTTTTTTTTTCTTTTTCTGACCACTTCTATCACCATGAAAAGACAGAGGAATATGGTACAAACAAAACTTAGCGAGACAAACCCAGAGAGGGAACCTGATGGGATGGACATGCATAATCTTCCTGAAAAAGATTTCAGAATAAAAGTCATAACCATACTGATGGATCTACAGAGAAATATGCAAGAGTTAAGGGAGGAAGTGACAGAAATGAGGAAAGACAATGCAGAAATGAGACAAGCGATCGAAGGGCATAGCAGCAGACCAGATGAGATGCAAAAGAGTTAATGGAATAGAAATCAGAGAACAGGAATAGAGAGAAGCTGAGGCAGAGAGAGAAAAAAGGATCTCTAAGAATGAAAGAATATTAAGAGAACTGTGTGACCAATCCAAACGGAACAATATTCGCATTATAGGAGAACCAGAGGAATAAGAAAGAGAAAAAGGGATAGAAAGTGTCTTTGAAGAAATAATTGAGGAAAACTTCCCCAAGCTGGGGAAGGAAATAGTCTCTAAGACCATGGAAGCCTACAGATCTCCCAACACATGGGACCCAAGGAAGGCAACACCAGGACACATAATAATTAAGGTGGCAAAGATCAAAGATAAGCACAGAGTATTAAAGGCAGCTAGAGAGAGAAAAAAGATCACCTATAAAAGAAAACCTATCAGACTACCATAAGATTTCTCAACAGAAAACTTACAGGCCAGAAGAGAACGGCATGCTATATTTAGCATAATGAAACAGAAGGGCCGCGAACAAAGCGTATTGTATCCACCATGATTATCATTTAAATGTGAGAGAGGGAATAAACAATTTCTAGACAAGTGAAAGCTGAGGGAATTTGCCTTCCTTAAAGCACCACTATAGGATATTTAAAGGGACTGCTCTAGATGTAAGCACTCCTAAGGCTAAAAGGAGATCACCAGAGAAAATAAAAGCATAGTAAAGAAAGCAGACAATCCAAATACTAATTAAAGGGAAAGAATAAAACACATAGTATATAAAGAATGGAGGAGGAAGGATAAGAAGGGAGAGAAACAAAGAATCATCAGACTGTGTTTACAATAACTTAAAAAGAAAGTTAAGTTAAACAGTTAGATAGTAAATAAGCTACCCTTGAACCTTTGGTAACCATGACTCTAAAGCCAGCAATGGCAATAAGTACATATCTATCAATAAACACCATAAATACAAATGGACTGAATGCACTAATCAAAAGACAAAGAGTAATAGAATGGATAAAAAAGCAAGACCCATCTATATGCTGCCTACAAGAGACCTCAAACCCAAAGATATACACAGACAAAAGGTGAAGGGTTGGAAAAATATATTTCATGCAAACAAAAAGGAGAAAAAAAACAGGTGTTGCACTACTTGTATCAGACAAAATAGACTTCAAAATGAAGAAAGTAGCAGGAGATAAAGAAGGACACTACATAATGATAAAGGGGTCAGTCCAACAAGAGGATATAACCATTTTAAATAAATATGCACCCAACAAAGGAGCGCCGGCATATGTGAAACAAATACTAACAGAATTAAAGGAGGAAATAGAAAGCAATGCATTTATTTAGGAGACTTCAACACACCACTCACCCCAAAGGACAGATCAACCAGACAGAAAATAAGTAGACACAGAGGCACTGAACAGCACACTAGAACAGATGGACCTAACAGACACTACAGAGCGCTACAACCAAAAGCAACAGGATACACATTCTTCTCAATGTACACATTGAACATTTTCCAGAATAGACCACATACGAGGCCACAAAAAAACCTCAGTAAATTCAAAAATATTGAAATTCAACCAACCAACGTCTCAGATCACAAAGGTATAAAACTACAAATAAAGATTACAAAGAAAACAAAAAGGCTCACAAATACATGGAGACTTAACAACATTCTTCTATATAATAATAGGTCACTGACCAAATTAAAACAGAGATCAAAGAATATATGGAGACCAATGACAAGAACAACACAAAGCCACAACTTCTGTGGGACGCAGCAAAGGCACTTCTAAGAGGAAAATATATTGCAATACAGGCCTATTTGAAGAAGGAAGAACAATCCCAAATGAATAGTCTAAACACACAATTACTGAAATTGGAAAAAGAAGAACAAATGAGGCCCAAAGTCAACAGAAGGAAGGACATAATAAAGATCAGAGAAGAAAGAAATAAATAAAATTGAGAAGAATAAAACAATAGAAAAAAATCAATAAAACCAAGAGTTGGTTCTTTGAAAAAATAAACTTAATAGATAAACCCCTAGCCAGACTTACTAAGAGAAAAAGAGAATCTACACACATAAACAGAATCAGAAATGAGAAAGGAAAAATCATGACAGACCCCACAGAAATACAAAGAATTATAAGAGAATACTATGAGAATCTATATGATAACAAGCTGGAAAACATAGAAGAAATGGTCAACTTCTTAGAAAAATACAACCTTCCAAGACTGACCAAGCAAGAAACAGGAAAATTAAGCAAACCAATCATCCGCAACGAAATTGAATCTGTAATCAAAAAATTACCCAAGGAAAAAATCGCTGGGCCAGATGGATTCACCTCTGAATTCTACCACACATATAGAGAAGAAATAACACCCATTTTCCTTAAAGTTTTCCAAAAAATAGGAGAGGAGGGTGTACTTCCAAACTCGTTCCATGGAGCCAGCATCACTCCAATACCAAAACCTGGCAAAGACCCCACTAAAAAAGAAAATTACAGACAAATATCCCTGATGAACATAGATGAAAAAATACTCAACAAAATATTAGCAAACAGAATTCAAAAATACATCAAGAGGATCATACACCATGATAAAATGAGATTAATCTCAGGGATGCAAGGATGGTACAACATTCAAAAATCTATGAACATCATCCACCACATCAACAAAAAGAACAAAAACCACATGAACATCTTCATAGATGCTGCAAAAGCATTTGACAAAATTCAACACCTATTCAGATAAAAACTCTCAACAAAATGGGTACACAGGGCAAATACCTCAACATCATAAAGGCCATATATGAGAAGCTCAGAGCTAACATCATACTTAACAGCTAGAAGTTGACAGCTTTTCATCTAAGATAGGGAACAAGACAGGGATGCCCAATCTCTCCACCGTTATTCAACATAGTACTGGAGGTTCTAGCCATGGCAGTCAGACAAAACAAAGACATACAAGGCATCCAGATTGGTAAAGAAGAAGTCAAATTGTCACTATTTGCAGATGACATGATACTGTACATAAAAAACCCTAAAGATTCCATTCCAAAACTACTAGAACTAATATCTGAATTGAGCAAAGTTGCAGGATACAAAATTAACACACAGAAATGTGTTGCTTTCCTATACACTAACGATGAACTAACAGAAAGAGAAATCAGAAAAACAATTCCATACACAACTGCATCAAAAAAAATAAAATACCTAGGAATAAACCTAACGAAGGAAGTGAAAGACCTGTACTCTGAAAACTACAAGACACTCCTAAGAGAAATTAAAGAGGACACTAACAAATGGAAATGCATCCCATGCTCTTGGCTAGGAAGAATATTGTCAAAATGGCTATACTACCTAAAGCAATCTAGAGATTCAACACAATCCCTATCAAACTGCCAACAGCTTTCTTCAATGAACTGGAACAAATAATTCTAAAATTCATATGGAACCACAAAAGACCCTGAATAGCCAAAGCAATCCTGAGAAGGAGGAATAAAACAGGGGGAATTATGCTCCCTGACTTCAAGTTCTACTAGAAAGCCACAGTAATCAAGACAGTTTATTACTGGCACAAAAACAGACCCACAGATCAGCGGAACAGAATAGAAAATCCAAAGATCAACCCAATCATATACAATCAATTAATATTTGTAAAGGAGCCTTGTATATACAATGGGGAGATGACAGCCTCTTCAGCAGCTGGTGTTGGAAAAACTGGAAAGCTGCATGTAAGAGAATGAAACTGGACTACTGTCTAGCCCCATACACAAAGGTAAACTCAAAGTGGATCAAAGACCTGAATGTAAGTCATGAAACCATAAAAATCTTAGAAAAAAACATAGGCAAAAATCTCTTGGACATAAACATGAGCGACTTCTTCATGAACATATCTCCCCAGGCAAGGGAAACAAAAGCAAAAATGAACAAGTGGGACTATATCAAGTTGAAAAGGTTCTGTACAGCAAAGGACACCATCAGTAGAACAAAAAGACATCCTACAGTGTGGGAGAATATATTCATGAATGACATATCTGATAAGGGGTTGACATCCAAAATATATAAACCCCGCACATCAACAAACAAAAAGCAAATAATCCAATTAAAAAACGGGCTGATGAGAGTTCCGGGAAGATAGTGGCATGAGCAGGGTGGCAGAAATTTCCTCCCAAAACTATATAAATCTACAAAAATACAGCAAATACAACTATTCCTAAAAGAGAGACCAGAATACACAGGAAAGCGCACAGCGTGCAGCTACACCTGAGAGAACTCGGCACCCCGAGAGGCGGGTAAGATATGGAGCTGTGACCGGCAGGACCCGGGCACTCACCCACCCCAGCGCCCCAGCAGGAGGAGAGGATGAAGAGCCGGGAGGGAGTGGAAGAACAGGCCCGCGAAATAACCAGCCCTGGTGATCTGCGTCGGGAGCACTGACACACATCACGTGGTGCATCGGACACTGGAGAGGCAGAAGGTGCAGGTTTTGAGTTGGGAACGTGCCTGGGTTCGTGCAGCCAGTGCCCCGGGAGAAGAGAAAAGCGCACGCTATTTATAGCTGACATGGAGAGGCAGGGGGCCCAGCAAGGGAACACCATCACCCCGGCACGCTCACCCCAGTGGGCTGGGAGTCCTGAGGAATTTCGAAACCCTTGGCTGGTGACTGAGAAAAGGTAGCAGCCACACTAAAACTTTATACAGAGAACAACAGCCTCCCATTCGTTCCCACCCCGGCCAGAGCTACAAAGAGCAGCACGGACGCGGCTGTGGAATAGTGGAGAAACATTGACACCTACAGCATCCTTACAGAATCCACTCTGGGTGGCGGGTTTTTTTGGGTTTTTTTTCCCTTTCTTTTTTCTTTCTTTTCTTCCTTTCTTCTTTTTCTCTTTTCTTTCTCTTCCTTCTTTTTTTTGTTGTTTGTTTTTCTTGTTTTTTTTTTTTTTAAATCATAAAGAGCCCAGCTGACATACGTGGCACCTACCAGTGACCACTTCTATGGACATGAAAAGACAGAGGAATATGGTACAGACAAAAATCACTCAGACTCAGACAACACAAGAAAGGGAACCTGAAGGGATAGACATGTAGAATCTTCCTGAAAAAGAATTCAGAATAAAAGTCATAACCATGCTGATGGATCTAGAGAAATATGCAAGAGCTGAGGGAGGAAGTGAGGGAAGTCAGGAAAGACAATGCAGAAATGAGACAAGCCATCAACGGGCTTAGCAGCAGACTGGATGAGATGCAAGAGACTGTTAATGGAATAAAAATCAGAGAACAGGAATACAGAGCAGCTGAGGCAAAGAGAGATAAAAGGATCTCTAGGAATGAAAGATTAAGAGAACTGTGTGACCAATCCAAACGGAACAATATTCGCATTATAGGAGTACCAGAGGAAAAAGAGAGATTAAAAGGGAAACAAAGTGTCTTTGAAGAAATAATTCCTGAAAACTTCCCCATGCTGGGGAAGGAAATAGTCTCACAGTCCATGGAAGCCCACACATCTCCTAACACAAGGGACCGAAGGAAGACAACAGCAAGACACATAATAATTAAAATGGCAAATATCAAAGATAAGGACAGAGTATTAAAGGCAGATAGAGAAAGAAAAAAGATTACCTTAAAAGGAAAACCCATCAGACTAACATCAGACTTCTCAACAGAAAACTTACAGGCAAGAAGAGAATGGCATGATATATTTAACGTAATGAAACAGAAGGGCCTCGAACCAAGAATATTGTATCCAGCAGCATTATCATTTATATATGATGGAGGGATTAAACAATTTCCAGACAAGCAAAAGTTGAGAGAATTTGCGTCCCATAAACCAACTCTAAAGGATATCTTAAAGGAACTGTGCTACAGGGAAGCATGCCTAAGTCAAAAAAGATGTCACCAGAGAAAATAAAATCATAGCAAAGAAAGCAAACCATCCAAATACTAACTAAAGGCAAAGAATAAAACACCTACTATAGAAAGAATGGAGGAGGAAGAATAAGAAGGGAGAGAAATAAAGAAACATCAGACTGAGTTTACAATAACTTAACAAGAAACTTAAGTTAGACTGATAGATAGTTAAGAAGCAAACCCTGAACCTTTGATAACCACGAATCTAAAGCCAGCAATGGCAATAAGTACATATCTATCGATAATCACCCTAAATGTAAATGGACTGAATGCACCAATAAAAAGACACAGAGTAACAGAATGGATAAAAAAGCAAGACCCATCTATATGCTGCCTACAAGAAACTCACCTCAAATCCAAAGATATACACAGACTAAAAGTGAAGGGATGGAAAAAGATATTTCATGCAAACAACAAGGAGAAAAAATCAGGTGTTGCAGTACTGGTATCAGACAAATTAGACTTCAAAATGAATAAAGTAGGAAGAGATAAAGAAGGACATTACATAATGATAAAGGGGACAGTCCAACAAGAAGATATAACCATTATAAATATATATACACCCAACACAGGAGCGCCAGCATATGTGAAACAAATACTATGAGAATTAAAGGAGGAAATAGAAGGCAATGCATTCATTTTCGGAGACTTCAACACAACACTCACTCCAAGGGACAGATCAACCAGACAGAAAATAAGTAAAGACACAGGGCACTGAACAACACACTAGAACAGATAGATCTAATCGACATCAACAGAACTCTACACCCAAAAGTAGCAGGATACACATTCTTCTCAAGTGCACATGGAACATGTTCCAGAATAGACCACATACTAGGCCACAAAAAGAACCTCAGAAAAGTCGAAAATATTGAAATTCTACCAACCAACTTCTCAGATCATAAAGCTATAAAACTAGAATTAAATTTTAGAAAGAAAACAAAAAGGCTCAAAAATACATGGAGTCTTAACAACATTATCATAATTAATCAATGGGTTAATGACCAAATCAAAACAGAAATCAAAGAGTATATGGAGACAAATGACAACAACAACCCAAAGCCACAACTGCTGCGGGAGGCAGCAAAGGCACTTATAAGAGGAAAGTATATTGCAATCCAGGTCTATCTAAAGAAACAAGAACATTCCCAAATGAATAGTCTAAAGACACAATTACTGAAATTGGAAAAAGAAGAACAAATGAGGCCCAAGGTCACCAGCAGGATGGACATAATAAAGATTAGAGAAGAAATAAATAAAATTGAGAAGAATAAAACAATAGAAAAAAATCAATGAAACCAAGAGCTGGTTTTTTGAAAAAAATAAACGAAATAGATAAACCCCTAGCCAGACTCATTAAGAGAAAAAGAGAATCTACAAACATTAACAGAATCAAAATGAGAAAGGAAAAATCATCATGGATCCCACAGAAATACAAAGAATTATAAGAGAATATTATGAGAATCTATATGCTAACAAGCTTTAAAACCTAGAAGAAATGGTCAACTTCTTAGAAAAATACAACCTTCCAAAACTGACCAAACAAGAAACAGAAAAACTTAACAGACCAATCACCAGCAACGAAATTGGAGTGGTAATCAAAAAACTACCCAAGAACAAAAGCCCCAGGCCAGGTGGATTCACCTCTGAATTCTACCAGACACATAGAGAAGAAATAACACCCATTCTGCTTCAGTCTTCCGAAAAACAGAAGAGGAGGGAATACTTCCAAACTCATTCTATGAAGCCAGCATCACTCTAATATGAAAACCTGGCAAAGACCTCACCAAATAAGAAAACTACAGATCAATATCCCTGATGAAGGTGAATGCAAAAATAATCAACAAAATATTCGCAAACTGAATTCAAAAATACATCAAGAGAATCATACACAATGATCAAGTGGGATTCATCCCAGGGATGCAAGGATGGTACAACATTCGAAAATCCAACATCATCCACCAATCAACAAAAAGAAGAACAAAAACCACATGATCATCTCCATAGATGCTGAAAAAGCATTTGACAAAAGTCAGCATCCATTCCTGATTAAAACTCTCAACAAAATGTGTATAGATGGCAAGTACCTCAACATAATAAAGGCCATATATGAAAAAACCCACAGCTAACATCATACTTAACAGCGAAAACCTGAAATCTTTTCATCTAAAATCGGGAACAAGACAGGGATGCCCACTCTCTCCACTGTTATTCAACATAGTACTGGAGGTCCTAGCCATGGCAATCGACAAAACAAAGACATACAAGGCATCCAGATTGGTAAAGAAGAAGTCAAATTGTCAATATTTGCAGATAACATGATATTGTACATAAAAAGCCCTAATGACTCCACGCCAAAACTACTGGAACTAATATCTGAATTCAGCAAAGTTGCAGGATACAAAATTAACACACAGAAATCTGTTGCTTTCCTATACACAAACGATAAACTAACAGAAAGAGAAATCAGAAAAACAATTCCATTCACAATCGCATCAAAAAGAATAAAATACCTAGGAATAAACCTAATGAAGAAAGTGAAAGATCTGTACTCTGAAAACTACAAAACACTCCTAAGAGAAATTAAAGAGGACACTAACAAATGGAAATTCATCCCACGCTCTTGGCTAGGAAGAATAAATATTGTCAAAATGGCTATACTACGTAAAGCCATCTACAGATTCAATGCAATCCCGATCAAAATACCAACAGCATTCTTCAGTGAACTGGAACAAATAATTCTAAAATTCATATGGAACCACAAAAGACGCCGAATAGCCAAAGCAATCCTGAGAATGAGGAATAAAACAGGGGGAATTACGCTCTCTGACTTCAAGCTCTACTACAAAGCCACAGTAATCAAGACAATTTGGTATTGGCACAAAAACAGACCCACAGACCAGTGGAATAGAATAGAAAATCCAAACATTAACCCAAACTTATATAGTCAATTAATATTTGATAAGGGAGCCTTGGATATACGTTGGGGAGATGACGGCCTCTTGATCAGCTGGTGTTGGAAAAACTGGACAGCTACATGTAAGAGAGTGAAACTGGACTACTGTCTAACTCCATACACAAAGGTAAACTCAAGGTGGATCAAAGACCTGAGTGTAAGTCATGAAACTATAAAACTCTTAGAAAAAAATATAGGCAAAAATCTCTTGGACATAAACATGAGCGACTTCTTCATGAACATATCTCCCCGGGCAAGGGAAACAAATGCAAAAATGGACAAGTGGGACTATATCAAGCTGAAAAGCTTCTGTACAGCAAAGGACACCATCAGTAGAACAAAAATTCATCCTACAGTATGGGAGAATATATTCATAAATGACATATCCGATAAGGGGTTGACATCCAAAATATATAAAAACACATGCACCTCAACAAACAAAAAGCAAATAATTAAGAAATGGGCAGAGGACATGAATAGACACTTCTCCAAAGAAGAAATTCAGATGGCCAACAGGCACATGAAAAGATGCTCCACATCACTAATCATCAGAGAAATGCAGAAAAAAACACAACAAAATACCACCTCACACCAGTGAGGATAGCCAACATCCAAAACACAAACAAGAACAAATGTTGGCAAGGATGTGGAGAAAAGGGAACCCTCCTGCACTGCTGGTGGGAATGCAAATTAGTTCAACCATTGTGGAAAGCAGTATGGAGGTTCCTCAGAAAACTCAAAATAGAAATACCATTTGACCCAGGAATTCCACTCCTAGGAATTTACCCTAAGAATGCAGCAGCCCAGTTTGAAAAAGACTCATGCACCCCTATGTTTATCGCAGCACTATCTACAATAGCCAAGAAATGGAAACAACCTAAGTGTCCATCAGTAGATGAGTGGAGAAAGAATAGGTGGTACATATACACAATGGATACTATTTAGCCATAAGAAGAAAACAAATCCTACCATTTGCAACAACATGGATGGAGCTAGATGGTATTATGCTCAGTGAAATAAGCCAAGCGGAAAAATACAAGTATCAAATGATCTCACTCATATGTGGAGTATAAGAAAAAAGAAAAAAACTGGAGGTACAAAACAGCGACAGACTCACAGAACCCAAGAATGGACTAATAGTTACCAAAGGGAAAGGAACTGAGGAAGATGCGTGGGAAGGGAGGGACAAGTGGGAAAAAGGGGCATTACTATTAGCAGACATAATGTAGGGGGGAGCATGAGGAGGGCTATACAACACAGAGAAGACAAGTACTGATTCTATAGCATCTCACTACGCTGATGCACAGTGAGTGTAATTGCGTTGGTGGGGGGACCTGATGAAGGAGGTAGTTTAGTAACCATAATATTGCACATGTAATTGTAGACTAATGATACCACAATAAGTTATTTAAAAAATAAAGAAATAAAAAATAAATTAAAAAATTGTGATTTCCATTTGAATGGTTAGAGTAACCATTTATTTGCTTATTATATCCCATATGTAATTAAATCTATTAAAAACACCTTTTAGGAGGCATCCAGATTGGCAGTGAATAAGTTAAACTGTCCCGGTTTGCAGATGATATGATATTGTACACAAAAAACTGTAAAGAATCTACTCCAAAACTACTAGATCTAATATCTGTATTCAGCAAATTTGCAGGATACAAAATTAATACACAGAAATCTGGGGCATTCCTATACAGTAACAGTGACCTAGCAGAGAGAGAAATCAGGAAAACAATTCCATTCAAAGTCGCATCAAAAAGAATAAAATACCTAGGAATAAAGGTAACCAAGGAAGTGAAAAACCTATACTCTGAAACCTACAAGACACTCATGAGAGAAATTAAAGAAGATACCAATAAATGGAAACACATCCCATGCTCATGTATAGGAACAATTAATATTGTCAAAATGGCCATCCTGACTAAAGCAATCTACAGATTCAATGCAATTCCTATCAAAATACCAACAGCATTTTTCAACGAAGTAGAGAAAATCATTCTTAAATTCATATGGAACCACAAAGGACTCCGAATAGCCAAAGCAATCCTGAGAAGGAAGAATAAAGCTGGGGGGATTATGCTCCCCAACTTCAAGCTTTACTACAACGCCACAGTACTCAAGACAATTTGGTGCTAGCACAAGAACAGACTCATAGACCAATGGAACAGACTAGTGAGCCCTGATATAAACCCAACTATATATGGTCAATTAATATATGATAAAGGAGCCATGGACATACAATGGGGAAATGACAGCCTCTTTATCAGCTAGTGTTCGCAAAACTGGACAGTTACATGCAAAACAATGAAACTGGATAATTGTTTAACCCCATACACAAAAGTAAACTCAAAATGGATCAAGGACCTGAATGTAAGTCATGAAACCATAAAACTTTTAGAAGAAAACATTGGCAAAAATTTCCCGAATATAAGCATGAGCGACTTCTTAATGAACGCATCTTCTTGAGCAAGGGAAACAAAAGCAAAAATGAATTCATGGGACTACATGAAACTAAAAAGTTTCTGTATGGCAAAGGACACCATCAACAGAACAAAAAGGCATCCTACAGTATGGGAGAATACATTTTTAAATGACGTATCCGACAAGGGGTTAACATCCAAAATATATAAAGAACTTACACGCCTCAACATCCAAAAAGCAAACACCCAATTAAAAAATGGGCAGAGGATATGAAGAGGCAGTTCTCCAAAGAAGAAATTCAGATGGCCACAGACACATGAAAAGATGCTCCACATCACTTAGCATTAGGGAAATGCCAATTAAAACCACAGTGAGATATCACCTCATAGCAGTAAGGATGGCCAGCATCGAAAAGACTATGAACAACAAATGCTGGAGAAGATGCAGAGAAAAAAACCCTCCTACACTGCTGGTGGGAATATAAGCTAGTTCAACCATTGTGGAAAATAATATGGAGGTTCCTCAAAAAACTAAAAATACAAATACCATTTGAACTGGGAATCCCACTCCTTGGAATTTACCCAAAGGATACAACTTCTCATATTCACAAAGACATATGCACCCCTATGTTTATCACAGCACTTTTTACAATAGCGAAGATATGGAAGCAGCGTAAGTGTCCATCAGTAGATGAATGGGTAAAGAAGAGGTGGTACATATACACAATGGAATACTATTCAGCCATAAAAAGGAAACAAATCCTGCCATTTGCAACAACATGGATGGAGCTGGAGGATATTATGCTCAGTGAAATAAGCCAGGCAGAGAAAGACAAGTGCCAAATGATTTCCCTCATTTGTTGATTATAACAATGAAGCAAAACTGAAGGAACAAAATAGTAGCAGACTCAGACTCCAAGAAGGAACTAGTGGTTACCAAAAGGGAGGGGTGTGGGAGGGTGGGTGGAAAGGGTGGGAGAATGGGATTGTGGGGTATTATGTTTAGTACACATGGTGTGGGGAATCACGGGGAAAATAACGTAGCACAGAGAAGGCAAACAGTGAATCTGTGTCATCTTACTACACTGATGGACAGTGACTGATTTGGGGTATAAGGGGGGACTTGATAATATGGGTAAATATAGTAAGCACATTTTTTTTCATGTGAAACCTTCATGAGTGTATATCAATAATACCTTTATAAAAATAAATAAATAAATAAAACACCTTTTAAGGTTCTCTCTGTGAGTGTTTCAGTTGACTATGTTTTTTCTTATTTATGGTTCACATTTTCTGTCCCATTGAGCATTTCCATAATTTTTATTCTATGGAAGGTGCATTTCGGAGAATCTATATTATATATTCTTTTTGTAACGTGTTGAGTTTTATTCTGGCAGGGCAGGTGGTTACTTGAAAATATTGAATATTGATTTAGTGTTTTGTTAGGACTCATTATTTTTCATAGCCTTAGATCAGGAAATTTTGCTGAATGTATGGCCCTGACTTTAAATATAGCATTTCTTGGTGGTCAGGGAAGTTTCTACACTCATGGTTGTATGAAATGACACTATTTCCCAGAAGCAGTTCTTTGTTAGACCCTATTGTGCCTAAGTGTGAATTCGAAGCCAAGCACATATACTGAGAACTGTAAAAACTTCAAGCTTATTGTTCCCTTCTGTGCAGCTCCTTTCCCTGGAAACCCAGCATTCCCGCAGCCTCAAAACTGGACTATCCTTCATCAACTAAGAGACTATCAAGCTCTACTTGGGCTCTATTGCAATATGTTGAATTTAAAATTTTTCCCTCAGACAGAAAATCTAAGTGAAAAGAATGAACATGTGTCTCCTATCCATTAAGGATCATAATCCTGGTCTATCTGTAAATGCTATAAAAATTTCCTCATATATTATGCACATTTTAATAGCTTTTGTGGCAAAAGGGTAAGTCTGTTACAAGTTACTCTGTCATGGCCAGAAGCATCAGATTTATTTTTGCTTTAAAGAAAAATCTTGTTTTATTGGAATATAGTTGATATACAATATTATATTGGTTCCAGCTATATAACACAGTGGCTCACCACTTACACACATTATTCAATCCTCACTCCTACCTAGTGCAGTTACTATATGTCAACATAGGAAGATGTTACAGAACCATTGACTGTATTCTCCCTGCTGCACTACTATCCCTGTGGCCAACTCATGATTGAGATTTTTGTCCCCCTTTAGCTCCCTCACCGTCCCCACCCACCTACTCCAGTCCCTCCCTCATGGTAACCACTAACCAATTCTCAGTTGTCTGAGTCTATTGCTGTTTTTCATTTAGTAACATAAAGAAATAATTTGCAATTTTTGAGCACTTCTATTTGTATCAAGTTATCAGAATTTCAGCTTAAATTTAAGAAAAAACACTGATAACAATAGTAAAAAGGCATTTTCATGTTGAAATAATTATTAAAAATGACTATTTATCTACCACCTTTAATAAACCACAAGGATCTACTCCTTGCAAACAAGGTGTTTATGTTCCTCTGAGACTAGTAGTTTGCTTACAAACTCTAAGGAAATTTTATAGGGATTTAAAAAAATTATAACTCCAGAAGTACAAAAAATTGTAACTTAAAAAAAATGATAAGCTCCAGAAGTACAATCATCCAGACTGCTGCCCACATAATCATTCATACCTTAAGCAAAACTACAATAACATTCATATGTGAGGTTAAGGATTTCTAGTTTTGAAAGAATATGATGTATACCATTCACTTCTCTCAAAATTCACTGTAGTAAGAGTACATTTAAAATTTACTTCATGAAAAACAAAATAAGATGGTGTTTAACGATAATGTATGGCAGCAAAAATTACAACTTAACAAACATTCTAAAGAAGGCTATGATGATATTGGGAGAATTTATTCCTGTGCAAGATGTAAGAGGTCCTAAAGAGACTGGGCAAAAGAGAGACAGAGTGGACTGTAGGTCTGTTGGTAAGATAGTATTAAGTTTATGAATTGTCTATATTATTACTTTACCAGTTTACCCATATACCAACCCATGGACCATAACATTTGTCAACTAAACTCTGACTTTTTTCTAAATACAATTTGTACTCTGAGAGTGTTAAGTGTTTCACTGGAGATACAGAATGAAGAAAATAAAAGTTGCAGAGAATTTTGGTTATTTATAATGAAAATGTGTGATGGAATAGAGAAAGTACTTCTATCTGTAAATAAAGACCATTAAAGTACTCTGTAACCAGGAAATAAGAAGATCTTCTTTTAAAAAATATCATCATAAATGTAAACATGATCTATAACAAGTACTTATATACTAATTGATGATATAGATATATTCTCAAATTTGTAAATGTGAATTAAGGCTCCACATATACTTGAGAAAAGCACTAGATACTAACAAAAAGCAAATGATTAAAAAATAAATAAATAAAAGAGCTAATCCTACAGATGAAAGAAACAAAATACGAGGGATCATATATAATTAGAACATAAATTTTAATTACTTAGAGAGATCCTAGAGTGCATTGCCTATAAAAACAAGTTTCTATGAAATAGACACAATTAGAGAACAAAAGATTTAACTGTGAACAAAAAGTACATTTACAGATATAGTTATAGGATATGTGAAGATGATCTTACCTGGACTGAGAAGCCTAATTTAGATATTAATATTTCAAATACGTTAAAAACATATCTGCCAAGCTCCAAAAATCTTAAATTCAAAATTGGTTGCATCAGTAGAAAGAAACAAAAAACCTTCAACTTGCACATACACATTCTAATTTAGAGATTCTAATAGTTGGTTCCAAGGTCTGAAATTATTATTTCTTAATAAGATGATATAATTTATTTTGTTATAAGACAAAAAGTATAAAAAAACAATTATGCAGCCCTATTCACTTAAGGAACATATTGGGCAGAATACCTGAACTTGATATACACTATGGGGAAAAAGTCTCTGCCTAGACAGACTTAAATTATATGCAAAAAAATATTTGTATTTGTTAATTGTATATAAAAGCATAACATAGGAAATATTAACCTAATCATGGACATAAGGAAGTTATAACAGAACAAAAATCAGAACAAACAGTAGAAATTCATTAAAGGAAAAGATAACATTCCAAACAGAGGGAACATCACATGTAAAGGAACTCAAGATTAGTTTGGATGTACAAGGAACAAGGTAGGGAAGTGACCAGATCATGCAAGTCCACACACACCACATCAGTGATTTGTCTTGTCCTGGGAGCATTGCAAATTTACTGAGATATTTCAGTAAGGTGCAGAGGGCATGGGCAGTAGTTGACAGCAACATGATGATTCTTATGTTTCTAAAGCATCACTCTGCCTGGTAGGGGTTGGACTTAAAGGAGTCATGAATTAGGATTCCACTGAATTGCCAGCTGAAGGTCCTACAGATGGAGATGGAGAAGCATGACTAAAGCTATCTTCTGACATATTCACTATGCACAAAGGAGAAATAAAAGCCTGGGTCTTTAAAATCATTATTCATATTGTACTTTAGTAGTCACTACAAATATCACTACTTAAGTCAATCAGAAAATGATTTTTAAAATTTCCAATGAAGACAATATAAAAAATTCTTACACTTTTATAATTATCAAACAACTGTTTTACTTGAGAGTCAATCTGAATAATGTTCAATCTCTGTGTGATCAAATATAATCCTTCCTTTTCCAGAAAATAATGTCCTTGTCAGGTAGATGTTTTCTGTAGCTTTGAAAAAGCTCAGTTCCTGATCTGATGTTTAAACTCATTAAATTCAAACTTTAGCTTATATAGACTCTTCCTTTCAACTAGGAAAGAGACATATTTTCAAGTATTATCCTTCAAAGTAGGGATAATTTGGCTGTTGAAACCTTTTCGGCTTCTGGAAAATTCAGAATGCAAATACAATGTTGACAATTTAAAAAAACTGGAAGAAAACAGATAAAAAAACAAAAACATATCTGGGGAAAGTTAATCTCAAAAATAATTTTACAGTAATGTAATAAAATAACCTCAAAGAATTTGAGATTTTAAAACTCATGAAGTATATTAATGATTTGTAACAGATAAAAACAGCTTGATTGACCTTTTTAATCTCCATTACCCATTTTAGTGGTTGTATTTAACTGTTAGGTATGAGAGCAGTATAAAATTGAGTTGACACCAAATCTTCAAAGTCAAAATTGGTTCAAATTCAAAGGTTGAGAACATTACAAAGCAATTCCAGTGGGGTTTCTTCCACTTGTCCTTTTTAAAAATTGTTCTTAGAAAATAGATGGGCCAACTAGGGTCTTGGTTATAAGAGAGATTTGAATGACATCCTAGAGAACACACGTGCTTACTGTATATTAGCACATTCCATGTTGTGCACTTAACACCATCTGCAAGCATAGCTGCAGTGACAAGCTTCCTGAGAAGACACAGCACCTGCTGAGATGGAGCCACTGCTGGCTGGTGGCTGGCCTTGCCTGGATCCTGTGGGGTGGCGGATGGGCCACACACCACTGGAGTAGCTGGCGCCGCAGGCAGCACGCCCTGCAGCAAGGGTGATCTCCCCCACTGCTGTGTGCAAGCACAGCTCAGGAAGCTTTTGCTGTTCCTGTGGCAGCAGTGTGAGTTTTGACTTTTTAAATATTTTTATTTTGCCTATTATTCATAGCAAGGAAGTTATTTTGACATCCATAGGTGAGATTAAGAGAAGGCCACCCTGTAGCTTGTCTAGCATCCACAAGCACTAAGCTAAATCCCAAGGACAGTTAGAGCCTGAGGGATGCATTGCATCTGGGCTGCTACTGGTGCGTCTTAAGTACAGCAGACTGCTCTTCTAGGTTCAGGCCTCATGCAGCTTTCTGGAGGATGCTGATTAAGAGCGTATTTCTTTTGGTGTCTGGATTTTACTGGCAGCCTTACCTTCTCTGTGTTCGGGAGATACATACTTTCCTTTGTGCCCTTATTTGATGTCAAATTTATTGATATTTAACCCATGTTTTTGCATCCTCCTTGCACATTCCATTTTAAATCATGGTTTTCTAACTAAAAACTTAATGGTAATGAAAAGCTTCTGCTGTGGCAAAGCTACTGTACTACTTGGTTAAAAATTTGTAATAGCAAATTTATACTTTTATTAAAAATACCTCATGAGTAATATGAAACCCTTTCCGTGGTTTAATTGCTTTATTTAATTTTGTAAAGAAGTAAAAGATATGGCAATTCATTAATTTAGTCACAAATACAATTCATTTATTTCTCTTAATATGTACCTAGCTTTCATTCAAAGTGGCAGCTGGAGAATATATTTAAACTAAAATCTCATCTGATAGAACCTGGATTATCATTATTTGAAGAACAGTCTCATAACCAATTAGGAAGTACATTACACTACATTTTATGTAGAAGGATTCTGAAGCTCAGAATGGTTAAACACCTTTCCTGCTGGTGACAAAATGAAGTCAAATGCAGGGCTGGGAAGCAGTACATGAAACCTGGTCTCTTCCCCTATCCATTTTAGGCTGTTCCATCATTTTCCCCCCCTTTTTTTGGTAAGAGACACTTGCAAATGAATTGGTATTGGAGTAATCAATCGTCTAAGTTGTACTATATTTTCTAGTCACATCAGAGCTACATGAACACTTCTAGATTAAGCAGTTCTGTGCCCATTTTGATATGCTGTTCACATATTCCAAAACTTCATCTTATGAAACATATGTCTACTTAAAAGCATTCACATATTTTCTTTCCCTAAATTGGTCAACAGGGAAGAATTAGCACAACATGGACTCCTTCCGGTTCATTAAAATGTTATTACTTCTGGTACCAATACATAATATTTGCTGGTTTACTTGTGCTGTTTGTAAGTAAACTAGTAAGAGTGGCAGAACACAGGGCTGCAGCAGTATGTCATCTTTTAAAAACCAAGCCTAGAAAACTGAACTTCAAGTCTAATGAAACTACTAACCAAGGACAAGTTAATAAATACATATTCCCCTAAAATATTTATCTAATTCATATATACTTGCACAGAAAGACTGATTCATAAACAATTTATAGAGATTTGATTTTATTTCTATAGTAACCCCTTCAGGATTCAGTATCTATCAATGATGAACTGTTGACAACATCTTGCTTACGTTCAATATTACTTAAAGGGGTAAAATGGTTAACAACTAAATGGCTCCAGCAAAAATAAAACTAAAGTAAGCAAATGAAACACAAATTCACCTCTAAAAGTGAGGATAAAACACAGCAGTGCCTAACAATAACAGTTACTGATGTAGTAAATATATTTTTGTCCAAATACATGAATGTCACCCTCCTTACAAAGTAGGCAATAACATTTACATGTCTTAATGCATTTCCTAAATTAAAAACTAAAAAGTAGTCTCAAACACAACTAGAAATCCACAAAATCTAATCTTCCTTAATTGATGTGCATTAAGAATATTCTGAGAATTCTCTCGCTCTCAGCTATAGTCCTCAACAGGATTTAAATATGTACACATTTACATAAATTTAAATAGCGCTATGATGGCCAGTTAAGAATAGTTTGAATATATTGGGTGATAAATTTGCATATAAAATGTAAGGCCCACATTTATGTATGTTATCCTCCTCCTTTCTCATTTCTTTTTTAAGATACAAACCACCTCTTCAGTATATTAAAATAATCTATTAAACCCACATGGCCAACAAGGAATGGAAGAAAGCAATGTGAATTTCTGAAGCTCATACACATTTTCTCAATACTGTATCATCATAGAGGTGGTCTATGTGTGCAAATAAATAGGTAAACTCCTACTTCTCAGTCATATTTCTTTTAAGTCCATGATCCTCTCTTTCTGAAATTGATCTCTACTCAGGAGGCAGAGTTAGGCCATAAGTTATAAAGAAGTGGGATGGGTTTTACATAGTTCAGACTTGAATAGAGGGCTCTACAGAGTAGGGATGATGAAAATTAGCTAACTTCTGTTCGCTCCAGAATTTAGATAAGAAAATAATGAGAGAAATGGCCAATTAAGAGCAAAGGAGAAAGGAAAAAGAACTAGATGAAGCTGTGGCAGACAACTTTAGTGCTCATTAGGTGTAGAGAATAGGAAGTAAGTAATGTACCCTAAGAATTGTCACTGGTCCAAATCAAGTTCAAGTCCAACTTAAAAAACAATTAATTTGTTTTATTTTTCTGTGCTGTTTTAATTTTACAAGAAAGAAAGAAAGATAGGTAGATAGGTGATAGATACAGATAGATAGATAGATAGATAGATAGATAGATAGATAGATAGATAGATAGATGATAGAGGCTAGACAGACAGATAGATATCCACATAAAAAATTGAAAGAGCACATAAAACTTTTCTCTCGTTATCCTTTAAAATTTTCTTTTTATAAATGTGGTTCTCCTAGCTAGAATATTCCTCCCTCTTCATTCTGGTTGGTATATGTATCCCTCAGAAAAAAATCCTCAAATGTAATCACCTTCCTGAAGCCTTTGCAGAACTGTCAAGGTGGGAGGTTAATGTCTCCACTGGGTTGGAGCAACACTGTTTGCAGAGCTTATTTATAACACACATCACATTGTGCCATTAGAGCCTGGAGGGAGGAGAACCTATTTGATTTTCATTTTATGCCTACAATTAATGTAGCAGTTGGTATATATGAAGTGCTAAATAAATGTTGGTTAATACATGTCCAGGTCAAGTATAATTAGAACATAAATATAAGTTTATTCTCTAATACCATAAAATTCATTTTATTATTTAAATTTTTTATTACCTTAAAATTTTAAAGTAACATTAATATAAATTTCCAAATCTCAAATTCAGTTACTAAACTTTATTATCTTAAACAGTAGATTAGAGGTTGATACCTCTTTGAGGTCCTAATGTTCACTGCAGCACTATTTACAATGTCTAGGATATAGAAACAACCTAAATGCCCATCTTTGGATGAATGGATAACGAAGATGTGATATACACATATAATGGAATATATTCAGTTTTTAAAAGAAGGAATTCTGTAATATGCATCAAAATGGATAGACTTAAGGACATTATACTAAGTGAAATGAGCCAGTTACAGAAGAGCATATATTGCATAATTCCACTTTTATGAGGTATCTAAAATAGCCAAATACATAAAATCCAAAGAGTGGAATGTGGTGCCAGGGGTTGGGGTAGGGGAGATGTAAAGAGTAATCAGTAGACATTAAGCCTCAGTTAAACAAGATAAATAAATTCTACAGAGACACTGTACAACACTGTACCTATATTTAACAATATTACAGTACATTTAAAATTTTGTTTAAGAGGGGAGATCTGTTAAGTGCTCTTGCCACAATAAAATTTAAGATACAAATAAATAAAAAGCTATAGGTTAGAAAATAATCATTATTTCTACTAAAACAAATGTTTTTGCTTTCAAATCATGTCAGCTCAAAGCAAAACAGGCTAAATCAAGTGTACAATTGCTAAAATCCTTATTGGATCTGACTGGGAACGTTTTGAAGTATAATGCAGTTAATCATTCATTCATAAAGATAATGACCCAAATATGAACAATCAAAAATGTATGAAGTGAATAATGCTGTCATCAATGTAACAGCTAAAGTGATCTAGGAATGTTATTAGTCTAGTCTCAACAACAATTTAGCTTCATTAAACAGGAAACATCACAGGAAAACATGTGGTCCTTTGAACTCTAAGCCTCAGATACACTCAGAGCTTTTCCTTCAAATATTCTTTTATTTTACAGAGACTTTGCTGGGATATACACTCACATACAGGCCTCAATGTTCAGGTCAAGTCTAAGCTGCTCAGTGGATAATCTCCTCTCAATTCATTCTTACCCTGAATACAGTACCATGTATTGGCATATTGTTTCAACCTTACTCAATTTGGTAGTTTTTGGTGGAATACACAATTAAGCATGTAGAATGTGATTTAAAGATTCTTACTGATTCATTTTGTAAAATTTTAGGAGCAAAAGGCATGCTAATGACATGCCACTGCTATACTACTACTAAAAATACAAAAAAAGATTTAGAGAAAGGATTGAGGTAGAAATCAGTGTCCGTGATACGGTATCTTCCTTTTTAAATAATCTCAGAAAAAAGTAGAAAAGCTTACCTAGTAAAGGAGTAACTTAAAGAAATTGTAGGTTCCCCTCTTTTTAGTGAAGACATTCTAATTTTGTTAGTGAAAACAGCTTTTCCAGCTGAAAAACTACATTTCGCTTCTCTATCTTGTCGTTCCTCTTCCTCCCCCCATCCTTCTCTACCTCCTCCTCCTCCTCCTTTTTTTTGCCAAACCAATAAAAATTTAGTACAATTTGTTGAGCATACTATCCAGAAATGATCCTTGAAAGCAAAGACGGGAGGTGGGTAGTTCATCTGGCTTGTACCTCTTTCTAGTTGCCCGTTCCTTTCATCTGAATGGAACACATGGGATTACTGCACCTCCATCTAATTAGCAGACAACTTAAATGGGGATGCTATATACTGAGATGACACAGCAGAAATACAGGAGAATGCGAAGTCTCATTGATAATACTGTGGAGGAGCTATACTACTAGAGTTGAAACATCTAACTCCATTTTTTTTAACTTGGAAGAAAAATAAACTAAATTAAGTATCTGTATATCTGGCCACTATAACTATCAGTGAAATGTAATTCCTAATTGGGTCACCAAGTTTAGTTATTTAAACCAAGATAATGGAAAAACATGTTGCACTGAATTTCCCCCTCCCATATGCAACTCTCCTTCAATATTGATAATTTGTTAAATATCTTAGCCAATCAATTTTGGCATCAGATTCCTTGGAAGGCTATAGGAGAGAAAACAGTATACCAGCAGGTAAAATCACACATTTATCTTTAATTGGAATACTTCTTGGAGAAGTCCACAGAACTATCATGCATCTTTGATCTCTATGCACCTCTAAATGATTGTTTCATAAGCAATGAAGTAAAATTTATCAGGCAGGTGTAGGAATAATGAAACTATATGGTTCTCGGGAGCCAATATCTCTTGTGACAATTCCATAGACATCTTCTATGTCCCTTCATGGGACATACCAGTCAAAAGAGTCACCAGATTCAGGGAAGCCCATAGATATATCCTACACACTATTTTCATTTCTCCTGGTTTTAGGTACAGACTACCAAACTTGGGTCATTTTGTGATAACTATATAGCCTAACATCTCATTTTTAAAAAGTTTACAGAAAAGAAAAGAGCTAAAATACTGAGGAATAATAGGAAATGGTTGTTTTTAATGTATTATGCACAAGACATTAAGTAGAAGATGACAGACTGATTTTGCATTAAGGAGACTCTTAAACAGTAAACAAAGAGGTTGTAGTTTATTCTGTATATTCTGTGGATCCATGTAAAATTAAACACATATTTAAGAGAAAAGAAAACTGAATCACCTGACATAAGAAAGTCCTACCTGCTATATAATTTTCCTGGATTTAGGGCTCTAGAAAATGGAAAGAATGCCATTTTCACATATAGCATTGAAAGTGTTTGATCTCAAGCTTCTGTAGACTGGAACTCAACTAGGTCATTTATCAGCCGAATAGTAGCTCTTTTCTTTTTTTCAACTGTATTTATTTCATAAATATTTCCCAAAGATTGTTGGAAAGACACTGTCCTCCAGATAGCTCCTGTTTGCCCCTCTGGATCCATTCTGTGATGGTTAATTTTATGTGTCAACTTGACTGGATTAAGGGATGCTCAAAGAGCTGGTAAAACATTATTTCTGGGTGTGTCTATCTGTGTAAGTGTTTCTAGAAAAGATTACCATTTGATCAGTTGACTGAATAAAGGAGATCTGCCCTCTCCAAAATGGGCTGGAATTATCCAATCTTTTAAGTGACTGAATAGAACAGAAAGGGAAAGGCCAATTTGCTCTCTCTGCCTAAAATGAGACATCCATCTTCCCCTGCCCTTGGGCATCCGTACACCTGGTCTTGGGCCTTTGGGCTTAGGCCAGGACTCACACTATTTACCCCTGATTCTCAGGCCTTCAGATTTGGAGTGAATCTCCTGGTTCTCTGGCTTTTCCGGCTCTCTAGTTTACAGACTACATATTGGGGCACTTCTTGGCCTTCATAATTGTGTGAACAATTCCTACATTAAGTCTCCTATCCTATGGGTTCTATTTCTCTGGAGAATCCTGACTAATCCATTCTCCTCTCTATCCCAGGAGACTGACCTGTATAGATTGTAGCAAAGGGCTCCCTTGCACTCTGGCTTCTGAGAGAACTCAGCTAACTAGGGGACTTAGCAGGAGATTGAAGGGAAGGAGAATGACATTAGGTGCTGCATCTCTTTGGCTCTCTTCCTGCTGAATGGCCTTCGTGCAACTGTTCCTCCTGATGGAAGGTCCCTACCTCTCTCAGGGTGTCCCTCTGAATATAACTCTCTCTTCATTTCCAGGAGCCACCCTCACCTCTCATTAGTTCCAGCCTCAGGGTGGTTTATAATTCCACTATTATAAACACAACAGTACCAAACTATCCTATTTTCTCTATATAGTGTCTGCACTTGGTAAAATAGTCCTTTTAAAAAAATCTTCCTCTAGTTTTCTTTGGTTGAATATACCTCTGATTCCTGCTGTCCCTGACCAATATATACAGAAATCCTCCTCACAGTTGCTCTTTGTTTTTTGTCTTTATGACTTTATTAATGATGAGGAGGCCACCTCAAAATCATCCTTTCTTAAGTGATACAGAAAACAGGTTTTCTCCATATTGTACAGGAATTATACCCCAACAACAGGAGGTTAGGAAAGTAGATTCTACCACTGATAGTGGAAGATCATTTGCTGCCATGCCCTAGTTCAAATTATATTGATATCAAATTTCAAAAGGTTTTTATATAATTTCATCTGGCTTTCAGGAAAAATGAAAACTATCAAGAAATCCTAAGAATTCTATCAGACGTTGACTTACTTATTATAAACAAGAATACAAATATAATGCATAATTTAAATTGTATTTCCTAAGGAATAATGAGATAGTGATACTAAAATGATTAAATGTATTTGAATATCCAATCATTTCAGCCTTCAGCTACTCTTTAAGATGTCAAAAACACAAATACATATATATATATACCATGCAAATTTATAAAGTAGTGTACACTGTAATTCTAGTATAAAACATCAGAGTTTATTTCATAATTAAAACACATCCATTTTACTATTCTTGCTATGGAATTTTACCTCCAGTTCTATATTTATATAAATTCTCTAGCTTACAAAACTAGAGAAGTTGTTTTTTCTTTTTTTTAATACTGTCTTAATATTTATGGCTTTCAATTAACTGCTTAGATTTAAATGATTATTTTTGCACCCCTGGTAGAAGATGTATGTTTTAAGCTTTTACTCAATTTTGTGTTCTGATGATGTATTCTTGTATTTTACTAATTTCTTAAAGGAAAAATGTAGAGCACGTGTAATAAAAAATGGCATTTAAAAAATAATAGCTACAGTTCATTTTATATATGTTGTTCAATGACACAGTTTGAAAATAGATTATGCTTCTTTAAATAATGGATGTCATTCTGTAATTAAATTTACTAATTATAATATTTAAATTTTTTATTGGATTAAAATAATTTTCTGAATTCACATATTGCATTTAGTTGATATATCAGGTTGATATATTGATTTTCTTTTACTTCCATTTAATCTTACCTCTTTTACAAGTGAATTCCCATTCACAGCCTTGTTTTTTAAATACTTGTCTAAATTTCTAATTTTCTTTTTTCCTCTGATTCTTTTCCATTCAATTGTTACAACGATTCTTTTTGTTTTGAAAAGAAAATCCTCAAAGAAGCCATCCATTCTATCTATATCTACTGATTTCTTCTTTTCCTTAGATTTCATTAGTTTTCTTTTGTGCATCTACTTGCTATTCTTTCCCTAATATAGTACATACTGGTTATTCTATTTCACTTTCACTTTAAATTTCAACGATACTAAAATCATGATTTCCCCATTTTATAATGGCAATTGACAGAGAATTTAACAGAGAATTCACCAAGTAAAAGCAGACATATTGATAGATTCTTTGTTATGCAAATATGGCTAGAAAGGAAAATGGCTCTACTATCATACTGAAGCCATTTAATCCTGGTTTTAATAGATGATATGGACTGTATTGTGTCCCCTTCCCCCAAATTAATAATTGAAGCCTTAACTCCCAATGTGACTTTTAAGATGGAACCCTTGGGAGGTAATTAAGGTTAAATGAGCTTATAAGGATAGAATCCTAATACTATGGGATTGGTAGCTCTATAAGAATAGAAGAGAAATCTCTGTCATGTGAGGACAAACCAAAATATAGTGTCTGCAAACAAGGAAAAGGGCTCTTACCAGGCACCAAATCGGTCTGCATTTGATCTTGAACTTATCAGTCCCCATTACTGAAAAAGAAATTACTTTTGTTGTTTAAGCCACCCAATCAGGCTGTATTTGTTATGGCAGCCCAAACTAACATATACAATAAATAAACAAAGACTATAGAAAAAATGTATATTTAAGTGTATTTTTAAATTGAAGAATAGACAATATGGAGTGTTTATGAAGGCACATAATTTTCAATTTCTGAAATGTTACACTAACAGAAGATTTCTCTCTTCTACACTGTTAACAATGACCTAAAGCCTAGATTTTATTGAAATTTTATGTGAAATGAACTTTTTAGAGCTATTTGCTATTGATCTTACCTGAATATGGGTCCAACAGAAGTATCATTTTTAGAGGGAAAAGAATGGCTATTCCTTAGACTTATTTTAGATGTCATGTTGATTGAAATGTAATATTATTTAAAATATTAAGTTTTATAATATGCATCCTTATCTGAAAAAATATAAATCTGAACAAAAATGAATCTATGTATAGATTCATTTGCTTTCAGAAGTAACTGGTATAGGACTTTCTTGTATGACTCATGAAAGTCATAAACTGTAAAGCAAATAAACTGAATTCTCACTAATTTTCTAAAAGTAGAATGGTCAATATTAAGTTGTCCCTTTGCCAGAAATTAAGAACAAAGGAGGCACCCAAAGTCTCTAACTGGAGTCTTTGGCTGAGTTAGTGCTAGACTGCCATCTGGAGACTATTTAACTAAGATGCATCTTGAATATTTTTTACATGATTAAGACTTTTTTGTTATTGTTTGTGCCTTCATTTTTTAATTGTGCTGTTACGTGCGTTTCATATTTTGCTGATTATGCTCTTGGTAATCTTTATTTGGCTTTATTAACAAAAGCAAATGGAAATTAAGCAAATTTGAACATTATAAAATATGAAGTTTATACAAATTTTGAAAAATTTTTCCAAACTGATACCTAACAACATTTACTGTCTATTCTATGATGACATTTAATTGTACTGTCAATGTGAGAGACATGCATAATTCACTAGAGAATGTCATTCTATTACCTATAATGATTGGTCATGGTATAATTTGTCTCAATTGTTGAATAATTTAGATTTATATATTGACATAAATAAATGTTAATTTCTTAACTATATGTGACTTTCTAAAGCATATAGTTATGTACAAATTTTTTCCCAGTACAAGAACGTAAGAGAACCAAATTAAATTAATATTTATATAGCAGCAGCAAATATAATTTCTAATAGTAAAATGCTTACAGTTGAGAACATAACATGAATTAATGTATATTTTGTAAAAGGCAAGCAGTTGCCTTTTCATTGGTCATGAGTATGTTGTTTGACATGTTTTTAATTATAATCTAGTTAAACTTACATAATTTTTCCTTTATGTTTTGTGCATTGTGTCTGCTTTAATAAATCTTTAGTTATTTATTAGAAATATGACTTATTTCAAAATTAAAAGTAAAAATCTAATTCATTTAAAATATTGCAAAAAGAGAGTTTTCAAAAATCACCAGAAATGTTGGAGAATCATGAAAGTTCTAAGATGTCCCCAGAATTTTCCTTGGTCTCCATCTATATGTCTTTATTTTACCTAATTGTCAGGTGGCAATTCTCTTTGATCTTGGGAACCAAAATCTGCTACTCAATCCAACAATATTTCTCCCTGTTTTTGGCTGTACCATAAGGAAGAGATCTAAGTTGGTGGGGGTAACATCTTCCAATCCATTTGGATTGTCTCCTGATAGAAGTCTTTCACTTTTGGATACTAAAAGCTGCAAAAACCAGGAGCTTAAAGTGACAGAGATGATTCAGAAATATTAAAAATGGGAGAATTTATTCTTCCTTCCTCTTGTTTTTTGGAACTCTGAGTATAAGTTGGCTATAGTATAACAAACAATATATATTGATAATTGTTCCAGAGATTATTTTGTAATAATTAGACTAGCACCCTAAATATTCAAGATGTTTTCTCTGGGCTGCCGCTGTGATGAGCTTTAATAGTTTGTTACAGTCTTCGTTATACCTAGTGGTTTTGGGGACTGGGAGGACAGAAAAGCTATGAATGTTATTATCTTCAAATTTAACTGGAAAAATGGTTTCCCTGGACAGAAGTAATATCGTATAAGAAGCAATCACAATGAACAAAGTATTCAGAAAATCCTCAAAAGATAGTGCTGATGATGTAAGCATGTTTGCAGATAAAGAAAAGGTGAATTGAAGCTAAGTTCCTATTGCAGTGGGGACAAATATCTGATTTTTCCATAAAGAATATTGTCCAGTGGAACCAACATTCGACAACTGGTTAGCCAGTCCTCTGGGAATGTAGCACCATAGTGGCACACAGGATTGGATGCTGTCACTCATTGAATGGGATGTCAGCAGTACAGTGGTTTGGTACAAGTTAGGTGGCCAATTGCTGTCCCTGGTGTATTATTTGTTCTCTATCAGGGCCATATATCATGTTAAAACTGTTTCTCCAAAATGATACATGTACCTGCCTAAGATGACTAGAGTCTTTAGTTGTCTTATTAAATAGTACTTACTTCAGGCTCTATCTGCTATCTCATCAGCTACAGATATGTCAAGCACCATTGAATCCCTAGGTAATAAGCTTGCACTGCAGCCTGCATTAGCTGGAGATACATTTCCTCTGAGCATCATTAAGAGCCAGCAGGCTTTGAGTCAAATTGTGCAGGAGGTTAGAATGGTTTACATATAAATTATACATGAACATGAATATCAAAGGCCAGATATCAGGCTAGTTAGTGTTGAAAAGACATTTTCCTCTTGGGTTTGACTTGACCCTTGTTTCCAGTGGTAAGTTGGAATTCTGTCTTAGAAATCTACAGATGATAGATAGTATTATGGTACATAAACATAATTGAAGCAGTGGGGATTTTTTTTAATTTGTAAATTATTCTGAAAGATATAAAATGGTGGATACATGAACAAGCATTTGTCAAAACCAGTAGCACTTTACATCACAAAAATGAAGATTAATATACGCAAATTAAATAAAAGTCATTTAAGATATCCATGGATCCAGAAGAGAATGAAGAATGTGATGAAAGACTGCTACTGCTTTTCCAGAGAGTGAAATAACCTCACTGGAGATGGGTGAAAGATACTAACCTAAATAAATCTGGAAATGAGTGATGGCTGTAACACTAAAGGCAAAGGGAACTGATATTAAGGCACTGTGTTCTAGTTGATAAAGGTATTATCCCTAGTATGAGTTAACAATTCTGAAACCATTATATATTCTTACTGATATTGAAAAATTAGTAAAAGGACAGCAAATGATGAAGCTAGGTTTTTTACTGTGGGAGTGATAAACAATGAAAAAAATGACTAGAATGATCAACGTGGTAATAAATTAGATTCAAAGACAATAATAATTGTGCTTGCTTTCTAGCTAATGAAATGAAAAGTCTTTCCAGAAGTCCAACATAATTTTTTTAATCATATCTCACAGGTATAAATTTACATTACCATACTTCATGGAAGGCTTGCATATATATTTAGCTATAAGTTTTGCCATCTCCAAAGAAATTTAGGGTTCTCTTACTAAGTAAGAAAGCTGTAATTTTTATTGAGAGATACCAAACACTCTATGGAGGAAAAAAGATCATAGATCATTTGAGAACTGTGATCTAGCACTACAAATTTTTCCCACCTTTTATGTTATACTAACACATAGTCATACTATATTTGATGGTCTGAATTATTTTGTATATCTGATGTCTTTCTCCTATCAGGATTTCTTAACTTTCACTCTTCAAAGTCAGGGCCCTAATTTCTTTTGTTCAGTTATTTTCAATGGCCTGATACCTAAATTGTCTTATTTTCTCCTTGAGTTTTGCTTTTCTGCCATCCTTCAAACCTGGTACAAGTGTAGTTTGCATTGAACTTTCATTAAATGTTTCCTCCTTGAAGTAAATAAACACAAGGTAAAGAATTATACCTTCTCAAGGAAGGAACCTTGCCTATTTCTCTACAATTTAATAAGGATATCTTTGGATTAAGATCAGTAACTAAGATTAAGACCTGCAAGAAAACGATTCATTTGCCAAATTTGTTTTCTTTCATTAAAAAAAAATGCTCTACAGAAACTTTTGGGTCTTCAGTGAGAAACCCAGACTCACAGAATATATTGTCTTCTAAATTTGAGTAATCCTTGGAAAAAATGCATTTTAAGAATAGCATATTAATAATTTTCTTTATAGTTAAATAATTATACTTGTTAATGCTGTGATAGAAGAAATAATGAATTCACCTGTATTATAGAACAGAAACAGGCTTTGAGGATGATCACAACTCCTAAAATAAAAATATACAAGGATTTTTCATACACCTAAAGTGCTTTTCAAAATAACAACCATTTTCAGTTAAAGGTAAAACTGACAGTTACTTTAGATCAGTTACCCCCTAGAATTAAGGAAGCAAGGGCATTACCATGAAGCCAGCAGCAAAATAAATGTGTTTAGATTTTTCTAGAATTATTTAAATACAGCAGTTACCATGGTAGAAATTAATCTTACCTTGTGAATTAGAAAAAGTAAAAACAATAAATTGAGAAACTGCATTAATCAAAAGCATCCCCAAATTTAAAAAGCCATCAGTAGAAATGAAACTAGGCATTCTTATGGGTGTACAATAAAAAGAGAAATTACTTAATGTACACATTAATGACTAGACTAAAAAAAATAAATGAGGTAAATGTTACATTCACTGAAACAATGTACTACATTTAATTACCTAGGAATTGTGCTGAACTTAACACCAAAAACCCAAATAACCCAATTAAAAATGGGCAGAGGAATGGAAAAATTGACATTTTTCCAAAGAAGACATACAGATGGCCAACAGGCATGTAAAATGATGCTCCACATCACTAATTATCAGGGAAATGCAAATCAAAATCACAATGAGAGATCACCTCATACCAGTCAGAATGGCCACTATCCAAAAGACAAGAAATAACAAGTATTGGTGAGGATGTGGAGAAATGGGAACCCTCCTACACTGGTGGTGGGAATATAATTGGTGCAGCTACTCTGGAAAGCAGTATAGAGGTTCCTCAAAAAACTGAAAATAGAAATATAATACAACCCAGTAATTCCACTTCTGAGCATTTACTCAAAGAAAACAAAATCTCTGATTTGAAGAGATATATACACTCCTATGTTTATTGCTGCATTATTCACAGTAGCCAAGATATGGAGGCAACCAACATGTGTATCAATAGATGAAAGGACAGAAAAAGAAATGGTATGCATATACAATGGAATATTATTCATCCATAAAAAAGAAAGAAACCTTGCCATTTGCAGCAACAGAGATAGACCTGGAGGGTATTATGCCCAGTGGAATAAGCCAGGCAGAAGAAGACAAATACTGTATCATTACACTTACATGTAGAATCTAAAAAACAAAACAGAACAGCAGTAGACCCATAGACACTGAGAAGGACTTGTGCTTACCATTGGGGAGGGGCTACGGTGAGTGGGTGAAATAGGTAAAAGGGATAAAGAGGCACAAAATCTCAATAGTAATATAAATTAATCACAGGATGAAGGATAGCTTAGAGAATATAGTCAATAGTTCTACATCTTTGTATGTTGACAGATAGTAACTGCACTAGTTGGGATGAGAATTAGAACAAAAATTAAAAAAAAAGAAAGGAATTGTGCGCCCACTAAGTTTCTGTTTCAAAATATAAAGTGATAATGTTAACCAAACACCTAGGAATTCATACTTTGAGTATTTTTTTTTAGATCCCCTTCTAGATACCTTTTAGTGACTGTGTAACAAAATACTATCTGAATACAAATTATTAACACCAAATAAAGTATGGTTGTCATTTAATTCTGTTTTGTATGTGGACAGTGGAAATGTTGTGAACACTGGAGAAAGAAGGATAAAAACAGACTGGTCAGAACTTAAAATTCAGACCAATCCAAGATAAAAGTCTAGAATAGAAAAAAAAAATCACAAAATAGATATAACTTCACATACTTTCCATATTTAATAGTCTACCGTGAGGCAAGCTCTCAACAAAGCTTTTATCTCAAAGGTAAAAAAAGAGGAAGAAAATGTACATATCTTTGAGGCTTAGCTGAAGTTTATGCTCTGAAAGAAGGCTGATATTAGGTGGAACTGCAACACTTTTTAAAAATAGCATCTCTGTTTTTGTTTCTCATATCTATTTTAGTTATTAGCAGAGGATAAGAGAAAATATTAATACATTACACAAAGTCATGGGTAAATATATATTGCTGTTCATTAAATGAATTAAACTGAATGAATCAATTGGATTAAGAATTTCTTAATGTGTTGCTGGTATCTGTAGCAAGCCACTGAATAGTAATTGAGAAGATGTCTACGATTATTACCATCAGCACTTTTCATAATATATCAATTTCCTTTTCCACTTTCTTTTCCCCCGTGCCATGTAAATAGATTAACTAACTGATAGGAAATTAAATTTTACAAATTCTTTGTTTTAATTGCTGAAACAGGAATGGAAGCATCTGCTAATTCTGAGAAAGAGGTGGTGTTGGTGATGATAAGAAAACTGAACCCAGACTTCCGGGAAGATGGCGGTGTGAGCAGGGCGGCAGAAATCTCCTACCAACACTATATTTATCTATGAAAACACAGAAAATACATCTATTTCTAAAAGAGAGATGAGAATACACAGGAAAGCACACAGCGTGCAGCTACACCCGAGAGGACTCGGCACTCCAAGAGGCGGGTAAGATACGGAGCCGCGACCCGGCGGGACCCAAGCCCTCCCCCACCCCAGCACACTGGCGGGAGGAGAGGATTCAGAGCCGGGAGGGAGTGCAGGTACACCCCGCGAAGTAGCCAGCCCCGGTGATCTGCGCGGGGAGCGCTGAACCACATTGCGCAGTACAGCGGAGATTGGAGAGACAGAGTGGCAGGATCTGAGCAGGGAACGCGCCAGGGTGCTTGCAGCCGGCTCCGGGGAAGGAAAAAAAAAAAGTGCGCACTTTCTTCAGGGGTCTTACAGAGACAGGAGCCCAGCGGAGGAGCCAGATCGCCCCAGCACACCCAGCCCAGCAGGCAGGGAGTCCTAGGGAGTTTCAGACGCCTTAGCTGGCGACTGAGGAAGCGTAGCCATACTTAACACTTCTCACTGAGATCAACAGCCTCCTACTCGTTCCCACGCCTGCCAGAGCAATAAAGGGCCCTGAGGAGCGGCACAGTCACAGCTGTGGAATAATGGGGCAACAGCGCCACCTAGAGCATTCCCACAGAATCTATGTCCGGTGGGCATTTTTTTTGTTTGTTTTGTTTTTTTGTTTTGTTTTTGTTTTTTCTTTTCTTTCTTTTTTTCTTTTTTTCTTTCTTTTTTTCTCTTTTTTTTTCTTCTCTTTTTAAAGTCTTAAAGAGCCCAGCTGACATACGTGGCAACAATCAGTGACCAATTATACAGCCATGAAAAGACAGAGGAATATGGTTCAGACCAAAATCAACCAGACAACCCCAGAGAGGGAGTCTGAAGGGATGGAAATGCACAGCCTCCCTGAAAAAGAATTCAGAATAAAAGTCATAACCATGCTGATGGACCTACAGAGAAATGTGCAAGAGCTGAGGGAGGAAGTGAGGGAACTGAGGAAAGACAATACAGAAATCAGACAAGCGATCGACGGGCTTAACAGCAGAATGGATGAGATGCGAGAGATAAAGGATTTCTAGGAATGAAAGAATATTAAGAGAACTGTGTGACCAATCCAAACGGAACAATATTCGCATTATAGGAGTACCAGAGGAAGAAGAGAGAGAAAAAGGGATAGAAAGTGTCTTTGAAGAAATAATTGCTGAAAACTTTCCCTCGCTGGGGAAGGAAGTAGTCTCGCAGTCCACTGAAGCTCATAGATCTCCCAACACAAGGGACCCAAGGAAGACAACACCAAGACACATAATAATTAAGATGGCAAAGATCAAAGATAAAGACAGGGTATTAAAGGCAGCTAGAGAGAGAAAAAAGATCACCTACAAAGGAAAACCCATCAGACTATCATCAGACTTCTCAACAGAAACCTTACAGGCCAGAAGAGAATGGCATGATATATTTAACGTTATGAAACAGAAGGGCCTCGAACCAAGAATATTGTATCCAGCACGATTATCATTTAAATATGATGGAGGGATTAAACAATTTCCAGATAAACGAAAGTTAACAGAGTTTGCCTCTCATAAACCACCACTACAGGATATCTTAAATGGACTGCTCTAGAGGGAAGCACACCTAAGGCTAAAAAGATGTCACCAGAGAAAAAAAAATCATAGCAAAGAAAGCAGACCATCCAAATACCAACTAAAGGCAAAGAATAAAACACCTATTATAGAAAGAATGGAGGAGGAGGAATAAGAAGGGAGAGAAATAAAGAAACATCAGACTGTGTTTACAATAACTTAACAAGAAAGTTAAGTTAGATTGTTAGATAGTAAAGAAGCAACCCTTGAACCCTTGGTAACCACGAATCTAAAGCCAGCAATGGCAATAAGTACATACCTATCAATAATCACCCTAAATGTAAATGGACTGAATGCACCAATCAAAAGACACAGAGTAACAGAATGGATAAAAAAGCAAGACCCATCTATATGCTGCCTACAAGAAACTCACCTCAAATCCAAAGATATACACAGACTAAAAGTGAAGGGATGGAAAAAGATATTTCATGCAAACAACAAAGAGAAAAAAGCAGGTGTTGCAGTACTTGTATCAGACAAAATAGACTTCAAAACGAAGAAAGTAGCAAAAGATAAAGAAGGACATTACATAATGATAAAGGGGTCAGTCCAACAAGAAGATATAACCATTATAAATATATATGCACCCAACACAGGAGCGCCAGCATATGTGAGACAAATACTAACAGAATTAAAGGAGGAAATAGACAGCAATGCATTCATCTTAGGAGACTTCAACACACCACTCACTCCAGAGGACAGATCAACCAGACAGAAAATAAGTAAAGACACAGAGGCACTGAACAACACACTAGAACAGATGGACCTAACAGACATCTACAGAACTCTACACCCAAAAGCAACAGGATACACATTCTTCTCAAGTGCACATGGAACATTTTCCAGAATAGACCACATACTAGGCCACAAAAAGAACCTCAGTAAATTCAAAAATATTGAAATCCTACCAACCAACGTCTCAGATCACCAAGGTATAGAACTACAAATAAATTTTAGAAAGAAATCAAAAAGGCTCACAAATACATGGAGACTTAACAACACTCTCCTAATTAATCAATGGGTTAACAACCAAATCAAAACAGAAATCAAAGAATATATGGAGACTAATGACAACAACAACACAAAGCGACAACCTCTGTGGGACGAAGCAAAGGCAGTTCTAAGAGGAAAGTATACTGCAATCCAGGCCTATTTAAAGAAGGAAGAACATTCCCGAATGAATACTCTAAAGATACAATTACTGAAATTGGAAAAAGAAGAACAAATGAGGCCCAAAGTCACCAGAAGGAGGGACATAATAAAGATTACAGAAGAAATAAATAAAATTGAGAAGAATAAAACAATAGAAAAAATCAATAAAACCAAGAGCTGGTTCTTTGAAAAAATAAGCAAAACAGATAAACCCCTAGCCAGACTCATTAAGAGAAAAAGAGAATCTACACACATAAACACAATCAGAAATGAGAAAGGAAAAATCACGACGGACCCCACAGATATACAAAGAATCATAAGAGAATATTATGAGAATCTATATGCTAACAAGCTGGAAAACATGGAAGAAATGGACAACTTCTTAGAAAAATACAACCTTCCAAGACTGACCAAGCAAGAAACAGAAAAACTAAACAGACCAATCACCAGTGACGAAATCGAATTGGTAATCAAAAAACTACCCAAGAACAAAACCCCTGGGCCGGACGGATTCACCTCTGAATTCTACCAGACATATAGAGAAGAAATAACACCGATTCTCCTTAAAGTTTTCCAACAAATAGAAGAGGAGGGATTACTTCCAAACTCATTCTATGAAGCCAGCATCACTCTAATACCAAAACCGGGCAAAGACCTCACCAAAAAAGAAAATTACAGCCCAATATCCCTGATGAATGTAGATGCAAAAATACTCAACAAAATATTAGCAAACCGAATTCAAAAATACATCAAGAGGATCATACACCATGATCAAGTGGGATTCATCCCAGGGATGCAAGGATGGTACAACATTCGAAAATCCATCAACATCATCCACCACATCAACAAAAAGAAGAACAAAAACCACATGATCATCTCCATAGATGCTGAAAAAGCATTTGACAAAATTCAGCATCCATTCCTGATTAAAACTCTCAACAAAATGGGTATAGAGGGCAAGTACTTCAACATCACAAAGGCTATATATGACAAACCCACAGCTAACATCATACTTAACGGCGAGATGCTGAAAGCTTTTCATCTAAGATCGGGAAACAAGACAAGGATGCCCACTCTCTCCACTGTTATTCAACATAGTACTGGAGGTCCTAGCCACAGCAATCAGACAAAACAAAGACATACAAGGCATCCAGATTGGTAAAGAAGAAGTCAAATTGTCACTATTTGCAGATGACATGATACTGTACATAAAAAACCCTAAAGATTCCATTCCAAAACTACTAGAACTAATATCTGAATTCAGCAAAGTTGCAGGATACAAAATTAACACACAGACATCTGTTGCTTTCCTATACAGTAATGATGAAATAACAGAAAGAGAAATCAGAAAAACAATTCCATTCACAATTGCATCAAAAAGAATAAAATACCTAGGAATAAACCTAACGAAGGAAGTGAAAGACCTGTACTCTGAAAACTACAAGACACTCCTAAGAGAAATTAAAGAGGACACTAACAAATGGAAATGCATCCCATGCTCTTGGCTAGGAAGAATAAATATTGTCAAAATGGCTATACTACCTAAAGCAATCTACAGATTCAATGCAATCCCAATCAAAATACCAACAGCTTTCTTCAATGAACTGGAACAAATAATTCTAAAATTCATATGGAACCACAAAAGACCCCAAATAGCCAAATCAATCCCGAGAAGGAGGAATAAAACAGGGGGAATTACACTCCCTGACTTCAAGCTCTACTACAAAGCCACAGTAATCAAGACAATTTGGTATTGGCACAAAAACAGACCCACAGACCAGTGGAACAGAATAGAAAATCCAAACATTAACCCAAACATACAGTCAATTAATATTTGATAAAGGAGCCTTGGATATACAATGGGGAGATGACAGCCTCTTCAGCAGCTGGTGTTGGAAAAACTGGACAGCTACATGTAAGAGAATGAAACTGGACTGTCTATACACAAAGGTAAACTCAAGGTGGATCAAAGACCTGAATGTAAGTCATGAAACCATAAAACTCTTAGAAAAAAACATAGGCAAAAATCTCTTGGACATAAACATGAGCAACTTCTTCATGAACATATCTCCCCGGGCAAGGGAAACAAAAGCAAAAATGAACAAGTGGGACTATATCAAGCTGAAAAGCTTCTGTACAGCAAAGGACACCATCAGTAGAACAAAAAGACATCCTACAGTATGGGAGAATATATTCATAAAAAACGTATCTGATAAAGGGTTGACATCCAAAATATATAAAGAACTCATGCACCTAACAAACAGAAAGCAAATAATCCAATTAAGAAATGGGCAGAGGACATGAATAGACACTTCTCCAAAGAAGAAATTCAGATGGCCAACAGGCACATGAAAAGATGCTCCACATCGCTAATCATCAGAGAAATGCAGATTAAAACCACAATGAGATATCACCTCACACCAGTGAGGATGGCCAACATCCAAAACACAAACAACAACAAATGTTGGCGAGGATGTGGAGAAAAGGGAACCCTCCTACACTGCTGGTGGGACTGCAAATTAGTTCAACCATTGTGGAAAGCAGTATGAGGTTCCTCAAAAAACTCAAAATAGAAATACCATTTGACCCAGGAATTCCACTCCTAGGAATTTACCCTAAGAATGCAACAGCCCAATTTGAAAAAGACAGATGCACCCCTATGTTTATTGCAGCACTATTTACAATAGCCAAGAAATGGAAGCAACCTAAGTGTCCATCAGTAGATGAATGGATAAAGAAGATGTGGTACATATACACAATGGAATATTATTCAGCCATAAGAAGAAAACAAATCCTACCATTTGCAACAACATGGATGGAGCTAGAGGGTATTATGCTCAGTAAAATAAGCCAAGCCGAAAAAGACAAGTATCAAATGATTTCACTCATATGTGGAGTATAAGAACAAAGAAAAAAACTGAAGGAACAAAACAGCAGCAGACTCACAGAACCCAAGAACGGACTAATAGTTACCAAAGGGAAAGGGTCTGGGGAAAATGGGCGGGAAGGGAGGGATAAGAGGGAAAAAGGGGCATTACGATTAGCAGATGTAATGTTGGGGGGGCACGGGGAGGGCAGTACAACTCAGAGAAGACAAGTAGTGATTCTATAGCATCTCACTACGCTGATGGACAGTGACTGTAATGGGGTTGGTGGGGGGGACCTGATGAAGGGGTCGTTTAATAATCGTAATATTGCACATGTAATTGTAAATTAATGATAATAAAATAAATTTTATTATAATAAAAAATAAATAAAAAAAAGAAAAAAAGAAAGAAAAAAGAAAACTGAACCCAGGTTTTGTTTTATATGCAAACAATTTCTTATAAGAATACAGTGATCTCTATTTTGGGGAAAAAATCACTAAAAATTCAAATCCCTATAAATTTATTTTCATATCTAGGACTCAGTATTTAGTAGTATTTTTTTTCTTTTTTCTCAATTACTGCTGTCTGGTCCCCCACTGGGGCTGTGATAAGTGCCCTGTTTTACCATGTTGGCTACTTTGCCTTTCATCTTGGCAGATGCAGGGAAGGTCTAAAATGTTATTTTGTGCCTTTTGCAGAAGCTCACATAATGCTTATCACTTTCCTTTAACTACATTCCTAAGGAGGAGGTAGGCTTTTCCTAGACAAAATCAGTAAAATTTTAAAGACGAGTTTTCCAGTTAAAAATCAAGTATACTTGGATATATTCCCACTTCAGATTTACTTTGTTTAGCAGCTGGAGTGATAGGACCATTTAGGGATATTCTCTCCTTCCTAAAGAATAGTGTGGCCATCTATCTCATTCTGCTTTTTCTTATTCTGTTTCTGTCTCTTCTTCTGCCACATTCACACATAATTTCTTTATTACAGTGAGGAAAATATCCTAGGGTTTCACCTAATTTGGATAAAATGCATTCCCAACTCTGCACCCTCTATTATTCCAAGCAGAAATTAGTATGAGACGCCTGATAAAGGAAGCGATTGAAGCATATCGAGTCAAGTATAGAAAAGTTAAAACCCTGTCAATATTTATTTTTATCTTTTCCTTGGTGTTTTCCTAAGTGCATGCAACCTTGAGATACAGAAAGCTACTTACCAGCAGGATCCAGATGTCCCTGGATACCATAATTATAGGTTCCATCTCTTACATCCGACATAGTTTTAAAAAGGACAATTAATATGCCTGCTGAGGTTGAGACTTTAAAGAGGCTTCTAGGGCAATGATTTTCAATCCAGATGACAGAATATCTTTAGGAGAAACTTTCTGAAGTATTCTCAAATCTCTAGATAGTCATATGCATTCCCTCACAAGATTGATTCCTTCTCTATTAATGTTTGTATTAACTGTGTTGAACAGACTTTTCTGAAGGAAATACAGTGTTTGGTTTAGAAAAATGGTTAGAACTCCTTCTGTTAGTGTTTAAGGTTCTACGTCAAGTAGACCTCGTGGGATATTTATTACTTTAATAAACACATATTTAACACTACTACCTCTCTAACATTGCTCTAGTTGTTTTAGATTAATAATTCCTTTAATCTTATAATAATCATAATTAAGTAGTATTTTCTAATTTTGTAGGTGAAGAAATTGAGGCATAAATTAAGGAACTTACCCAAGGTTACCCAGCTGGTAAGTGGTTGAGATGTATTTGAACTCAGACAGTCTGAATCCCTGTCCATGCTCTTAACCACAAAATTCTGTATGCAATGTCCTGAATATAGAAAGAAAGGTTTATCATTAACAGTGGGACAAAGCAGCATTGTCTAGACTGTCAAAGCAACATGGTAGCCACTAAGCAACATATGGCTATATAAATTTAAACACATATTAATTAAAATAATATAAAAATATAAATTCCTTCCTCCATCATTTTAGCCACATTTCAAGTGTTTGATAAGCTACATGTCTCTGTATCAGAAAGCACAAAGAACTTTTCTATCATCACAGAAAGTTCTATTTGCACAGTTCTGAAAACCTCACAACCTAGTTTATCAGAAACTGTTGTAGAAAAGTGTCAGGTCATGGCCATTGTTCCTACACTGGAATTAAATCAACTATACTAGTGCTTTTCAAACTTAAATCATATTTAAATTGCTTGAAAATTTTTGTTTACTTATTAATTTTTAATTGAAGTATAGTTGATACACAATTGTATATTGGTTTCAAGTTTATAATATAGTAATTTGACAGTTATCTACATTATTAAATGCTCACCCCAACTAGTGTAGTTACTATCTGACAACATAGAAAGATGTTACAGAACTAATGACTATATTCTCCATGCTGTACTTTCATCCCCATGACTAATTTATACTATGATTGAGATTTTGTGCCTCTTTATCCCCTTTACCTATTTCACCCACCCACCCCAGCCTCTCCCTCATGGTAATCAGCATTCACTTCTCAGTGTCTATGTGTGTATCACTGTTTTGTTTTGTTTTTAGATTCCACATATAAGTGAAATGATATGGTATTTGTCTTCCTCTGCATGGCTTATTTCACTTAGCAAAATACCCTCAAGGTCCATCCCTGTTGTTGCAAATGGCAGGATATCTTTTTATGGATGAATAATATTCCATTGTGCATATGTACCACACCTTCTTTATCCATCCATCTGTTCATAGACACTTAGGTTGCTTCCATATACCAGTTACGACAAATAGGGCAGCTATAAACATAGGGGTGCATATATCTTTTTGAATCAGAGATTTTGTTTTTTGGGGATAATTTCCCAGAAGTAGAATTACAGAGTCATATGGTATTTCTATTTTTAGTTTTTTGAGGAACCTCCATATTGATTTCCATAGTGGCTGCACCAATTTACCTTCCCACCAACAGTGTAGGAGGGTTCCCATTTCTCCACATCCTTGCCAATACTTGTAATTTCTTGTCTTTTGGATAGTGGCCATTCTGACTGGCATGAGGTGATATCTCATTGTGGTTTTGATTTGCATTTCCCTGATGATGAGCAATGTGGAGCATCTTTTCACATGCTTGTTGACTATCTGTATGTCTTTGGAAAAACGCCAGTTTTTCAGGTCCTTTGACCATTTTTTAATCACATTATTTGTTTTTTTTGGTGTTGAGTCATATGATTTCTTTATATATTTTGAATGTTGGCCACAAAAAGGAAGATAGGATATGTCATTTGTGGATATACTCTCCCATACCACAGGGTTCCTGTTTGTTTTGTTGATGGTGTCCTGTGTTGTGCAGAAGCTTTATAGTTGGATGTAGTCCCAACTGTAAATTTTTGCTTTTGTTTCCCTTGTGCAGGGAGACATATCCAGAAAAAAAATTGCTTATGCTCATGTTCAAGAGATTTTTGCCTATGTTTTTTTCTAAGAGTCCATGGAAATCTTGTTTAAATTCAGAATCTGATACACTGAGAACCTGCATTAAAAAAAAAAATCTCCATCATGTTGCCAATGTTACTGATCCATGGACAATACCTTGAGTTGCAAAATGATGGTCAGAATCTGGTTACAGTCTCTAAAGGATTCCTTTACTTGGATTAAGAAACATTTTTCTCAGTGACTTCAGATTGAAGGAATATCATTGCTTCTAGAGGCCAGAGCTACTTTTGGAAAAAAAAGACAAAGTACCTTCAACATTACCTCTAGTTTCCATAAATTCAGAAAAAAAATGTCAGTCATATCTTGGACCAGGACAATATAGCCTGGCATCGAGCAGAAATGGACTGCTCCATCTTTGTGCACAGGACTATGCATTGGTAGGGTCACACATTTTGCTATACTAACTCATTTCCTTAGTTTCTTTTCTTCTCCAGGTTTAGGAACTAACAAACATAAGCAAGTGTTGCTATAGTTAAAAAAAAATAGCGGAATGGGATTTTGTTTCTCCACCTTTAGAGAAATTTAAACAAAGCCTAGTGAATTTATAATTGGATAAATGGTGAGTTTTAAGAGGAGTTTGAAGAAGTGACATGTTGTGCACACTTATTTGGGGTCAAGATGCAGTTGCTACTCTGCTCATTTCCTTGAAGAATATCATTAACTCATAGACCTCAAGAGGAGGGCCTGTTCCTGAGGAGTCAGGTTCAGATATTCCTATATTCCCTGGCAAAGCTTTGATGTTAGTCATTACCTTTAACAACTAGCTAGGAATCCATAAGTTTTGCTGTGTATATGTATGTACAGTTGTATATAATATATATAACACATACATGTTATATGTGTAATATATGTATTTATATAAATACTGTTATTTGTATAAAAGGTTGATAAAATTGTCTTATTTGATGAAAATATTAAAGCTTTTTTTCAAAATAAAAGCATCCTCCCCCTGAGGAAATGTTCTAATTATTTAGATGCAATATACACATTTCAAGAGACATATGTAGAAAATAATTATGATAGCCTAAATTTGAGTTCTGAACAGGTTTATGAAAAGTCTGAGGTCTGAAAAAAAAATGCATAAAAGCCATCCTTGAAATCCTCCTATTTTTTCATTCACACAGTAAAATAGGTAGTAACTTGCATATCTGAAAGTTTTACACAGTGCAGAGGTCCTTATTATGATTATCATAAGCAAGTAAATATCATATTCCAATTACATATTCTCCTCTTAGAGGAAATTTGGATCTTGCAGGTAGAAATAATCATAGTTTGTGATAAAGTTTTTGAAAAATCAGAGCTATCCACTGATTCCTGGGATTAATATCTACTCTACTGCTTAGGTCATATTACATACTTTTCAGGAGACCCCTTATATTACTGGCTTCAAATACAAACAATATTTTTCTCTTGTTGGTCTCTTTGCCAGCTATTGCTCAGCTGGATTTAAGATAATTCAGCTGATATTGGCTGAAAGCAGCTGGACTTCATTCTAGGCCAAAGACTGGGTTCAAGTCAACTTCATTTCTTGCCACATTTCAGCACCAGTAGCTAGCCTGGCATACTCTTCTCATAGAGGAAGATAGGATTTCAAGGGGTCAAAACAATCCATACAGGTACATCTCTAGGCTTTTTTCACACAGGGCTCAAAAAGTAAGTCACATGGATAAATGCAGAGTCATTTCAGTGGCAATGTATACTCCTCCCATGGAGGTTGGAAGAGAGAGTATTTGCTGAACGTTATTATATTCTTCTATGTTTACCGTTTGTCACATCTTTTAAAGGCTGAACACTCATCTTCACTTCTACAAAACCTAAAGTAATGAGTGTCAAGAACTGTGAAGGATCTTATATATACAGATAAAAAGCAAAATATAGAATATAGTAACAGAATACTATATTTTTAAATAAGAATATATATTTATCAGGAATATATATTTTTAAAGTCAGTGAAAATACCTACCCTTTAAAATCTGGAGAGTATGTATTAATTTAAACGTAGGTATTTGTTCATTTTAATTGATGCACCTACTATAAAAAACACAGAGCTTAAGTATTCAGTTGATTACTTCTCACAACTGTTTACACTCCTGTATTCACACCGAAACAAGTGAAAAACTATGTCTGTCATTCAGAGAACCCCTTTATATCCCCTTCCAGTGATTCCTGCCCCCTTCCCCTAAGAGTAGGATTGTTGAGTGAAAAGGCAAATGTTTGTTACACTTTATTAGGACCTATGCAATCATTCTCTGAAATGTTTGTGACATCAGCAATATTTGAGTGTCCAATTGCTCCATATTTTTATCGATATTTGGTTTGGGCAGTGTTCTTGTTTGTGTTTGCTAGTCTAGTTATTCTATTGAGTATATTTTATCTAAATGTACTTTACATTGGATTTTTTGATGGCTAATGGTGTTAGGAAACTTTCTTTTGCTTTTTGGGCACTGCAGATCTTTTAAATAAAGTAACTGTTCAAATTTTTTATTCACATTAATTGAGTTGTTTATTTTTTGTTGTTCCACTGGAGTTCTTACATATTCCAAATATAAATCTTCCTTTACAGACATAGCAAATTTCTTCTCATTTATGTTTGTCCATTAATTTTTTTAAGTAATGTCTTGGTGAAAAGCAAAATTTTTTTTATTTTTATAAAGCCCAAATTAAATGTTTATTTTTTCCTTTAAGGTTATTGCTGCTTGGGTCCTATCTAAAAATACTTTTTAACCCTAATTGCAGAAAGCAATTCTCTTATGTTTTGTGGTAGAAACTTTGAGGCTCTATCACTTATGTTTAAATTTATGATCAATAATTAATTTTTGTATGGGGTGAGGTAGACAGGGGTTCTTTTGTTTTTTATACACTTATCCAGTTATTATAAAACCATTTATTGAAGTGGCATTCCTTGACTTTTTAAATTAACTTGTGGTTTTGATAAAAATTAATTGAAGGGTGTGTGTTTCTGGAATATCGGTTTTGTTCTCTTACATTGTTCAGTTATTTCTACTTCTGTTAACATCGTCGAATTTTCTATCATTTATATTCAGTTGTAAAATATTAGTTAATATTGTTTGTCTATGGGTTGCTGTTAAGTGTTCAAAATACACTCAAAATAAGTATTTTTATGTTACAATGACTTTTTAGACATTCACTTAACAAGTAATGTGATCTGAGAGTGTTTTCTTCTAATACAGGATTTTGTGTTTCCTGGAGTTTTAAAATCCCATGCTTTTAAAAAAAATTAGAATTTATGTCTTTATTATCTTTTTAAGTCATTGACAAAGGTGACACAAAAATGCCTGGATTCCTCTTTCTTTATATTTGCATCAAAGTACCTTAAATATTTATGTTTCTATCTGAATATCCTTTATGAATGTTAAACATCTCATGAATTTTTCCCATATTTTGTGCTTTCCTCCTTTCTGGTTTACACTTATACTTGCAAAAGAACAACTTTAGGAAATTTCCTAATAAAGAGTGTATAGGGAGCGAAATTTCTGAGACCTTTTGCGGCTGAAAGTTTTATTCTTTTTTCCTTATGCTTGATTAATAAATAGCTGGACATATTACCCTTAACCTAAAATAAATTTCTTTCAGTCTATTTAACTCATTGACATACTGTATGAGGTTTGGAAAGGTCATTCCTTTGAAGATGATATTTTTCACTTTCTGGAGCTTTTGATATGTTTATCATTAATCTTCTGATAATTTATGTCAATATACAGATGTTATTTAATTTGGGGGATTTGGCATTCACTGAGTTCATTACACTTAATACTCTCATCCTTCAACTCCAGGAATTGCTTTTACCTTTTTAAAAAAATTTTCATTCCCTCCATATTTATGTGTATTTATACCTAGAAATCCTACAGACCAGAAGTTGGACCTTTTAGATTGCATCTTTTTGTTTCCTATCTCTAGTTATATATATTTATTTCTTTTTCTTTCTCTTTTTGAAAATATTTCATCAATGTAAACATGTATTTTTATTTTAATAAACAGAATTTTAATTTATAAGATATGTTTGTTATATTATTTATTTTTGATATTATTTGCTCATTGCAGATACACTATTTTTATTAATATCACTAAGATTATCTAAGGGCTTCTTCATTTTTATGGTTCTCTGGATATTTTATTTCCTTTATTTTGGGCTATCTGTTTTGTATTCCAAGCTTTCCTCAACTACCTTGTGATTGTACACATATTTAAGAATGAGTCAATAAATATGTTGCAAATGTATTTTTGTAGGGTTGATCCAGACATCTTCACCTTTGGTGGTCAAAAGAAAATGTCCACTGCATTGGAAACTCTTAAATGTCAAAATTCTGAAATTTTTCTGAGACTATTATTTTTGCCTAGCTGCAAAGTTCTCTTATTAGGTATCAGAAGTACAGGATTCTGGTATTTTATGTATTGATTTGCAATTGGTTTGCTATTCTTAATTTTACATCTCAGTCCCACATTCTGTATTGCCGGTTCACTTTCTCAGTTCTGAGGGCCTTCAGTGGGTAAAGGCACAACTGACTCCTTCCTGACAGAGAGCACCCAATTTTTACTCTCAACTTAAGGTTTCTCAGTCTTACTTCCAACTTATGAACCCTTTTAAATGTATCTCTACAGATACTATTGTAGCCCTTATTTACATTCTTATGAGTTTATACATTTGAAATATTCTCATATTATCATTTGCCATCTTAGGAGAGAATTTCCTGCCATTATGAACATCCAAGCTAATTTTTGCTTTTTAAATGGGAGACTTTCCTTCTATAAAAGAAAAGTCATAATTATGGAAATAACTCTATGACCATATTGTCCACAGACTACTATTTACACTTTCATTCAAAAATATTAATAAATATTAATGTCTGTCCACTCCATATTCCTGGTTATTATTAAGATTTTTAATTATTCATATCTCATCTGCTTCATTGGATCGTATATGCTTAAATAATGAATGCTGCTACGCAGCATACCTTAATGGTTAAAAAAATCTGCTTATGTTAAAAAAAAGGCATAAAATGATGGGAAAAAAAGTCCATGTGGTCTTGGCAGTCTATTTTATGAAAATTTCTAAGTAACAACAGCTTTAAATTACTGAGTATTTTTTGTATGTCAGACACGCTTAGTGTTCACAATCACTTCACTTTAGTTTTTGTAGTAGAACTGAAATTACCAAGTATTCTCATTTAAAGACACAAAATCTTTGTCTTAGGTTAAAAATCATGTTTCAGGCTACAAAGCATAGAAAGGTCAAATAAAAAACTGGAGCACAAAATAACAGATTCTGCAACTTCTAGCCATAATAGAGTATCATATTATATTAAAATGTATTAAATTCAAATAACATTTAAATAAATTTATAGTTTTCTGTAAACTTACATAAAAATGTTATATAAAGTGATAAAAATTGAATTCTAAAAAGTATACAATAAATGTATTTTTAAAATGACAGGTTAGAAAGATACAAGGTATACTTTCCTTTTTACTTTCTAACTGAAAGGACATCTTTACTTTTAATTATGTTGATTATGAATCTCAATTGTCAGTCTTTCTATCATCTATCCACTTCGAGCACATAATGATGAGCAACACAAATATAACCCAATCAAATATCTTATTTGAAATCAGACAACTGTAAAGATGTCAAACATGGAAAAATATGTGTCTACTACCAGCAGAAAAGATAGTGTGTGATTAAAATAGTCATGAAAATAATAGGAATGCATTCACACACTCACTTACATAGTAAAATCACAGCTCATTAAAACAAACAATGGAAACAAACTTTGAAAAGCCGTAATTAAACGTTTTTAATTCCAGCTGTGTCAAAAACATTAAAACTACTTGTTCCTGGAATCGTAAATATATGTAAATAGGAAAATAAAATAGCTGGACAGTGTAGTAACTTGATACAGAATACAGTCATGTCGGCTTTGTTGACCATACTCCTGAAATGTTGCTTTTCAGGATGAACTTTTCTGCAAGTAATATGTCATGTGGTAAAAAGAAAACCCCACTGAAAAATGCTCATCCTTTTCTGCATTCATTATATCCTGAGATTGTTGAATTTCTTCAGGGCTTATTTTTCCTGTTTCCACTCAAACTATGCTCTTTTTGTAATGCAGCCACATTAGCAGACACAGCATCACACTCTTCATGCTGACAGGGATGCTGAAAATATTGTTGCTAAGCAACTGGATGCTGCTGCACATTGGAACTCCATTTTTTTCTGATGAAAGTGACAGGAGAAAGATAGCGACATCAATAGCTTTGTGATTTTTTTTTTTAGCTTAACAGCTGCAATGAAAGGAGACAATGATAGGCACAATGAAAGAGAAAGTCAGAAAAGGCTAAAAAAGAGGAGGACTGGATATAAAGAACTGTAAAAGAAATCCACAGATAAGAGAAGATTTAGTTCATAGAGATGGATAGAAGAGTGTTAGAAACTAATCCAGAAAATAAATTAAAAATGTGTATGAAGAAACTGTCTGTGTAAATCAGAAGCTCTACTAAGGAAGAAAACCAAAGATGAAATACAAAGTGTAGATCCTAAAATTGAATGAATTAGTGCACCGAACTTTCCTAACCTTCCATATTCCATGTCTTTTATATTAGACTTCCAGGCATGACTTTTATCTCAGAATCAGAAAACATGTCTGAAGTGAACATTTTTGGCCTTTGAAATGTACCAGATGGTAAAAATGAGACTCTGAAGGAATAATAAAAAGGTACCAGGGTAGATAGCTTTGACTATTTCCAAGGAATTGAAAATCTACACTCTGATTCAGACTAATGAAGAGAGGCCGTTTAAGTAATAATCACTTACAAAGAAAGAAAAGAAAAGCCTTTGAATAGTTTTGAATGCAAATGGACATGTACTGAACTGTCAAAAATGCAGGAGTGATAGCGATGACAGATGACTTCTTCTAACTTGAGTGACTATAAAATCAAGCCAAAGTTGTAAAAAAATTTGGCATATATACCACTAACAGTAAGATTATAAAATAATAAAAAGCTACAAATTTATCCATTTGGTATTTTGGATAAATATTTGACTCCTGGTTTTAAAACTTTCTGTGCATTATTTAACTTCTCTGAGCTTCAGTTTAGATTTCTGTAAAATGGCAGTAACATCTTATTTTTAGGGTTTGAGTTGTAAACGAATTATGCCAAAAACCTACCCATGCCCTGATTTTGTCCACCAAGAAGTGCAATATATTCACTAATGCTTATAGTATAAAATATTGACTGTGAAATGCACCAGTTTTTATTAATCTACACCATCAGTATCATTGCTCTACCAACTGTTGGTTGAGTAAGCAGCTAAGAAATACTATTTATTAGTAATCTAAAGCTATATTTTTTAATAAAAAATTTCTTCCTATTCTTCATTTGCCAAAAATGGAGAAAGGAAGAACTAAAATTTTCACTTATGAAATACTACAGTTCCGTCTCTTCAAGTTTCAACATCTGGGTTGTAAAGGTAGTTGGGGGACTTTATCCATGCTGATCAGTTCAGCCCTGGTTTGAAACAGTGATGGGTCCACGTCTGTGATAAGGTGAAAGAAATTAGAAACCTGAGGTAAAGAAACAGCAAACTATTGATTCCACTCTGATTATCTTTGTGCCAGTTAGTTCCTGGCTTGAGTCCGCATGCTGGGACCCAGCTCCTACCCCTCCGGGGAAGGTGCATGGAATCAGGAGATCTAATTCTGGAAGCCAGATCCTTTGACTAGAGGTTTGTATTAACTACAGATTTTAAAAAACACCAATCTCTTCAAGCTAAGGATTAGAAACATACAAGGAACAGGAAAAGAATAGAAAAAGAGGGGTTGGCTCATGGGCAAAATAAAACTAACAGGCTGAGAAGTATTTTGCACTTAAAAAAAGTTTACAATAATATAATTCACTTTTTTGCTAGTAACCTACAGATAGAAACTATTTTTTGCATTTTGCTATTATTAATATACAATTACATGAGCAACATTATGGTCACTAAACTCCCCCTATTATCAAGTCCCCACCACACACCCCATTACAGTCACTGTCCATCAGCGCAGAAGGATGCTATAGAATCACTACTTGTCTCCTCTGTGTTATACTACCTTCCCCGTATCCCCCTACCCATCCCCACCCCCACTACACTATGTGTGCTAATTGTAATAGCCCTTTATCTCCCTTTTCCCTCCCTTCCCACCCATCTTCCCCAGTCCCTTTTCCTTTGGTAACTGTTAGGCCATTCTTGGGTTCTGTGAATCTGCTGCTGTTTTCTTCCTTCAGTTTTTTCTTTGTTCTTATACTCCACATATGAGTGACATCATTTTGTACTTGTCTTTCTCCACCTGGCTTATTTCACTGAGCATAATACCCTCTAGCTCCATCCATGTTGTTGCAAATGGTAGGATTTGTTTTCTTCTTATGGCTGAATAATATTCCATTGTGCATATGTACCACATCTTGTTTATCCATTCATCTACTGATGGACACTTAGGTTGCTTCCATTTCTTGGCTATTGTAAATAGTGCTGCAATAAATATAGGGGTGCATATATCTTTTTCAAACTGCTGCATTCTTAGGGTAAATTCCTAGGGGTTGAATTCCTGTGTCAAATGGTATTTCTATTTTGAGTTTTTTGAGGAACCTCCATACTGCTTTCCACAATGGTTGTACTAACTTACATTCCCACCAGCAGTGTAGGAGGGTTCCCCTTTCTCCACAACCTCTCCAGCATTTGTTGTTCTTAGTCTTTTGGATGGTGGCTATCCTTACTGGTGTGAGGTGATATCTCATTGTGGTTTTAATTTGCATTTCTCTGATGACTAGTGATGTGGAGCATCTTTTCATGTGCCTGTTGACCATCTGAATTTCTTCTTTGGAGAAGTGTCTGTTTAAGCTCCTCTGCCCATTTTTTAATTGGCTTACTTGCTTTTTGTTTGTTGAGGTGCATGAGCTCTTTATGTAATTTGGATGTCAACCCCTTATCGGATATGTCATTTATGAATATATTCTCTCATACTGTAGGATATCTTTTTGTTCTACTGATGGTATCCCTTGCTGTGCAGAAGCTTTTTAGTTTGATATAGTCTCATTCATTCATTTTTGCTTTGTTCCCCTTGCCTGGGGAGACAGAGAAACTATTTTTATGTATTTCCTATAGGTAAAGAAATCTAAGGAATAGCCTTTCTGCAAGGCTTTATTGTTCTGCTTTCTAAATCTGCTTTGTTTTAGCTTGCATTACTTGCTTTGTAGCTTGTGGTGTGTATCCCCCTTTCAAGATGCAAGAACATTACTTTTTCATCCATCAATTAACACACCTTTCACTGTGCTAAACAAAATCACTGTTCAGAACTCATATAATCTTATATTATCCCCAGAAATAGTAACTGTTATTAATGTCAACTGATAAATAACTGGCAAAGTACCTCTTCCAAAGTCACAGAAGGAAAAAAAACAGCTTATAATGCCTGATCCCCCAAACCCATGTCTTTAGCTAAACTAAATAGCAACTTAAACGGTTTCCATAACTAGTGTTTTGTGGATTTCACATGCTGCTTTGCAAATCTCCAATGATGTTCATGTTTGATCTCTATTCATTTTGACATCATAATATATTCAAGAGGTTGTATTTGTTTTTAACAATATCAGAGATTATTTTCTTCTTGTGGTAGTAACTCTTCTATTTTTTTATTAAGGTATTATTGATATACACTCTTATGAAGGTTTCACATGAAAAAACAATGTGGTTACTACATTTACCCATATTATCATGTCCCCACTCATACTCCAATTCAGTCACTGTCGATCAGTGTAGTAAGATGACATAGATTCACTGTTTGCCTTCTCTGTGCTACACTGTTTTCCCAGTGATTCTCCACACCATGTGTACTAAACATAATACCCCACAATCCCCTTCTCCCTTGCTCTCCACCCACTCTCCCACACCCCTCCCCTTTGGTAACCACTAGTTCCTTCTTGCAGTCTCACAGTCTGCTACTATTTTGTTCCTTCAGTTTTACTTCGTTGTTATACTCCACAAATGAGGGAAATCATTTGGCACTTGTCTTTCTCCGCCTGGTTCATTTCACTGAGCATAATATCCTTCAGCTCCATCCATGTTGTTGCAAATGGTAGGATTTGTTTCCTTTTTATGGCTGAATAGTATTCCATTGTGTATATGTACCACCTTTTCTTTATCCATTCATCTACTGATGGACACTTAGGTTGCTTCCATATCTTGGCTCTGCATCCTCTCCAGCATTTGTTGTTCTTAGTCTTTTGGATGGTGGCCATCCTGACTGGTGTGACGTGATATCTCATTGTGGTTTTAATTTGCATTTTCCTGATGATTAGTGATGTGGAGCATCTTTTCATGTGTCTGTTGGCCATCTTAATTTCTTCTTTGGAGAACTGTCTTTTCATACTTTCTGCCTATTTTTTAATCGGTTTATTTGCTTTTTGGGTGTTGAGGCATGTAAATTCTCTATATATTTTGGATGTTAACCCCTTGTTGGATATGTCATTTACAAATATATTCTCCCATACTGTTGGATGCCTTTTTGCTCTGTTGATGGTGTCCTTCACTGTACAGAAACTTTTTAGTTTGATGTAGTCCCATGAGTTCATTTTTGCTTTTGTTTCCCTTGCTCGAGGAGATGCGTTCAGAAAGAAGTAACTCATTTCTATTAATTGATAATAATATTAATATCAATGAGTATTGTGGTAGCAGCTGAAAGTTCCTGGCTCTATATCAGGAATGTAATATGCACTCTTTATTCCTGTTTTACTCAGGTACATTTAATCAAGTGCCTCCTCTGATTAATCTGCTCACATCTTTAGAAATATGAGGATGAATGTGAATTAGAATGAGTCCCTAATTTTGAGGATCTCCTCAGCTTGTAAAGGGCAACAAATCTGAAAGTGAGGAAGTACAAGAGAGTGACATTTGGTTATAATCTTACAGGATATGGATGTGATGATTTATTTTATGTACCACCTTGACTGGGACACAAGGTGCTTAGAAATTTGATCAAACATTATTCTGGGTGTGTCTGTGAGGATGTTTCTGGGTGAGATTAACATTTGGTTTAGTAGGCGGAGTAAGAAGATTGCCCTCCTCCATGTGAGTGGACTTCATTGAATCTGGGGGAAACCTACATAGAACAAAAGGCAAGGTCAGAGGATTCTCTCCCTGCATGACAGCGAAGGCTGAGACCTCCAGACAGGGGCGTCAGTGCTCCTGGGTCTCAGGCCTTTGGTCTCCAACTGGAGCTGCACCACTGGCTCTCCTGGGCCCCCAGCATGCAGACAGCAGACCACAGGGCTTCTCAGCCTCTGTAATGAGCCAATTCCCTATGATAAATAACTTTGTGTATCTCCTATTGGTTTGGTTTCTCTGGAGAGCTAATATAGTGGAAAACTAAGAACACAAAGGGAGAGTCACTTCCAAACCTGGGAGAACGGTGAAAATGATGAATGACGTTTTTATGGAGGAAGCCAAAAATGAATTAAATTTTGTAGTGAACCATTTATTGCCAGAATTCCTTCCACACATGCTTGTCTTTTTACTTTCCTCCCTTCTTTCCTTTATTCCTTCATTTCTTTCCTTCTTTTTCCTTCCTTCCATTGACCCTTCCTTTGATGATTAAGTGTGGCCCCAGGCTTCCATTATCCCCCAAGAAATTTCAAGATTCCAGTATAACGGAAGCAGATCTCACTGAAATTCTTGGTTTACAGAGAAAAGCCACCATGGAAATATTCAAAGGTGCTAGGGCTCCCCTCATGAATTTTCCACAGGCTTGATGAAGTGAATGTTCTTTGGACTTTCCGAGAGGACGTAGTGAGGGAATAAATAGAACAGATCTTGCATAATAAATCAACTTGAGCATTCCAATCCCCCTAAGCCTTTGGATACCTTTCTAAATACCTTCTGGTATTTTAATGTATTGTAGATCTTTTAGGGTTGATAATTCAATCAGCCAACCAAGCAAACTACTAGAGCCATTACTAGCTCCTCAATCTGTCAATAAATGTGTGTTGATTTGACTTATATTCACTATATTCTGGTCCCACATCTGTGACTACAAATTGGAAAACTCATGCAATTCTCTTGTTAGATAGCATATCTTCTCAAGGTCACACTTCAGATCTCACTCTTTAAGACCTGCTGGGAATTCAGACTAGTTCCACATAGTTTTAGAAGCAGGAAAATGTGGTGGGGATAGACACTGAGAAGAATTAGCAATCTCTTGTAACAAAACCACCACCACTGGGCAAGCCATTATGGATTCTTCAGGCAAGTGGAGAGTATCCTCCATTTGGAGGGAATGGAAGGGCTACTTCTTCTAGTAAAGAAAGTTCAGTAGGATTTGAGAGTCCAAGGTTTCCAACTTCACTGGAATCTGGCCACATACCTGATTCCAGTTTTCAAGATCTTATCCCTTCCTGAGATACACTGCATATTTAGGAATATAACATGTTGTAATTCAGCCACCTGCAAGATTAGATTTGGGATATTGTTTCAGAAATCTCAGCCTCATGGCTACAGAAGATAAGTGTTTCTTTCAGACCAGTCATAGAAGCTTTCACATCCCTTGTATGGACCTTGAGTTGAGAACTAACTCAGAGCCTTGAGCTTAGTATTTTATTTCCACATGTTCTCCAGGGTACTTATGAGATGCCAACAGAATCCTTATATTTACTAACATTTTCTGTGGCACCAAATACTTTGTCAGCAAGAATTTGCCTTTTATAGGTACTCGAATTATCTACAGGTAATAATTTCCCACTGCATGCCATGAGCTACCATTGCCTCCTTATCACTGGAGAGTCATTAATGCCATTAAATATAATCAGCTCAATTCCAGAGTACCCAAAATTAATTCATAAAATGTATACTTAAGATTCTTTTCTGTGACAATGCTATCAGTATACACTTTTGTATTAGTCAGAGTTCAGCAAGAGAAGCATAACCACTCTTACGTGTGAAGGGACACATGTGTTGCAGGGATTTGACTTCATACAATTGTGGCAGCTGGTTAAGCAGTCTCTTTATGACTGTTGTTTTTGTGTCTGATGCTGGAAGTTGAAATCCAAATGGCATGAAATCAGGATGTAAAGACAGTGAGGAAAAAAGAAAAACTTAACTCCATGAGAATGAGCTGGGATCCATGAGCTCCAGCAGTCTGGAATTACAAGGAAAGCCTGGGAATTCAGGTTTATCTTGCCATCTCCAACCCTGTTAACAGGGAATCCTAAAGGACAAGTTGGAACCTGTCTTCACAGTGCTAAATACACAGCTGGTCCCAGATGCAGAAAAGCTAAAAGATGTGGCTCAGTTGCTGGTCCAAAGCTTTCACATTCCAATTAGGTAGGCAGCAGATAAGCAAAAACATGTTAGATACAAAACACTTTCCCCCCAAATTCCAACTATAAAATGGCTGTTGCTTTACTACTGATCTCCAAACCTCAGGAAAAATGTCTGTTATTACTCAGGCTGACTAGAACATGTAGGGAAAAGGAATTTGGGGAAATATAATTCAGTCTAACCAACTGACACATTACAAAGAGGACACTGTAGAGAAGCCAGCTTAGCCATGCACAAGTATGGCAATTACCAGCCAATAAATCAAATTTAGAAATTACCAGCATGTTTACCATAACCTGTGCCCATAGTCGCTTATTGCAATCCTTCCCTTTGAATTCCTTTAAATATAAATATAATATGCTAACATATTCTTGTATTTTTTAATAGAGCTCTTCTGCCAGTCTAATTGTATCAATTTGTAGATAACCTTTCTTTTGTCTAGGGTTTCTTCTAATATTTCCCATTGATATATTTTACCAGTGTGTATTTAGGTATGGAATTAATACTTATTAACCTTCTAGGACTTACTCTACCTTTTCAATCTGGAGATAGGTAACTTTCATCATCCTTAAAACTGGCTGCCATTCTTTCATTTAACATAGCTTCTATCATGTTCTGGCAATTTTTAGGACTGTTCACAAGTATACCTCTCCTTTATGTATATGTTAGAATTGTACATCACATTACTGTAGAGTGAGGATTGGATATGTGACTTACTTTTGATCAATGTACTCTCCCTAGAATGGCATACATCCCCTTTCAGGACAGTCTTTAAAGTCCGGTGCATAATTTGCTCTGTCCTTTTTCCCTGATCAGGAAAAATAGCATTTCTCTAGCTGTAAATGCTTCATTAATTTATGTTGGTAGCTGGGATAACTGGTTGGACCTTCATGAGTGGCCTAAAGTTCCAGAGTTCCTGAAGGCAGTGTTCTAACTACCATATCCTTCACTTCATATGGTAAATAAGCCCCTCATTCTTTCTATTAAATGGATCCATCTGACTTCACTTCTGCTTTCCTAAGTTAAAGATTGGCTGATGCACTGACATTTTACAAAATATGCTGGATATATAAGGGGTAATGAACATAAAACCTATCATGTACATGTTTCACAAAAACTGAGATAGATCTTGATAAATGTCCTCTACTTGTCAAGGATGTTTAAGGGCTAGAAACTGCTTCAGCCAACAATCAGATGACTGCAAATGGACTCTACTGTCAGAGATGAGAACATAGCAATCACCATATGTATACACCTCACTTATATTTTCTCATACCATCTCGATCTGCTCTGTCCAACACAGTAACCACTAGTCATGTGTGCTATCATTAAGCATGTGAAATGTGGCCATCCAAATTAAGCTGTGTTTTAAACATAAAATACACACTGGACTTCAAAATGTTAGGATAAGAAGAAATCAAAACAGAACAGATCTCATTATCAATTTTTTTATATTGAGTACATGTTGAAATGACAGTTTAGTTATAATTGTTTAACTAAAGTATATAATATATATTAATTCCTTCTGTTTCTATTTTAGATTTTTAACCAAATTGTATTTTAAACAAAAAAATAGACACTGGATTTCAAAACATTGGGATAAGAAGAAACCAAAAAAAAAAAAAAAAAAAGTGAATTATCTCATCATTTAAAAAATATTGAATACATGTTGTTTAAAGTATGTAGTAAATATTAATTTTATTTGCTCCTATTTTAGATTTTAAGTTTTTCTATGAATAAAATTGAATTATGTATTTGCCTTTCATAATTTACACTTTGAAAATCAAATATTTCTATTATCTATGGAATGATTTCTAGTGAATTTTTCATTAAATAATCAATATGCCAAAGTTCTAACAATGTTTAGTACTCCTTCTTAAAGGAAATTTCTTTAGAGATTTATTTACTAATAGGTTTAAATTAATATTTACATATTTTCAAAAGTTCTATAAGGTTAATATCTTTGCCTATTCAATTTTAACACTGACCAATATTGGTCAATAACAGATTTGTTTATAGATAATTTGTTAATCGAGATAACATTTGATATTTTATATCAGACATCCTAGAAATATCTATCCCTCAAGGTTTTATTAAAAATAGGATTAGAAATATTCAAGTCTGGATTTACATCAATATCAGGCTTTTAAGATGTAAATTTCTTTCCTGGTCCCTCAAATATATCTTTCAATTTGACTTAAAATTTATGACTTTCAAATTTGATCAGAGGCCAAAATTGTTTCTTATCCACCATTGAACTTACTAAGCCCATACCACAAAGTTAATGATATAAGTGATCCAATTTCTTCTATTCAAAAAGCACACTGGCCTATAACTCAAGTGCCAAAGCACTCCAAATATGAATTTCATTGAATGTCATCTTAGGAAGAGAGGGAATAATGTAAAAAGTATCTTTTATGAAGTATATTAAGACATTTCCAAGTCTTTTGATAATATTATATACAGGACCTATATTATATGTATGTAGTGAGATGTTGATAGTTTTCAAAATTATTGTAATACTGGATATAGACGAACATCTAAACCACCTGGACTACTGATAAGAGTATCTGCTAGGAAACAAATGTTTGCTAAGTTTTACTTTTGTATGACACTTTTTGCTTTTTCAAATTATTTTCACATATTTTCATAAAATAATTCACTTTAAAAACAGTATTACAAGAAAGAGATAGGTATAATAATTAAAATCAAACATATATTTATGCTCACTATATGATAGGCAATCTTCAAAGCAGTTTATAAGTACTAACTCATTTTTTTAAATCTCCACAATAACATTAGATACCATAATTATTTCTTCCTTAAAAATGAGGGAACTACAGAACAGAAAATAGCAGTAAAAACTTGTTAAAATTTCCCTTACTATAAGTGGTAGAACTAGGATTTGAAACAGCCATTTTAATTCCATAATTACACTAATTTTATAGAGAACAGTAAGCACCTTGTTCCAAGTTCTATAATGTATACATATAGCCAGGACCACAATCCAGATTATTGGATTTAAAGTTTATTATTCCCTTGATTACATGGGAATCTATAGTGAAGAAAGTATGAGAGAGAGAAGAGACAGAAGGGAAGAAAGGAACAATAGAGTGAAAGTATAAACAATTTGAACAGTATAATATTACCATGCAAGTTTTTAACATTAGGTCTAATCATTTTTTCTAATAATTAAAATATGAATCAAGTATATATAGCCTGCTAATAGACTTTTAGGTTCAATTTTAAATTCTCTATAATATGAGAAATGCTTTGATATTACATTTGTAACTCTTTCTCTATGTGATGCTATGGATCAACCCATTTAAAGAACACAAAGAGGGATAGGAAATTACAAGAAAAAATTTTAGGTGTAAATATGGAGGGACAATATAAATATGGCAAGTCCATCTAAATGTATCTATGTATTAAAATAAACCACAACCAAAAGCCATAGTAGTTATGAGTGTGTGTGTGTGTGTGTGTGTGTGTGTGTGTGTGTGTGAACACTGGAAAGCTGACTTTAAAGTGTATATGGCATTAAAATGAACCATGAAGAGCCAACATGATCTTAAACTATCCTGACGAAGATGGACGAAGTTAGCAGATTTAAAGTATCTGATAATTAAGCATTCTTCTAAGGCTTAAGGATAGGCAGATAGACTAATGGAACCGATTAGAAATAGAAATTAGACCCAAACATACATAGTAATGTAGTTTTATGTCATGGTCATAACAGAGCTGGCATCTGTATAGAGGCTCAACAAAAGTGAACTTTCCTCACCAAGTCTAATTTAACTACCAGCACTGCTAAGTATCTCATCTGACAACAGCAAAGACAAATGCTGTCCTGATAAAGAGCTATTAATATGGGACAATTCTCTAGAGACCAGCCAGACACTTAGTGGCAGATTGGTAATACTGGATCCCATCCAATATGGAGATGTCATCTACTTTGCTTTACTGAAATAAACATGGAGTGCCTACCAGGGACATGCACTTCATGTCTACAACTCTTCTGCCAGTATCAAAATCTGTGAACTTAGAAATGATTTTCTTATGGTCTAGTATTCCATTCAAAGTTGCTTTTGTCAAGGACTTTACTTCGTATCAAAATAAGTATTACAATTGGTTCCTGCCTATGGAATTCATTAGCCTTACTAAATCACTTAGAAGATTCTCCCATGAGAGAACAGCAAAGGAGCATAATAGCCTACTGAAGATTCAATTACAGCATCAGTTGAGAAAGAACACTCTGAAAATGATATTTATACCTTCATGGATGGAGTATTTACACTGAGTAATCATGTTATATGCTTCAATTTAGCCCATGCTCAAAAAAATGAGTCCAGAAATCAAAGGTTTATTAGGAGTTACTCCTCTTACTATTACACATAATAATACACTCACATAAGTTGGGCTTTCTATCCCCACAATTTTGGCCACTGCTAATTTGAAGGTCTTCGTTCCCGTGGTAGATGACCATGGTCACCTCACTTGACCACTTAAGGAACCCAGACCAATTAAAGTGCTAGTTGGGTGAGAATTAACCAAGAAACAGATGGTTGAAGAAGGAAAATCTAACAATCATAGCCCTTGACCTGTTACAGAAACAAGAACTGAAGTGATTATGTACATTTTCTTCCTTTTGAATTTTGTGTATACACATACACATACATATATACTCACATACACAGGTTATGTTAGCTATCCTTTTATACTAAATACTCTTCTGTCTTTTATTCTTAGCATTCTATATAAGAATTCCTAATGGTAGTTAGCTTTATAACTTAATCTCCTACATTAAAGAATATTCTGGAGTCACTGTGATTGAATGAGAGAAGTAATTTACATTCCTTAGAAATGGATACTGGAACTGTTATCCAAGGATCATAGTATCAGTGTTGGGATTTTGATTATCACATTATTGTAGAGATAGTGAAAGTGCCCTGATTTGTACAAAAGACAATTACATGTTATTAGCTGAAAGCATAAAACAAACTGTAATGACATGAAAGTTAAAATACATGGAAGAGCATGTGTGAATGCTGAGTGACCAACGAAGTCAACTGGAATGGTAATTACTTTACTCCATTCCAAATCACACCCCCTCACTAGGATGCTAAGACTGGAGGAGACACTATAAACATCCTTTTTACATTCTCATTTGACTTCTTACTGGGCTCTACTAAAAGATCACTGAAAGATGACTTGAAAACAGGAGTTAGGGAGAATCAACATCTTACTTTTCTCCTTTTGACTCCTTGTCAGCGATACTCCAATTACTTTTGGCTCACCAAAACTAATGTATCATGCACCCTCAAACATATCAGCACCAGCTGAGCAGTAATTTCCCCTCAGAGATCTGAGTCCCAGCTTCACATATACCCTTTCAAGTTTCTCTATTCTTATAATATTAATTGCTTCCATTTGTTCCTTAGCCCAAGAGTTGGAAGCTGCTTTTCCTGTCATGATCACATTCTATCTTGAATTTGTTTTTTTCTAGCCCTCTAACACCTGTATCTATTTCCCTAAATTACACCCTCTGTGATGGAAGCCTTATGGGGTCCCTTTATTATTAGCCTGAAATTGATTGATATGCCATTGCTTGTAACCAGCAACATAAGCTATAAACATTCTGGAAGTTCCTTGTACTAAGTTCTTTCATGAACGGATGATTTTGTACACTTATCCCCCCTCCCGCCACATGGAATGTCTTATAGTGACTCATTGTTCAGGACGCAAATTGACAGTCACATGATTTCTAAAGCAATCCTTTCTTTCCTTGCTTAACATACAGTCAATTCTGTGGAAAGTTTCTTTTTGCCAAGGCTATAATGTTATATATCACTCTTTTTAACATTCATTAAAATTAGTTGAAAAGGTTTGTTTATATATCTTTCTCATTAAACTGTGAGAGTTATAAAGGCAGAAATCCTGTTTTTAAATGTTCATCATCTAACACAATACCTACCATATAACAGAACATAAATGATGAATGATTTAAGACCTTCAGTCCTTTTATTCTCTTTCTAAATTGTGGCAGATATATTTAATTCCTAAAAATCGTTGCAGCTGCTTACTGTAGAGATTATGATAGGATTTATTTCAGTTTCTTACAAAAATACCCAAATTTAATTTCTGCACATCTCTTACTTTTGAAGTCTTTTTACCCCAATTACAATATATCCTAGCCACACTTAAAGTATTTTAAGTACTCAATATTGTATGCATATGTGATTAATAGCTATCAAATTGGACAGAGTAGATATGGACTATTCAATCATGGCAGAAAATTCTCTTTATCAGTGCTGTTCCAAAGCAAACCTCAAGAATTTTTCATCACACATTACATATGCATTTATACATATTTAATACAAACAGCCTTGAGGCACTATTACTGTTTTTCAAACACAAGTCTACTTACAAACTAATGTGTACAGTATGCTTTTGTAAGTTAATAGACATCTGCTCACTGAACCCTGTGGTTCTCTACTAAGAACTTGTGGCTTAATTTGAACCACAGAGAAAAAAGTTTTCAACAGCATCTGAATGCTATCAGAGTGGTACGGGCAATGCAGTAACTTTGACATAAAAATTAAATTCATACAGCAACTGAGGCTTCCTGTTCATTGGTCAACTAATACTTTATTGAATTCATTTCCCTTCCTATGAATTTGTTTAGGCAGTGTACAGGATAGTATTTCTCTAAAGTTTCCACCAGACAACCTCTGAGAAAGGAGAATGAATCTATAACCCCAGAAGTCTGGTAGAATAAAGACTGGTGGAAGTAACTCTTTCATTTATGACAGTTTTGCTGGTCCACCTTAAGAAATGTTTCTTTCTACTCCATAACGTATTTTTTTGACTTTAGTATTAAAAAAAATTGTTTCTGAAAAAAATTTCCACTAATAGCCCAATAGTATCTGCCATGCTTACAGTTTTCCATAGTCCCTGGACTATCACTGGCTAGCTCTAGGAAAATACATGCACAATCTGAGAAACACAGATGTGGACACTGGAGAAACATGGCACAGTAAACCTATTTTCTCCAAACAGAACAAAGGCATGAATATTAATATTGAACGATATGATATTAACATGTATAATTAAAAACATAACTCACTGTGTTTTTAATATTAATGTTACATATAGATTTCCTATGGATGGCATAGTGTATTACTATATACTATATATATATTATAATCATTTATAGCAATATTAATAGTTTATAATACTCTTACTAGTAGTATTAATAGTATAGGTTGCTTATAAAACTGATTTGGTCAATGACACAGATTTATCAAATTCTGGAATACCAACTCATTTTTAAAAAGCTTCATTTGGGATTGTTATTTAAAATAGAGGATAATTTATCAGTGTCTAATGAGAAATATAAAGGCTAATAGGAATAAATAGAGCTTCTGGTTAATACGTTCAGCAAAAAATGCAAGACACATGGATATAAAACTACATGGGATATAACTTAGCATGGATAGCATCAGATACAGAAAAATTTATTAGTCAGATATTTAACTTGCAAGGCACTATTTATTTTGAAGTATTTATCGTTTCATTTAATTGCATTAATTGTGTGCCTTAAGGGGTGAGGCACTGGGCTTTACCAAGCTCTAGTCTTACACTCTCATCCCGTGCTAAATTCTATAAACATAGATTAACTCTTAACTGTTACCAAGGGGAGATGGATGCACAGGATTATGTGTGACTGCAACGTGGCTAAGTCTACAAAAAGTACCCAGGAAAGACCAATTGAGTAGGGGGCAATGTGGCTTTCATTGAAAACGGGCTTGGATGGGGACCTGTACACCTTTCCTGTATTTCCTTCTGTATTTTCATGAGGGTTGGTCTTTTTTCTGCTAGATTATGTCTTTATATTTGTTAAATTACTCCATCAAGTTACAGTCAGGTTTGTTGGCTTAAAACCATTCTTGTGCAATTTCATACACATCTTTGTGGATGTAAGATGGGACAATTTTATGATTTAGCAACCGGTAAGGTCAATTTTCAAAAACTAAAATGGGAAATTTTACTTTAAAACTCGAATATTATCTCTCAATATTTTTTCTAACATGAAAAAACAATTAGAATTGAGACCTAAGAGTCTCAATTAAAGAAACCCACATATCATAAACAGGGTTTCTGCTTTCAGTAACTTATTATGTGTAAAAGAACAGCAGTAGTGTAGTGATGTACAGTGAATCTATTTGAGCTTAGATAAAACTAGAGTCATGTTTTAGCATTATACTTTAAAACACAGTTTTTATCTTTAAACATAAAAGGTGCAAGTGTAAGTATTGAGATTTGAAAACTTGGCAAGAACTATTCATTGAGGAATTTTTATCATTTATTGTATGTACCAGTTAGTTATCTTCAAAAATATTTCTTTAGAAATGGATTATTTTTCAAAAGAATCATTAGTTATATAATGTATACTTATTGTCATTAATAATGGGAATTATAATATTAACATAAAAAATAACATTCTTTGTTTCAAGATTTTCAAATAAAATTCAATGTAGAATTCCGAATATAGTTCAGATAATTTAAAATGAGACACTTTAAGATATTCAAAATCACTATGTGCCAAATCATATTCAAACAGACTAATTAATCACAAGTGATATATACTCAATACATCATAAAATATTTTCCTCTATTATTCTAAATGTGTTTTAGGATAAAATTTCTGATTAAACAGTAAATAGTTTTCCTCTAAAATCAAGAACATGTGGGTGAATGAACCTTCCAAAATATTTGGTATATAACTTTGTGGTAAGTAGGCTGATCATTTGAAATATTAAATAATAGTATTCAATTAGTAAGAACAAAATTTATTATTTTTAGATAAATTTGCCTGGTATTTCTATCATTAACATGTTTTAATCCATTAAAATTTACAACAGCTGGTATTTTAAAAAATTCCTAAAAGAAATGAAAAATATGAACTCTGTCACTTGTTGATACACATTATATTCCCATGTTGATAATCTAAATAAATTCAACAATTTTTTCTTTTTTTACTGGGGATTTCAATAACTTTTCAATAACTGAAATCAATGAATGATAATATACATCGGACCACTTACACAGTAAAGCTTTCACCTAAGATGAGTAACCAAAGAGACAGAGCAAAAAAGAACATGCCTCTATATACTAATCTAGAAGTGACACATTGTTTTTACCACATTCTATTTACTACAATAAGTCACAAAGTATAGGCCACCTGTAAGGGGTGTGGAACTAGTTTTTACCTTTTGAAGAGCTAAGTATAAAAGAATGTTTGGGAGATTAAAGATGGCGGCATGAGAGGTGAGATGGAGAACTCCTCCCAAAACCACAAATAGTACAAAAATACAGTTAATTAATACAACTAGCCCTAGAATGGCAACAGGAAAGAAGGCTGAACCAGACTGCATACAGACCTCATAAACAGAGCAGACATTACGAAACAGGGTAACATACAAAAGCCTTAATCCAGCAGGACCCGAGCCCTTCCCCCAACCCAGCTCACCAGCGGGAAGAAGAGAAACAGAGTGGGGAGGGGGTGGAAGCTTGGGATGGCTGAATGCCTAGCCCTGGAGATCTGCTTTGTGAGCAGAAACCTGTATTGTGTGGTGCTCTGGAGGATGGGGAGCTGGGATAGGTGGAGTGCTTGAGAGACTGACATTCCAGCTATTTGGGAGGAGGGGATCCACATCTGGCTGCTCTGTGTCAGAGGAAAGGCAGGCAGTCTGAGAGGCTTCCTAGAGGCCAGAGGGCTGCTGAATAGGTGGGGTATGCATGGAGCTTGCTGCACGGGGGAAGAGAGAGCTGGACAAGGTTGTCTGGGAATGATATAACTAGCTGGTTGGGAACTTTGAGGAACTTCAGGTGCTCCATCATGCTGGCTGCCTACTCAGCTCCAAGGACCCCCACTGTGACATGCACCTGGCTGCACTTTCGTCCTAGCATGCCGGCACTGGTTGGCAAACTGGCAGTCACAGTACAAGCATCAGGCCAGCTAGAGGGAGGCCCCACGTACAACAGCTACAGATGCAAAGAACAGAGGCTTACATGTGTGTGCTTGGCCCACTGGCTATGACACTGGAGACAGGCACCACAGACAGGAAACAGGAAACAGATCTTTCCTCTCCCCAGGCACAAGCTGTACTCCCCTACGACCCCCAACCTCACTGAAGGGGCTGAGCAGCTCAAGAGACTGGAGCAGCTGTGCACTAGTGGGCACCACACAGAAATATGAAATGTCAAAAGAACATGGTGCAGACCAAAATCTCACAAACCGCAGAAATAGGGCCAAATGAAACTGAACTCACCAATCTTCCTGAAAATGAAAGAGAGTTCAAAATAAAAATTATAAACATGCCTGTGAAGGTAAAGAAAAATATTCAAGAACTCAGGAACGAATTTAAGTCAGAGATTCAGTCATTAAGAAATTCCATACCTGAAATGAAACATACAATGGAGGGATTTAAAAGCAGATTAAATGTAGTAGAAGAGACGGTAAAATGAATAGAAATTAGAGAAGGGGAATACAAAGAAGCTGAGGCACAGAAAGAAAAATGGATCTGTAAGAATGAAAGAATATTGAGAGAACTGTGTGACCAATCTAAACAGAACAATATCCGCATCATAGGGGTACCAGAAGAGGAAGAAGAGAGAAAAAGGGATAGAAGTGTAATTGAGGAAGTAATTGCTGAAAAATTCCCCAAACTGGGGAAGGAGATAGTCTCTCAAGCCATGGAGGTGCACAGATCTCCCAACACAAGGGACCCAAGGAAGACAACATCAAGACATATAATAACTAAAATGGCAAAGATCAAGGATAAAGACAGACATTTAAAAGCAGCTAGAGAGAGACAAAAGATCACATACAAAGGAAAACCCATCAGACTATCATCAGATTTCTCAACAGAAACCCTACATACAGGCCAGAAGGGAGTGGCATGATATATCTAATGCAATGAAACAGAAGGCCCTTGAAGCAATACTCTACCCGACAAGGTTATCATTTAAATTTGAAGGAGGGATTAAACAATTTTCAGATATGAAAAAGCTGAGAGAATTTACCTCCCACAAAGCACCTCTACACTGCATTTTGGAGGGACTCCTATACATGGAAGTATTCCTAAGGCTAAACTGATGTCACACCAGGTATAGAAAAAGACTATGGAATATGATTAATAACATACAAAGAATGGAGGAGAAAGAAAAAGGAGGAAAAAGAAGATTATTTAGGTTGTGTTTGTAATAACACACAAAGTGAGTGAAATTAGACTGTTAGATAGTAAGGGAATTACCCTTGAACCTTTGGTAACCACAAATCTAAAGCCTAGAATGGCAGTAAGTACATACCTATCAATAATCACCATAAATGTAAATGGTCTGAATGCACCAGTCAAAAGACATAGAGTCACTGAATGGATAAAAAAACAAGACACAGCTGTATGCTGCCTACAAGAGACTCACTTCTAACCCAACGACATACACAGAATAAAATTGAAGGGATGGAAAAATATATTTCATGCAACAAACAGTGAGAAAAAAGCAGGAGTTGCAGTACTTGTATTAGACAAAATAGACTTCAAAACAAAGAAAGTCACAAGAGACAAAGAAGGACATTACATAATGATAAAGTAGTCAGTCCAACAAGAGAATTATAAATATCTATGCACCCAATACAGGATCACCTACATGTGTGAAACAAATACTAACAGAATTAAAGGAGAAAGAGAATGTAATGGGTTCATTTTGGGAGATGTCAACACACCACTCACTCCAAAGGACAGGTCAACCAAACAAAAAATAAATAAAGAGCCAGAGGCACTGAACAATGTATTAGAACAGATGGACATAACAGACATCTACAGAACACAGTATCCAAAAGCAAAAGGATACACATTCTTCTCAAGTGCACATGGAACATTTTCAAGAATAGATCATATACTAGGCCACAAAAAGAGCCTCAGTAAATTCAAAAAGATTGAATTCTCAGATCACAAAGGTATGAAACTAGAAATAAATTACATGAAGAAAACGAAAAAGCCCATAAAGACATGGAGGCTTAATAACATACTTTTAAATAATCAATGGATAAATGACCAAATAAAAACAGAGATCAAGCAATATATGGAGAAAAATGACAACAATAATTCAACACCGAAAAATCTGTGTGATGCAGTGAAGGCCGTGCTGAGAGGGAAATATATTGCAATACAGGCCTACCTCAGGAAAGAAGAACAATCCTAAATGAATAGTCTACACTCACAATTAATGAAACAATAAAAGAAAGAAGAAATGAGGCCCAAAGTCAGTAGAAGGAGGGACACAATAAAGATTAAAGCAGAAATAAATAAAATTGAGAAGAATAAAACAATACAAAGAATCAATGAAAGCAGGAGCTGGTTCTTCAAGAAAATAAACAAAATAGATAAACCCCTTGCCAGACTTATCAAGAAGAAAAGAAAGTTTGCATACATAAACAGAATCAGAAATGAGAAAGGAAAAATCACTACAGACACCACAGAAATACAAAGAATTATAAGAGAATACTATGAAAAATTATATGGTAACAAACTGGATAACCTAGAAGAATGGACAACTTTCAAGAAAAACACAATCTTCCAGGGATGACCCAGGAAGAAACAGAAAATCTGAAAAGACCAATTACAAGCAAAGAAATTGAATTGGTAATCAAAAAACTACCTAAGAACAAAACCCCTGGATGAGATGGTTTCACTGCTGAATTTTATCAGACATTTAGTGAAGACTTAATACCCATCTCCTTAATCCTTAAAGTTTTCCAAAAAGTAGAAGAGCAGGGAATACTCCAAAAGTCATTCTATGAAAAAACATCATTCTAATACCAAAACTAGGCAAAGACACCACAAAAAAAGGAAATTACAGACCAATATCCCTTATGAAAATAGATGCAAAAATACTCAACAAAATATTAGCAAACTGAATTCAAAAATGGATCAAAAAGATCATCCATCATGTTCAAGTGGGTTTCATCCCAGAGATACAAGGATGCTACAACATTCGAAAATCCATCAACATCATCCACTACATCAACAAAAAGGACAAAAACCACATGATCATCTCCATAGATGCTGAAAAAGCATTCAACAAAATTCAACATCCATTCATGATAAAAACTTTCAACAAAATGGGTACAGAGGACAAGTACCTCAACATAATAAAGGCCATATATGACAAACCCACAGCCAATATTATACTTAACAGCGAGAAGCTCAAAACTTTTCCTTTAAGATACAGAACAAGATAAGGATGCCCACTCTCCCCACTTTTATTCAACATACTTCTGGAGGTCCAAGCCACGGCAATCAGACAACACAAATAAAAGGCATACAGATGGGCAAGGAAGAAGTTAAACTGTCCCTGTTTGCAGATGACATGATATTGTACATAAAAACCCTAAAGAACCCACTCCAAAACTACTAGGTCTAATATCTGAATTCAGCAAAGTTGCAGGATACCAAATTATTACACAGAAATCTGTTGCATTCCTACACACTAAAGGTGAACTAACAGAAAGAGAAATCAGGAAAATTCCATTCACAATCACATCAAAAAGAATAAAATACCTAAGAATAAACCTAACCAAGGAAGTGAAAGACCTATACCCTGAAAACTACAAGACACTCTTAGGAGAAATTAAAGAGGATAGTAATCAATGGAAATTCATCCCATGCTCTTGGGTAGGAAGAAATAATATTGTTAAAATTGCCATCCTGCCTAAAGCAATCTACAGATTCAATGCAATCACTATCAAAATACCAACCGCATTCTTCAATGAAATAGAGCAAATAGTTCTAAAATTCATATGAAACCACAAAAGACCCCGAATAGCCAAAGCAATCCTGAGAAGGAAGAATAAAGCAGAGGGAATTCTGCTCCCTGACTTAAAGCTCTACTACAAAGCCACAGTAATCAAGACAATTTGGTACAGGCACAAGAACAGACTCACAGACCAGTGGAATAGTATACAGAGCCCAGATATAAACCCAAGCACATATGTTCAATTAATATATGATAAAGGAGCCATGGATATACAGTGGGGAATGACAGCCTCTTCAACAGATGTTGTTGGCAAAACTGGACAGCTACATGGAAGAGAATGAAACTGGATTACTGTATAACCCCATACACAAAAGTAAACTCAAAATGGATCAAAGACCTGAATGTAAGTCATGAAACCATAAAACTCTTAGAAAAAAATACAGTAAAAAATCTCTTGGACATAAACATTAGCAACTTCTTCATGAACATATCTCTCAAGGCAAGGGAAAAAAAAGCAAAAATGAACATATGGGACTATATCAAACTAAAAAGCTTCTGTACAGCAAAGGACACCATCAGTAGAACAAAAAGACATCCAACAGTATGGGAGAATATATTCATAAATGACATATCTGTTAAGGGGTTGACATCCAAATTATATAAAGAGCTCACACACCTCAACCAACAAAAAGCAAATAAGCCAATTAAAAAATGGGCAGAGGAGGTGAACAGACACTCCTCCAAAGAAGAAATTCCAATGGCCAACGACCACGTGAAAAGATGCTCCACATCACTAGTCATCAGAGAAATGCAAATTAAAACCACAATGAGATATCACCTCACACCAGTTAGGATGGCCAACATCCGAAAGACAAACAACAGAAAATGTTGGTTAGGATGTGGATAAAGGGGAACCCTCCTACACTGCTGGTGGGAATGCAAATTAGTTCAACCATTGTGGAAAGCAGTATGGAGGTACTTCAAAAAAGTAAAAATAGAAATACCATTTAACCCAGGAATTCCACTCCTAGGAATTTACCCTAAGACTACAGCAGCCTAGTTTGAAAAAGACATATGCACCACTATGTTTATCGCAGCACTATTTACGGTAGTCAAGAAATGGAAGCAACCTAAGTGTTCATTGGTAGATGAATGGATAAAGAAGATGTGGTACATATACACAATGGAATATTATTCAGCCATAAGAAGAAAACAAATCCAACTACTTGCAACAACATGTATGGAGCTAGAGGGTATTATGCTCAGTGAAATAAGCCAGGTGGAGA